>JARHVA010000287.1:2082500-2400000 GCA_037957365.1 Torreya grandis | reverse complement strand
ATGCGATTGAAACAAGGATCCACCTGGATCAAAAGTAACCACTTGTGGGTTTTAAGATGATCAATCAATATTTTATGTTATAATTTATGTGAAACCCCTGGAGTAAAACCTATTTTTTACCCCTTCATAATGATAACATTAGTTGGAAGGTGTGAACCATGGTTTTGGGGTAGCAAGAGACAAATTGGGAACAAGATTAGTTTGAGGCTAAAAGGAGACATACTCATTAAAGAGGATGTGATGGGGTGGTATGATGAAGGATAGTGATAAGGATGTGATGGGATTAGGGGTATATATATGGATATGGATATGAACAAAAATACTCTAGAGGACTCCCCAACAAACATCCCTATTACACAACAAATAATGACTTCTTTTTTATTTTTAAAACATTTATCTCATATTGCTGCATAAAAAATTATAATGGATGCCCACTATTAAGACCAAGGTCAGGGGTAAAAATTTGGAGAGGAATGGAAGGAGGATGGAATGGAAGAGGATGTGCCCCCACGAGTGGGGATCCATAGACATAGGTAAGGTGGAGCCTGTCAAGTGTAAAAGCATTTTAGATGCATTATATTCATTGGGTCATCAAGCTCTTCACCATCCATTGTAGCTAAATTATAGGCTTCATACCCAAATTTGGAAATTATAATATATGGCCCAAGCCAATTGGCTTCAAATTTTCCTTTCTTTTCTTTGTCTGCATTGGTATTTTTTTTAATTTTCTTTCAGGACTAGATCATCGACCTCAAATTCTCTATACTAGATCTTTTTTGATATGGGCCTTTTAGTCTATTTTGAAATGCCCATAAATGATTGAGGGTCCTTTTCCATTTATTATATAGAAGCTCCAATTCTTGTATCCTTTCTTGTCAAAAATTGTGATAAGTGATAATGCCTTGCAATGAGATTCTCAAGGAGGGGAGCTCCACTTCTATAGGAAAGATAACTTTGGTCCCATATATTAAATCATATGGAGTGGCTCTAGTAGGTGTTTAGACACAATTGCAAGTGTTAATTCCTACCTACCTCATTAACTATTTTCTTAATAATCTTGATGAGAGTCTTATTTGTTGCTTCAGCCTGTCCATTCCCTTGGGGGTAATAAGGGGAAGAAATGTTCTACTTGATAAGGTACCAATGTCAAAAGGCATTGACTTCTTGATTTTTGAAGGACTTGAAATTATCAGAGATGATGGTGGTAGGAATGTGAAAATGACAAATAATATAATCTAGGATGAATTTAGAAATATGGAGGCCTATAGTATAGGTAAGTGGCATTGCTTCTACCTATTTGGTGAAATACTCTATAGTAGTAATAATGAATTTATACCCATTATAAGACATAGGATTTATCTTTCTAATCAAATCAAGTCCCCATTAAGAGAATAACCATGGATTTATAATAGGTCATAATTCTTGTGCAAGCGCATGGATAAGATTACCATGTTTTTGAAAAGTTACACATTTCTACACATACTAGCAGGAGTCATGTTCTATGATAGGCTAATAGTATCCAATCTAGAGTAATTTCTTGGCCAGGGCCATTCCACTGACATTACCACCATAAATACCATCTTGGACCTCCTTGATTGTGAGAAAATCCTCTTCCAAGGCTAGACATCTTAACAAAGTCCTATCATAACCTCTATAATAGAACATACTACTGAAGATGGTGTAATGGGAGGTACAGTAAATGAAGACTTTATATAATGATGATTAAGGTTTGGTGATAATATATTATCATGAAGGTAATTATAAATCTCATGGTACCAAGGAAAACTAGGATTAGGAATAAAACATATTTGTAAAGGATCCATAGATTGATGAGCTGGGAGAATTAGATGTTCTATTAGAAAATTCCCTTCTAAGATGTCTTCAAGGAGATCAATTAAATATCCTATAGTGTCCATTGAATCAACTACTTTATTACTCCCTCTTAGTACTTATTCAAATGTTATAGACTAAATTTTTTTCTTCAATCGATCAACTAATTTCTTATAAGGGAGTAGTTTTTCATCTTTAGTTTGGAACTCATCACTAACCTACCTTATTATGAGCTATGAATCACCAAATACTTATAAGTGTTAGATGTTCCATTGGATGGTTAGGTGAAGACCAGATATTAAAGCCTCATATTTTGAAATATTATTGGTACATGGGAAAGTGAGGAAGAAGAATTTTAGGATAAGGCCACCTTGTGGGGTAAACAAAAGGATGCTCACTCCTGATCCATGCATGGTAAAAGATCCATCAAAATATAACTTCTAGCTATTAGACTCTAAAGTATTCATTATAGATTCATGTAGGAAGGTTATGGTAAGAGGCTCAGTCACAATAAGAGGTGCTTCTGCTAGTTGATCTACTATTACTTATCCCTTAATGGCCTTTAGATGAACATATTCAATATCAAATTCACTAATTTTGATAGTAAATATTTAAGAGGATCAAATTTAGCAATGAGATGGACTTGATTGTTAAACATATAATGCCAAAATTTTTACAAGGCAAAGACCACAACTAACTAGTCTTTTTTAATTGGAGTATAATTCAACTCATAAGATATTAAAGTGTGACTGAGATAATAAATTTCTTTCTCTTTTCCCTCATCGTTATGTTATGTAAGGAGGGAACCTATTACACATAGAGTTGCAAAAATGTACAAGAGCAAAGCCCTTCCCATGATAGGGGTGATAACACTAGTGGATTTGCCAAATAGTAATTGAGATTATTGAAGGCTTATTGGCATCTAGAGTTCCAATTAAAATTTGTCCCCTTCTTTAAGAGATGACTAAAGGGGTGACATTTATCTATGAATTAAGAGATGAATCACTAAATGGATTTTAACTTTCCCTGAAGACTCCTAAGTTGTTTTAGATTGTGAGGAGGCATTTCCATAATCGATTTGAATTTAGCTGGGGCCACTTCTATGCCTCTTATAGATACAATAAACCCTATTAATTTAATTGAAGTCATTCCAAATACACATTTTTTGGGGTTCAATCTGACTTTATACTCTCACAACCACTCAAATATTCTTCTTAAGACTACATGATGCTCTGATTTGAGTCGGGACTTCTCTAGGATATCATCCACATAGTCTTCAGCTATATCATGCATCATGTCATGGAAAATAACTATCATCACCCATTGGTAAGTATCACTAGAATTTTTGAGACCAAAGGGCATGAACTGATAGTAGAAGGTCCCCCATGGAGTTATGAAGGTTATTTTTTGTTGATCTTCAGGCATGATTTTAATTTAATTGTAGCCCAAAAAGACATCTATGACAGATCAAATTTCATATCCATATGTTGAATCCATAATCATATCAATATTTAAGAGAGATAATTCATCTTTGGGAAATTCCTTTTTAATGTCTTAGAAGTTTGTATAGATCTAAATCCCACCTTGTGGCTTAGCCATAGGAACAATATTGGATATCTAATTGGAATAATTAATGGGCCAGATAAAACCTACTTCCAAGAATTTATATAGTTCCTCCTTAACTAATAAGGCCACTTTAGAGTGCATATTTCATAATTTTTGACTGATTGGTTTATTATTAGGATGAAAAACCAATTAATGTATTACTAAGGAGGGATCAAGTCTAGGCATGTCATAATAACACCTTGCAAAAACATCTATAAATTCATTAAGAAACTCAATAATAATTTGATGATCTTTAGGTGTGAGAATTTCCCCTAGTTTGATGATTTTGGGATTTTAGTTAGTTTCAATATTAAACTCTATCACCTCTTTGAAGATGAGGTGGTAATGACTGATTCTGGATATTTAAAGTGAAACCATCTAGGAGTTTTGTATCTATTTCAGTGTAATCTTTTGATTTAGTTAAATCATGTAGAAATCCTTCCATATTTTAAGGTGGCTCTTCTTCTTTAAATTTATTATCTTTAATTTGGTCAAGGGGATGACATTTTTCCCCAAAATAAGTTGATTTACAAAGATTAATAGAAAAGCCTTTCTTATGGTCACTGAAAGGCATGAAATCTTGGGCTCTCAAAAATTCTAAGATTGCCTCATCATTTTGAAATATATCAAAGGATGGCTCCTGATGTTGATCTCAGTAAATTAAAGAGGGATAGCAAAGGTATATGTTGATGGTGGAAATAGTGGTGTCAAGAATTTTTTTTGTGGCAGTAGGTTCCTTGTAGCAACTATAAATAGAACCCATCTCGATTTCTTCATCGAAGAGAGACTCTTTAATGACCAAAGCAATATCCTCAATGATAATGTTTAAGTCATTACCAAGTAGTTTTTACCCTAATCCAAGATATTATGGATGTTCTTGAATGGTTATGGGTTCAAGCCTACCTTGTTCATGTCTCCCTAGTCCTTTCCCTTGATAATGCATGTTCTATAACATTTTTTGGATGCAAGGGTATCTTTTGTTTGGAGATGTGAAGGCCTCATCTTCTAAAATAAGCCATGATTCATATAATTCATCAATATATTATTCTTATAATAATCCTCAAATAGATAAATATGTCATTCCAAATTTATATTTGATAGGATTGGTCTTATGCATATTTGAGGACCCGTAATTGCACGGGGAAAGAAGTAAGTCACCTACATAAGGTTTTATATGTATATTCCCTGCAGCCCATGGGTGTGATATTTAACCAAGTGAATTTAGGTATTGGATCTAAAGTAGGCTTAAACTTATCAGGGCATATATATTTAATAGTTTTTGGGCTTAAAATGGAATTATCGATGCTAGGACAATAATATGAACATGAGGATTGATCCATTTGGCAACTACAAAAATGATCAATTTCCCTAGGAATGGTGACTTATGTGCCTAAGTGGGGGAATTTTAAACATTGATGTAGGGTAGATGGGATAGCTTGCATCTCATGTGAAATAATATAGGGTAAATCAAGATCCACAACATGGATCAAGGTTTGATCTACTATGGGTCCATGACAATGGGAAGGTGGATAGTCATTGAAGATAGCCATTCATTGTCATCATATGCCTTTATCATAATCAAAGTAGGTGCTAAAGAGGATACAAAATACACCAATTTATTTAATAAATATAAATTATATAAATTTAATATAGATCCTCCATCTATGAGTACCTAGGGAATTTGGTGATTAGATATGGATACTTACATGAATAAGGGGTAATTATGATGGGGGTTAATGGGAGGCATGTCCTGAGTACCAAATTTGATTTACTGAGGAGATAAATGACCCACCAATGCTTAAAACTAATTGGTGTCAATATCTCTAAGGACCTTTAGGTCATTAAAAACTTGATTGAGTATCTCCCAATGCAAAGGGGATGTTTTGATAAGTTCCATTAATGAGATTTGAGTGGGTGTCTTCTCAAGTTGTTGAATTATATCATAAGATTTATTGGAAAATATTGAAACTTTCTTAGATATATTACCCTTTTGAGTTGTAGAGGTAAATGGGTTATTTGGGGGTGCCCCAAAAACTATGATTTTGCTATGTCTGGTAGTGACCATACAATCAATAGTGGTTTGGTTGATATTTAATATGGTGTATTATAGTGAAGTGGGATCTTAGGGGATATATATTTTAATGGTGTTGGCATAATGATATGGCATGTCATGATAGTCAATGTGATTGGAAGAGTAGGCCTAACCCTGGTCTCTTAATGGTTTCTTATTTATCTGATCATGCTTGGATAGGGGGTCCTGATAAATGCCTAGATATTGATTTATAAATTGATTTGGAGTACTCTCCCCTTTTATTTCAATATCACATTCTTTAATTAGGTCCTGAATATAATGCTTTAATTACATACACCTTTATGTGTCATGACCTTTAAATCTATGATATTTTTACAATTCATCCTCATGGTACCAAATAGGTTGAGTTTGACAATCATCCAAAGGTTTGATTTTAGTAAGAGTAATAATTTTAGTAGTAATTAGTTGTTTAAGGACTATTTCAATGGGCACTCCAAGGTTGGTAAGAGGTCTTTTTCTAGTTCAAGTTTTTTTTTACCTCATGGCACTCGAATAGAGTTGACATTTTATTTATCTATGGGATTCCTCTTTTATACTATTTAAACATGATGCTATTTGGAATCAATAACCCCATTTCACATAATATTCTTATTCTTGTTGAAGATTTTTGACTTGCCCAAAAAGGAGTTATCTTAGTTTTGACTATGTTCATTTTGGGAGTATAATTTAATTGTTCCCTTATCAACATGTGATCTTTCAATTTGCATCCCCTTTTCAATTATCTCATTAAAGGTTTTGGAACATTGGAGTTTTAATTGATATTTTAGCTCATTATTAAGGTTATCAACAAATATTTTAGCTAACTCATTTTTAGGTACTATGCATCGAAGGTGGATTTTTAAGCTTCTCCATCATTGAAATAAATATGCCAAGCTTTCCCCACTTCTCTATTTAGTGTTATAGAGGTCTATAATGGAGTCATCATGTTCAATATTAAATGAAAAATGTATTACAAATTGTTGGGTTCATTCTCCAAAACTAGATATTAACCCCTTTGGTCGATGCATGAACCATTCAAGGGCTGGTCTAGTGAGACTTTTCAGTAAAAATATTAGTGGTTAGGCATCTTCGTATGCAACTTCATGAAAATACACATAAAAATCCTATACATGGTCTATGGAATCACCTTTCCCTCTATATTTTTAAAATATAGGCACCTTGAAGTGAGGTGGGAAAGGTATTTTGAGGATGATCATGTCTAAGGGAGAAGAGTAAAAGTCTTCATATTTATATTTCATTACTTGTGAGTGTGGGTTAATTTGTTGGAGACTCTCCTTCATCACTTTCCATTCTTGTGCAAATGTGGGGTCTTCAAAGGGGTTGGAGGTTTGATCATGACTATTATGGGGTTTATGGGTGTTATGGATATTTTTGATGTGGGGTTGATGGCCATTGATTTTTTTCATGAAGTAAAAGATTTATTTTTTGTGGAAATTGGTCTATTTGATCCTCTAAGACAATTTTCCTCCTATTAACCTCAATACAATTATTTCAGAGTGGTTCAAGTTATTCTTCTTTTTCAAATTCTTGGTCCATATTTTCCTCTTCTTTGGGTACTTGATTGGTGTGTGTAATCTAACATGGTGTATTAGGTTGAGTAGAGGGATGGATTATGTTGTTTAGAAGTTGATCCGGGCAACAATTCATATGACAATTCGGGTGATGGGTCCACCCCAATTGATGACAAAACTTCCAGGAGCCATAACTTTTGCACCGTAGCTCCAATTGACTCGCCATTTGAACTGTTGGAAATATAATAATGAAGGGAATATCATGAGATGGCATTAAGATCTACTCAATGAAGTTTTACACCTTAAAACCCATTATAAGTGTCCCAAATTTCAATTTTAGTAGTGCAGTCTAAAAATAGTAAGTTTCTAAAAATAGTAATTCCTCAAATTCTGTATTGTTGTAAATCATGGAAGTCAAACCAATTCATCTCCCTTGATATTTGTGTACCTTCAAAACATGTATAAATGATGATGTAACCTGAAATGTAAATTAGACATCTCTTCTCAGAGATAAGCATATGTTTGGGTCTATAAATTTGTTCAATAAAACATCTCTTCTCAGAGATAGCATTATTTGAATTGTTTTGTTCTTATTTATTGAATTATCTTTCAACCAAAGCTTTTGAGTTTTGGATCATAAGTCCATGGTCAAAATTTGAGGGTAGTGTACCCCATTTCAATAGCTCAGCTAAAACCTAGTCATGGTTTTCATAGAGGTATTGTTCATCATCTCCTCTAGGAGTAAGCATATCACTATGTGCATCATCATGATCCTAAGTTGGATCACCTAGATTCCCCAATAAATCATTTTCTTGGTTGGAAGCTTAACCTATCCTAAGTTTTTAGGCACAGGTTTGGATCACCATATTAGATGAGGAAAGTGGATATATGATTAAGTGTGATAGGTGATACAATTTTTTTGAATAATAACTTATTCTAGAAATCAAATATACTAGTGGTCAAGGAAGGTGATGTGGTGATCTTTAGAAGGTGATGTGAAGATTGGAATGACTAGGAATTACCAAGAGACAAAGTATTGTAAGAGTCTAATCTAGAAAAAAGAGAAGGAGATGATGGGATCAAATACCTTTCACACTAGAAAAACTATAATTAGATGGATGCTAGGTATGAAAAGGCACTGATAGGGAGAAGTGATGGGTGATAGATTGAAATATTGATAAGGCTATGTATGTTGGTAATACCTATTCCAAGGGTTTAGAAGGTGGTAATGAGGATAAAAGGGATGGGTGACAACTAGAACTTAATTCCAAGACTAAATATAGTATTCAAGGATGATGAAATGGATGGGGTATGGATGATGGAATATATAGGATGGGAAGATATAAGATAATGAGGTGAATATGAGAGGAATGAAAATTTTAGGTATAGGGTAGATATAAGATGTTATTTAGGATAAGTAATGGAAGATATAGGATGGATGGAAGATAGATGATGGATTATAAAGGTTACTTAGGATAGAGAATAAAGATAGATAATAGATGTTATTTAGGATAGTGGGATGGATATGAAGGATATGGAAGATGTAATATGGGTACTAAATGGGTGGAGGATGAAAGATATAGGATAGATATTAGATGTGTAGGATATAGAGTGGAAGATATAAGATAAGTGGATGATATAGGATGAGTGGAGGATGATAGTTATAAGATAGATGTGGTTTAAGATGATGAGATGGATATGATTATGGGATGGATATAATGATGGTGTATAGGGAAGTATATTAGCCTAAGGGTATATAAGGTACCAAAAATAAAATGGGGTATGGCTAACTCAATTTACAAATAATACAGGGCTATAACAACACATGTAACAATAAGCCCTAATATAGTAAACTAAAAAGGATGTGTAACCCAATGCTCACACCATATAGTGGCTTCAAGGGTAAGGTAGTAGGCTAGTGATCCATTATTAAATCAACTGAACTCTCTTGACTCTATCTACACTTAACAACTTCTTAGGAGTTAATCATGCCTCCTATAACGAAATACCTATTAAGACCAACAGGTCCTATGCTAGGTTTTCACAAAGGTTTCTAAGGGAGTCCTTGATATACATGAAGGTATAAATGGAACCAAGTCCATATAGGATTTTGTTTAACCACCTTGCATATTGGATATTAACCACCCCTCACTCCATAAAACCCTTTATTGGGAATTTTGCTTAGGTTCCTAATGATAACTCTCCTAATTTTTATACTTTACCAGAACATGGAGTTTGGTCTAGTATGTGGTTATGAAATCCATGTCACTAAATTCTAGTTTCTAATCCCATACATGGGGATGAGTAACACATCACATGTTATCCTAGACTCAAAGGAGGTAACAAACAAGCAAGCACAATTAATTTTTCCCAATTAATTACCTATGTGAGAAAAACAAAATTATATACAATCAAGCCACACAATAAGAAAAAATATATACAAGAAATAAAACAAAAATTTTATGTTCTTGTCAACCCCTATAAACATAAAGGTTAGAAAAAAAATGGGGTACCTTGGTCTTGAGGGATCCTACACAAAAGGGTTAGTAGTTTAATTTTTTGTAAGACCACAACTTCCCTAAAAAACCATAATTAAACTATCAATTATATATAAAATCATAACTAGAGATTAAAAAATTATAACTTCTTATAAAAATCATAGATTATGAGTTGAAATATTATAATAGGTAGTTAACTGTAATAGTTAACCTATAAAATCATGACTGTTAAGCAAAATAGCAACTATAAATGCAAGATCACAGTTCTCAAAAATTTATAATCTATGATTTTGCACTAAAATGAAAAATTATAATAAAAAATTTAAATTTTGTCTAGTATAGATGTAGTTCAGAGAGACTAGCAAGATAATTTATTCTTTAGAATATTCTAAAATAGACAAATCAACATAAAAATTCTCCAGTAACCAATTTGTGTCAATTTATATATTTTGGGATTATAATAAAAGATTACCTTAGATGACATATATTCTAATATGTAGACAGATTGATAAGCTATTGACTCTAATGATTAGTCAAAAGACTCAAATTACACCTTATTTCTACCAAAACACAAAATTGCTACTGTAACTACAAAACCACTAATAACAGGTCAAAATTAGAGATTTGAGACTCATGGTATTATGATAGGATATTTTTAAAGTTAATGGTAAGGTGTTTGGTTTTTATTTTCCTTACTCCCCCTCTTCTACCTATTGACCTACACACACAACAAACTCAAAATGATCCTTTCAAGCACATAGTTAGGTAGAAATGATCAAATTCTAAAATAGTCAAGATGGAAGAGAGATGATCTTGTCTTATTAAGGAATACCTATAACTATTTAATAGAAGTTGAGGAATCTTTATCTAGAAATCAAAACCTATTAGGTTAGAATTTTTACTAGTTTGGCCCAAAAAGGTAATACTATGATTCATTAAGGTAATACCATGATTACCAGGTCAAGATCACAAATTGAAAAGTCATGATATTACATTTTATGAAAAAATGGTCAAAGGCTTGATTAAATATCCTTTTCCTTGCACATAAGAAATAAAAGATCCCTCAAAACACCTAAAATAGAACAACAATATCTTACATAGAAGGTTATAAATAGATAGGAAATTAGGATATATAGCAAACCAAAATTTTGGCAAAACCAGGACTCTAAATATAAGATCATTATTACTAGGTCAACTTCGATACTTTGAAAGTTATGGTATTATTTTTTCATCACAAATAACCAAAATGGATGACTATCCCTTCCCTTTCCTACACAAAGGAGTCAAAGACACTTCTAGACATACAATAACTTGCAAAAAGGTTAGTGGCAAATAAAAGACAAAGATATCACTTCAACCAATATACCTTTCAAATCTACAACTTAACCTATAAAACTATAATTAGCAAGGCAATATCGCTACTTGTGAAGTAGTGAATTTTAACAAAAACTAAAACCTATAAAAGTTTGAAGCCATTAATGGTTAAGACCATACCATTATGCAATATCATTATTTGCATATAAAACCATAATTCTAATATCCTAGATACTAGTGTAAAATCATAGATCACATGTATGTGATAAATTTTCCAAATTTGGTGCTCAATTCATGTCCACTTGTTCCTAAAAGCTTTCAAATGTTTTCTAGAAAGATTAATAGGTTAGATTAGGGAGTAACTCCCACTATGGTCACCAATATATTTTCCTAAATTTTATATTCACCTTATATTAATATTTTTAGCAATAAAAACCTAAAATATAAACTCATCAAAATGAGGGGATATAAGAGATAATCAAATTGCTAAGAATATTCTCACCATCATTTTAACTCTTTATATTTCCTCTCCAAGATTTACCAAATGGATGCTTGATACCAAATTGACAGATGTTGGATTGCTTGTTAATGTTTGATAATTGTTTCTAAGGGACAATTGTGCTTGATAGTGGCACTTTGATAGAAGTTGTATGGATGAAAAAGAGATGATAATGACATCAACTTGATAATTTTTCAAGTTCTCAAGTTAGTCTCCATGGAGGGAATGGGTTAGTTATATAGGTAATGGAGGGAAGGATCATGTTATCACATAGGATTGCACTTATCTTTATTTTGTAGCTTGTTGTGCAAGTACCTAATGATACATTAGAAAACCTCCAAAGCTATGGGACCTTGGAAATTTGAGGTTAATATCTCGAGAATGCTAGCTTCCTTTCACTAAATTTGATGTAAACTGATAAAATACCAATTTTGTGGAAATCTTGTTCTTTAGTGATTTTTTATCCTAAACTAGGGTTTTGACTAGGAAAAGGGTTGAAGAATTAAAATTTACAAAAAATTGAAAATATGGTGCTTACACCAAATATTTTATAGTGGATTTTAGTGCTTGATTTTATAAACATAATAGAGAATAAAATAGGTTGAATTTGTTTAAGCACAGACTTATACAAATAGAAATCAGAGGTAGCATTTTAGTTATTTTTCATAAAAGGGAAAAAGATATTTATTTAAAATAGTATTTTCAAGAGGGTAAAATACCAAAGATGAATTTATTGAAAGTGAAACAAAGAGACAAAGATTCCACAAATAATCAAATAACTTGCACACACACAAAGATCACTCAAGATAAGAAAGTCAAATCTTCAACTTTATTTCTCTCCAAAGGTTATAACTTGTAGTAAATACATTCAAAATACAAAAAATATAACTAACAACAAAAAGATAGATTGGGCCATGAGGTATGCCTATTTTATACAAAATATGTCATAGAAGACATGTAGTTGTTGAAACTCAAATCCCCCATAAAGAAGATCATGCAGATCTAAAAACCCTCATGCAAGAGGGGAGATCTCTTCTATTTATGGTGTTTTTGAACTTATGGATTGGTTATAACATGGCATGCATGAGTTGGGCATGATCTTGGACATAGCATGGCATGGTATGATGTGGCTGGTACTGAAGATCTTCATACAATGCTTCCTTATCTAATAGTGTCTAATAATAGCTTCCTCATGAAAAAATAGGCACCCAAAATAGAATTGGTCTTTTAAAATAAAAGATAATATTGAAAATAATTTCAAGTTTCTTTTCATACAAACCCTAACATGCAAAATCTTAAGTGAGACTTTACAACTTTCTAAGTCTTTATCACTTTTTCCAAAATCAACCATGCAATTTACACTTCATGATTTTACACCTTTTTAACAATTCACAGTAATAAAAATAAAAAGTGCAATTGGCACTTGTTATTTTTTCAACTTTCAAATTATCAAAAAATATAAAGTGTAAAAAATATGTCTTTTTCTTTCTCAAGAAAGAGTTATAAAAATATAGTTGTACTTTTGTAATTGCAATATGCAATGTCTTGAAATGAAATTACAAATGATAATAAAATTTGAAAATATTCAAAAAAGAGGGAAAATTAATCAATTTTAAGAACTTATTCATCTTTTTTATCATTCTTGACCTGTAGCTTCTCTGTATATGCATCAAAGGCTTTGAAAATTTCTTGAATCTACTCTACATCTATCCCATAATAATAGATGTTGGAGGCTGTAAAATATACCTAGACATCAAAGAAATCTCTTTTAATGGTTTTTATACCCTTTATTTCAATCCTCATTTGATCAATTTCTTTCTCATATTTGATGAACCTATTAATGGAACTTAGGACAAATACCGTGTCCTTTACAAACTCTTTCTCAACTATCACTTTGAAATTATATTGAACCTATTTTATTTGAAGGATATTTTTGGCATCATATACTAGTCAAAATGACATTAATTTCATCATGTCATCAATCTTGTATAATACATCAATTGCCTTATCATGAACCTCCTTGGATCATTCCATAGATTCTATCAGTACTCTTATTCAAAATTGAGTAGCCCTATGTAGTTCCTCATGCTCAGCATCATCCTTCAATATATTCTTGATAATGAGGGTATTCATATTTATTGATTTTATAGATATTAATTTGGGATAATAAATATTCAAAGTATAAATCTCTCCATACTGATTATTCTATTTTTTTTAAATATCCTTTCTCTCCATGATGACTCCATAATGTTCCATCATGGTTGCAAGAAATCTATTGTCTTTAGTGATCAATTCTTCAGACCATTCCTTTTTATCCTTTCCCATGTGAGCAATCTCTCATACAAAATTAATTTTATCTTAATTTGGACTGATTAGATGCACTACCTATGGTTGTTGTGATGTTTCACCAAGATTTATGAACTGGTTCAATGCTTTGGTCAACTAATCTACCTTTTTTTTCATCTCATCCTTAGTGGATTTATCATGATCAATTCCTTAGAAGAGAGAGTTTATACCTATATAAACATAGTGCTTGAGTCCCTCTCTTATTTTATGACCAAGGTGTATATGAGAAACTTGATAATCTTCCACCATAAGATCTTTTGATTTATCTGGTGAGGGAACTATAATTTCAACATATCTCTCTCCTTTATCATCAATGAATGTTCTTGAGAGGGTCATAGGGGTGGGTTTTGATTTCTTCCAGACTTCCAATATGTTTAAGTCCAAAGTGTTGGGATCAATCAAAAAAAATTCTTCTTACTCATTGATTGTGCTAACTAACTAAGGGTAGCCTTTTACTAATATGGCATTGTCACCAAATAATCTATATCTAATATGGATTTACTATTTGACACTATGACTAATGGAGACTCCTAGGAAGATGATATCACTGGTTGCTCAAGAGGTCCTTATGAAGATCCAATCTCATTAATGGTTTTAAAAATAATATTTGTACCAATTATCTAGGTCACTCCAACCTCTACTGATGGTATATTTGAAATAGTGGAAATGAGGGGAGTAGATGCAATGGAAGTACCTATGCCTATTAGGGAAGTGGAGGATAGAATGGACACAAGAGATATGAGTTTGGGAACTGATGAAAGGGTGTAATATAAAGCACTAAATGTGTCAATTAAGTGTGTATGACCACTCATGGTTGGTGATGTGAAAATAGTGGGTTGAGATGAAGTGAAAATCTTACTTATCCCAGGGGTTGGGAAGCCTACAAAAATATAGTCAAGATGATTAATCCCATGACAATGTACTATTGGGTGGTGTTGGTAATTAATGATGATGAAATGAATGAAATTGTAAATGGAAAGGAAATTTGGAGTGGATCAAACAAGTAAGGTTAAGTGGGAGGAAGGGAAAGTGGAGTGAAAACTTGAGTTTCCACTATAGGGTGACCTTAAGTGTCAAATTGACTTATTTGTGTTGATTTCACTTTGCTTATTCATGTGAGTGGAATGGTAAGTGAAGTGGAGACAAGTGGAGGGGTTGAAACTAAAGGTGAAGGTCCTAAAGCTTATGGAACAATGGATACCTGAGAGGCTTTAGGAGTGGAGATAGCCGGTGGAGGTGTTGAAACCTCTTGTACAATATGAGTAGGAGAAGGGGGAGTAGTGGAAATAGGAGTCAAGGTAATGGGATTTAAAACTATGGATCTCTATGCCACTATTATTGTGTCTTCTGATGAAAGATCAATTGGTTCCTCTACAGCTCCTCATTTTTTACTTGATTCCCCATTTCTTGCCTTTGTCTTCTTCCTCTTATTTCCTTTGTCAAGTTCCTCTGATGATTCATTAGGGCCCTCCTTTGAAGGAGTGATACCCCTTGCTTTGAGATTTAGGAGCTTATCCTTAACCCCTATTGTATCCTTTATGATCTGCACACCCTTACTTCTCAACTAACTAATTATTTTATTGATCGTAGGGGTTATTATATCAAACAAAGAGAAGGATTCAGGAACTAACCACCTCACTAGTGGTAAAGGACTAGTGATGATATGTGTTAGGTATACTGGGTCCACTCTATAATTTTCATCCACCAAGTCATCAAGGAATGGTTCCAAATCATATTATTTTATTTGTTTTAGGTACATCCTAGAATAATCCCTCATTCTTACCATTTATTCATCATCATAGTCTTCCCAAAAATCCTCATAATATGGCACATATTCATATGTTTCCATCTCTAGTGCAGTAGTGACCTGACCATTTGGATCAAAGTAAAGTCTATAATCTAGAGTCTTTAGTGTTACTTAAAACATATCTACATCTATAGTTCTATCCTTCAATAGCGATTGGTATGTGTAATGGCTAATGCAAATAATGAAATGAATCCCTACCTTTTGTCTATATAAAAGGAGTTTGTGCATCTCCATAAGTTGTCTAACCAACTCCAACAATGCCCATATATCACTTACATACTGGTGAGGTGTGTAGGGATAACCATTTAATCTGGATGCTCTGATGTAGAATTAGGTGGGGAACTATATGAATAAGGAAACCCACTTGGTGATCTCATATTTTACTACTTGGGAGATACTTGTTTTCCCAATCTCCTGATCAAACATGATAATGATGTTGTAAATGAAAGCATCATTAACTCTCCTAAATTATTGTCAACTATCCTATAGCATGAGATCAAGGTAGTAGTTGTAAACTTTGGATATTTCTTCATGGACTATATTGAGGCCTATGAACAATCTTCCTTTAGCCAAGATATAAGAAATATATGATGTTATATAAAACTTATTTGCCATTTACACCTCCATCAATTGGTTATGGAGGGAATCACTTATTAATTAATCCTAATGTATCTATTGTTATTTTCTTTGATAATCTAGATATACTAGTATATCCAATCTTGATAACACTTGGCATCATGATTACCAATGAATCTATGTAATAGTTTTATAATATCCCCTACCTCCTCTATAAAATTAGATATATACATAGTTTTAGACAATCTAGTGGAAGAATGCTTGAGAGTCTTGAGCCATTTATTGTTAATTATCTTTTGACATCCATCCTTTTTATCCTCATATAACTATGTCAATGTTTGTGGAGTTATATCAAAATAAATTTCAAACTTAGGAATTACTAACACTGTGTTGATGAAGTCAGCATCAATATTTAGAACCTTCTCCCCTTTCTCATTAAAGACTTGTCTTCTATCAAGGTCATAATGTTGGACCATTGTGAGGATCAACATATGGCTTTGAATATATAGAGGTAAGGTTATATCTTGTGGTAAACTAGAGTAATAGATACTTTGGATCCAATCGCTTTTGAAATTTGCACTATTCTAGCCCAAAAATATCCTAGGTCAATGTGACCTAAATATATATCTTTTATTTCTACCATATTAGACTCCAAACAAGAATTTAATCTAGGGACCTTAGATTTGAACTTCCTTTCCTTAGGAGGCATGGAAACTAAAGTTATCACTTGTGAGAAACTAACTGTGAAAGTTGGTGGGATTTATAAGTGTTTGGAGAACTTGTTTTCTTTGATAAAACTTGGAGGTGCTTGAATCACATCCACTCTCTATAGTGCTTTAAGTTTGTTAGATTTCTAATGAAAGTGGGAGGTGATTGAGGCAAGTACACTTTATATGGAGTGATAAAAGTCTGTGAGGGTCAAAGGTGGTTAAGGCATGTGAGACCTTTGACAGAAGTGGAAGGTGCTTTAGGCATATCCCCTCTCCATAGTGCTTAAGGGTCTTGTGGGGTTCTCAAGTTTTCTTGGCAAGTCCAAATCCTATAGGAAAATTATATAATATTGGGGAATATTTTTTGGTTTAAATGAAGGTATATGCTTGAGAATATTCTATTTGAGGAAGCCTTAGTTTTGAATGTGAAATCCTTAAAGGGAAAATGAAAGGTTTTCTCAGATAATGTATGCTTGGGGAAGAAAATCCTTGAGATGAAGATTTTGAAATGAATCCCTATAAAAACACTAAAGATGGATTTTAAACTCCTGAACAAATGATTAAATAAAAAGCTAATTCATAGGAAACCCTATCAATGATAATACTAATAAAAGGTATTGAAAATTTAATCATAGGGAGGGAAGTTTGGAAAAAAGATCAAATTTGAAGGATAAAATGTGAAATAGTACAAGGGAAATATCATGAAAAATTATTTTAGGTGATGTGGTTCTATATTTTCAATCGTGGCTTCATACTTGGTTCAACGTAGCTCAAGCTTCAAAATGCACTTAGTAATTTAAAAAATGATAACACTTTGAAAAAATAACTTAGTTTTTATATGAAGATCTTATAATTAATATAGCTTAGGTGGTTGGTGGTGGAGGTTGGACCTACTTGAGGTAGGTCCACTCTCTATGAGAAGGCTTGGCTTAGCAAAAAGTGCGACTCGACATGCACTTTGTATGTTGAAAATGTGTAATGTGCACTTTAGGCTCTACATTCCATCAAAAGAGACTTATTGAGTTGGTAGAGGTTAGACCTACTTAAATTAGGTTCACTCTCTACTAATAGGATGATTAGATTTGGTAGAAGGTAGAACCCATAAGACACTTTGCACATTTTGAATGTGTAAAGTGCACTCAAGGTTTTGAGTCTCACAGTGCATAAATTGGTAAGTATTTGGCATCACATGGAGACTATGGTGCACTTTAAATGTTTGTAAATATACAATGTAAACCTAAGGTTTTGGGTTATATAGAAGGGGGTATTAAAATTTTGGTGGGATTCAGAGCCTACCATGCACTTTGCACATTGTAAAAATGTGCAAAATACATGTCAAGTTCTAGATTCCATTGGATGGGTGCATGGTGGGATCTGGAGCCCACTGTGCATTTTGCACATTCAAGAATATGTAGAGTGTATGGTGAGTTATAGATTCCATGGTTTTGGGTTTTGGTGCTTCATGAGATATGGAACCTATGAAGGAATTTGCATAAGTGAAAATTACATTTAGAGTTTTGGATTTTGAAAGGTAAAGGAAAAAATAGGTTTTTTGAATGATTTAAGGTTTTCCTAAAAAATAAAGGGGGTCTCCCTTAGGATGTTAAATGTAATGAGATTTTTGGGATAAAAACCTCAACATTTTTGGTGAACTCTATGGAATAATTACTTGCTAATAATTTTCAATACAGTAGCCTTCTTAAGACATTGGGCATGGTGTCAGCCTTGATCTAATAAAACTCTAACTTAGGGAAGAAAAAAATAGGATTTGCCAAGACACGAACAAAACAATTAAAATAGATAAACAAAATATGAAAAAAACCACAACCTAAGCAAATAATTCCTAATGAGTCTGACGTGTGTAGAAGCACTTATTGAAAAACATAACTAACCCTATTATTTACAAAATTTAATTTTCTTAGAACAAGTCCCTTACCTCAAAATCAAGCTTTGAGGTATATTCCATTTATTGGGATTGGAAGCTCTGCTCCATCAAGCTTCAAGAGATATAATGTGTTGGCTCTTTTGCATTGAGTGATGATATATAGACCACTCCATATTACACCAAATTTGGTGTCCCTACTTGGTTTTGCTTTATTTGCATCCCACTTGAGGACCATGTATCCTTCATTAAAGATTACTGTAGTTTAAGTTTTATCAAAAATATTCTTGTTTTTTGCCTAATTTTCTTTCAATTCTTTCATTAAATGATGCCTAATTTCCTCAAGCTCCTAGCCAGTTTCACCATCATTTCATCATTATCGATCAGGTCCAATTGGTGATTGAGATATAAAGATGGAAGTTTAATCGATAGTGGTACTCGTGTTATTCCATATACTAGCATGAAAGGTGAATTACTAGTGGTTGTTATCGATGTAATTCTATCAGCCCATAATGTTACTTTTAGTTTCATATGCCACATCCTCTGGCTATCCTCCTTTGTTTGTTTGATAATTCTAATCAAGTTCTTGTTGGTTGACTCAGCTAGGACATTACCCTAGGGGTAATAATTTGAAGAAGTGATCATGTATACATTATGCTTGATATCCCATTCACTGACTTGAGTGCCCATAAAATCCTTAACATTATTTGATATTATGGTGTGAGGAACACCAAACCTTGAAACTATAATCCATGAAGTCAAGAATAGATGTTTTAGTGGCACCTTTTATAGAAAACACTTCAATCCATCATGTAAAATAATCCATTGATGTGAGAACCCATTTATGATCCATACTTGATGTTGGATTAATCATGCCAATGAAATCCAATCCCCATTAAGTAAATGGCTAATTTGCTTGAATTGGTTTGAGAGGAAGTGCAACTAGTCTTTTCTTACTAGTAAATTAAGCACATTTTTCACAATTTCTTACCCATTAATGGACATCCTTAAATAATTTATACCAATAGTATCCTCCTCTCATTATCTTAATGGCCATAGTCTTTATAGAAAAATGTCCTCCTGATGATCCATCTCGAAATTGCTTGAGCACTTTGGGAACTTGATCATACTCAATACATCTTAACAAGATTCCATTCATGTCCTAAAATAAAATTCCATCAATAATAACATATGGAATTGATTAGATTCAAAAATAACTTTTCTTTGACTGCTTGAAGTCATAGGGGTATTCACTAGTCTACAAGAAATGAGTCATGTCTTGAATCTAGCTGTTAAAATAAGGTGGATTATCTGGATGAGGTATAGTTTGAGCATACACTTTGTTGGATACTGATTCAATAATCTTGATGTCAGTAGCTAGTTATTCACACAATCCTTTTCCTCTTACCATCTTTGTGATCATGATATATACATCATATTCTATGACCTTGATGATCCATCTTGTTCTTTTTTTGTTTATCTCCCTACTCAACAGAAACTCTTTGATGCTCTGATGACTTACCATCAGGTGTATCTTATTGTTGTAGACAATATGCCTAAATTTATTGAGTTATTTGATTGCCACATATACATGTTTCTCCACAAAACTATAATTCTCTTTGTAACCTTTCAAATATTAGTTGAAGAAAGAAATGGGCTACTCCAAATCTTCTTGATTGTGCTAAGTCAGAATTGTTGAGATACTTCCTTCCCCTTCAAATGCATATAGGATAAAATCCTTCTCATAGTTTGGGTTAACTAGGGTATAGGCTTGAGAGATGACCTATTTTATGGACTTAAATCTATATTTTCCCTCTTGAGTCTAGCTAAAAATAGTTCCCTTCTTTAGCATTGCAGTAAGGGGTTTTGCCAAAAAGGTGAAATTTGGTACAAATATTCTCATGAAGTTGAAATTCCCAAGAAATATTTGTAGGCCCTTTTTGTGACTCATTAGTGCTAATGCGGATATGGATATAACTCATTTAGGGTCTATTTAAAGACATTATTTTGACACTATGTGTCTTAATAGCTTCCCCTTGTGTACTATAAACACACACTTTTTAGGTTAAGGGAAACCCTAAATTCTCTACACCTTTTGAAAATATTTCTTAGGTAGTCTAGATGTGCATTAACATGCTTTGAGTAGACTATAATATCATCTAGATATACTAAAATTATTTCATTTATTAGGGATGTAAACACCATATCCATGACTCTTTGAAATGTTATGCCTATGTTTGTCAAACCAAATGGCATCTCCCTGTATGTGTATGTGCCCCATTTGGTGGTGAAGGTGTTTTTAAATTGGTATGATTCTTATACCATGATTTGGCTACAAATTCAATAACCATCTATAAGAGAGAATATTTTATAACCTAATACTGTCTATAGAATTTGTTCCATAGGGGGAAGAGGATAGTGATCTTTCAATGATGCTTTTTTCAGGTCTCTAAAGTCCACACAAAGCTATATTTCACCATTTTTATTTATAAAAGGGACCATATTTTCTACCAAAGATGAGTGTTTGATCATAAATATTATATTAGCCTCTATCAACTCAAAGAGCTCATTTTTCATCAAGGGTTTAATCTTGGGATTGATGGGTCTCTAATTTTACCTTATAGGTTTTGTATTTGGATCCAGTTTTATAGTGTGTTGTGCTAAAATTGGATCAAATTCTCTCAAGTCATGATAACTCAAAGTGAATTTATCATTGAAATCTTTATAAAATTGAACAAAATATTATTTCTTTAAAACATTGCACACCTTTCCTATATTAAGAGACTTACCTTCTGAGATGATGATGGGTTGATAACCTTCTTCATTAACTACAATGTTCTTATTTGTACCTTTCAATTGGTCACCTGCATTGAAGATGTTTTCCACTGTAATGAGATCCATAGGCAATTTGTTTGTTTCTAGGAGAATAATCTGATCACCATATTGGTCTTGTAGCCTTGGCTAATTCCTTTAGAAGAACTTAGCCTCTTCTCTTAGTAAATTTACAATCTATTTGTCACTATCAAAGACTTTCCAATTAGTTTTATTATCAGGGATAGAAGGTCTTACGATTAGCCTCACATGTTGGTTGTTTTTATTTATTTTGACTAGTAGGTTATACTAGGATCCCACTGAGGCTGTATGATTAGGATATTTTATGCCCTTGGTACCATTTGAATGTTCAAAGTGGTGAAATCCTCTAATAGGTCCCAAAACTTATGTTTTTAAGACCTTCAAAAATTGTTTTTTGTTACACTTTTTGATTTAACTTGGTAAACGATGAGCTCATTGTCACCTAATATCTACAAAATCTTGATTCCTCTATCTTTATCCAACTAGAGTCCTCAAATCAAGGCTTTATAGTCAATTAAATTATTATTATATCTAAATTGAAGTCTAAACGAGTATAATTAGCTCTCCTTCTATAGAGAGATCAATACAATTCTTGCACCTACACCATTTCTACATTTTGAGCCATCAAAAAATAACTGCCACACCCCTTAAAGATTTTTTATTAGTTTGACTAAATTCAAGATAATTACATCTTTCTCATGAATGTAATATGTCCCTAACCCTATTTCCTATACATAATCATAAGGATCAAATTGTAGGGCTGATGCCCATTCATCCAAATGAGTATCTAAAATTTATTCTACGGGTATTACATTCTCTTGATCTATTTCTTCCTCTTCTTAATATTACAATGTATAATTCATTTCTATAGGAGGAATATGATTGTATGGTTTTATATGACCTTTTGCAATTGTCTCAACTCTTATCATTATTCTATTTCTATATCTCATTCTAACTAGCATGTGAGACCAATCCATAGATAGATATCCTCCCATATCTATAGTGAAATCTCTTGAAAGATAAATGGCAAAGTAGGGGGAAGATCTATGACTAAAATATCTTGAGTAATTGATAGGATTGGGAAAGCATGAATAGTAAGGTTTAGTCCCTTTATGGTTTTTACTATTTGGATAACAGTCCCATGTAGTTGCGCTACTCCCTTATTAATAGGTGTGTATTTTATTCCCAAAGCATCAACTATTTTCTTGTGCAGTAATGAACTACTAGCACCTAAATCTACCATAAAATTTTGTACTAGATTCTTCCCTATTATAAGTGAAAGATAGAAGGGGGGAGGCTTACCATTTTTTCCTATTTTTTTATTAGCTTGAGGCTAACATAGATTTATTATAGGTGTAGGCCCCTTATCTAAAACCTTTTTTGATATCTAGAAATTCTTCAAGGCCTCTTGTAGTAATTCCCTTTGTGCTGGTATAGATAGTGCTTCCCACATAGTGACATTCAAATTAGTCTTCTTCATTTGATAAACTATGCTAAAAAGGATATTACCAATCTTGTTGGTTCTTTTACAGGGGTTGCATCCTCCTTTAGAAGATTTGGAGTGGGAATCTTTTCTTTGAATTTATTTGTAGTTAAAAAGGGTGGCCTTTGCACTATGTTGTTGTTTATTGGTTCCAATATAGCTTTAATAGTTGAATCCTGCTCTGCCTTGGGGTCTAATTGTCTTCTATTTCTCTTTTCTTGGAATGTGTATTAGCTGCTATAGGACCTCCATCATTGAAAAAAGCTTCATCTGGGCTTATCTCATTGAAGTCATCCTCCTACCAATTTAGAAGAGTTTATTCATTTTGAGTAGGTTCTTGTGTGTCTGCTTGTTGGAAAGTAGATTCTTCTTATTGTCTTTGCATGCTTCTTATGCCTTTTACCATCAAGTCTTGATTGATTACACCATTGGGATAAGTGTTCTGATTATGGGGTTGATTACAAGGATAACACCACTTGTACACTTGAGCTAAATTATTTTGAATAGGGACAATGGCTTTGGAATCTCTGGGTGTTGGTAAAGCATGGGCATTTGGAGGTCTTGGCTATGAATTTTGTCTTTATTATTGGTTGTTTCCTTGATATGACTGCCTAGCTCCTTGGTATTGTTGCTTATTCCCTTACTATGTAGGATTAGATGGCTGAAAAGGTTTGAAGTTTTGGGCTTCCTACCTTTTCATTACCACTAACTCATTTCCAAAGCTCTTTAGTAATGAATTTACCTCATATAGATCATTTGAAGGTGCAAGAGTCAAATTATTTGACTTGCTTGTAGTGAGAATTAAAATAAGTGTATGTGGGGAATATGGGCTATTTTTGGAAATAGAGACATCGGTGGCCTTGGTGCAATTTTCTTGGCTTGGATTAAATAATTTTATGCCTTTATTGCAATATTGTAAGCTGTAAGAAGTGTGGTGTCACCCATTGAATGAATCATTATAACTATATCACTATTGATGGCTTTCAGGTAATACAAGAAAGCACTATTTGTAGTGGGTTTAACCAAGACTAGGATTTTATTCCAGGTCTTCTACAAATGATAATTAAAGTTAGTCATTTACTGATGAAGAGCTCATTGAATAGTATTTAACTAATCAACCAAGGAAAATTGGTCACTTTTTTCCTCAAAATGGGTGCACATTGAAGTGCCTAACTCATCCCAAACCCAAATGGGGTGGGAACAAGGCCTTTATACCCTTTAAAATTTTTCCCCTTGAAAGAGGAGACTAAAATTCTAATTGCAACATTATCTTGGATAATGTTATGGATTAAATAGAGGTTGGAAATAAATTGCATGTGTTCTAAAGTAGTGGTAGAGGTTTCATCAGTAAAATATGGTAACATTTTTAAGGCTGAGACTAGTATATCATCATGTTGGGCCAAAATGAGTGGATTGCCTATATTGAAAGCTATGAAATTATAATTTCTATCCATTATAGGAGGTATAACATTGATGTGAATTATCAAAGGGGATGGGAATAAAACCATAGGATATACCTTAGGCTGAGGGGTGACTGATTTTGATCTCTTTTTAGATAAAAATGACAATTCTAAAAAATTATCCCTCTTACCTTTCGTAGATGATCTTTTTTATTTGTTTGTCATACATCACCTTGAAATTGTGAGTCTATAAGCTAGTGAAGTTTCTAGGTGATTTGATATTTTCATGAAACTCATACAATACTTGTTGAGAATAACATCGATCTCTATGTATTTTAGGTCCCACTAGGTGTGCCAAAATTTGTTATCACATAGGATTTCACATTTCTTGATTCTATAGCTTATTGTGCAAGTGCCTAATGATACAATGGAAAAACCTCCAAAGCCATGGGACCTTGGAAATTTTATGTTAATCTTCAAATAAGGTTGGCTTCCTTTCATTAAATCTGATGCAAACTAATAAAATACTAGTTTTATGGAAATCTTGCTCTTTAGTGATTTTTGATCCGAAACTACAGGTTTGATAGGGAAAAGGGTTGAAGAATTGAAATTTATAGAAAACTAAAATATGGTGATTACTCAAATATTTTATAGTAAATTTTAATGCTTTATTTTATAAATAAAATAGAGAATAAAATAGGTTGAATTTGTTTAAGCACAAACTTATATAAATAAAAATTAGACGTAGTATTTTAGCTATTTTTTAAAAAAGGGGAAAAAATATTTATTTCAAAAAATATTTTCAAGAGGGTAAAATACCACAGATGAATTTCTTGAAAGTGAAACAAAGAGACAAATATTCCACAAATAATCAAATAACTTGCACACATAGAGAGATCTCTCAAGACAAGAAATACAAATCTTCAACTTCATTTCTCTCCAAAGGTTATAGCTTGTAAAAAATACATTCAAAATGTATAAAATATAACTAACAACAAAAAGATAGATTGGGACATGGGGTCTACCCAATTTTATATAAAATATGTCATATAATCCATGTAGTTGTTGAAATTCAAATTCCCCATAAATAAGATCATGCAGGTCTAAATACCCTCATGCAAGAAAGGTAAGATCTTCTATTTCTCACATTTTTGAACTTATGGAATGGCTAGAACATGGCATGCATGAGTTGGGTGTGATCTTGGGTGTAGCATGGCATGGTATGACATGGCTATAATTGAATATCTTCATACAATGATTCCTTATTTAATAGTGGCTAAAAATAGCTTCCTCATGAAAAAAGAGGCACTCAAAATAGAACTAGTTTTTTAAAATAAAAGATAAAATTGAAAATAATTCCAAGTTTCTTTTCATGTAAACCCTAGCATGAAAAACCTCAATTGAGACTTTTAAAACTTTCCAAGTCTTTATCCCCTTTTCCAAAATGAATTTTTCAACTTTCACATTATTAATAAATATAAAGTGTAAAAAATATGTCTTTCTCTTTCTCAAAAAAGAGTTATAAAAATATAGTTGCACTTTTTCAATTACAATGTGCAATGTCTTGAAATGAAATTACAAAAAATAATAACATTTAAAAATATTCAAAAGAGAGGGAAAATTAATCAATTTTTAGAACTTATTTAGCTTTCTTATCATTCTTGGCCTATAGCTTCTCTGTATATACATCAAAGGATTTGAAAATCTCTTAAATCCACTCTGCATCTAGCCCATAAGAATAGATGTTGGAGCCTGTACAATCTACCTAGACATCAAATAACTCTATTTTTAAGGTTCGTATGCCCTGCATTTCAATCCTTATTTGATCAATTTCTTTCTCATATTTGATGAAATTATGGATGGAACTTAGGACAAAGATTGTGTCCTTTGCAGACTCCTCAATTATTGCTTTGAAATTATTATAAACCTATTCTACCTAAAGGATATTGTTGGAATCATATACTAATCGGTATGACATTAAGTTAATCATGCCATCAATTTCATATAATACATCGATTACCTTGTCATGAGCCTCCTTGGTTTGTTCCATAGATTCTACTTATCCAAAATTGAGTAGCCTTATGTAATTTCTCATGCTCAGCATCATCCTTCAATATATTCTTAGAAATTAGGGTATTCATATCAATTGATTTTATGGTTATTAATTTGGGATAATACAAATTCAAAATTTTAATCTCTCCTTCATATTGATTAATCTATTCTTTCAAAATATCTTTTCTCTCCATGATGACTCCATAATGTTCCATCATGGTTGCAATAACTCTATTTCCTTTAGTGATCAATCCCTAAAACCATTATTTTGTATCTCTTACCATGTGCTAAATATCTCATATATTTTAATTGTATCTTGAGTTGGATTGATTGGATATACTACATATAATTGTGATGTTTCACTAGGATTTATGAACTAGTTTAGTGTTTTGATCAACTGATCTACCTTTCTTTTTAGCTCATCCTTGGTGGATTTATCATGATCAATTCTATAAAAGAGATATTTTATACCTATATACACATCATGCTTGAGTCCCTCTCTTATTTCTTGACCAAGGTGTGTATGAAAAACATGATAATCTTCTGCCACAAGATCCTCTTTTGATTTGTCTCATAGAAGAACTATAATTTTGACATATATCTCTCCCTTATCTTTGGTGAATGTTATTGAGAGGGTCATGGGGGTGGATTTTGATTTATTCTTGAATTTTTACATGCTAAAGTCTAAAGTGTTGGGATTAATCATTATTTCATTCTTCTTACTCACTGATTGTGCTAACCAACTAGGGGTAGCCTTCTACTGATCTGACACTATCACCAAAGAATCTATAGTTGATGTAGTTACACTAGTTGAAACTATGGCTAATAAAAATTATTGGGAAGATTATATCATTAGTTTCTTAAGAGGTTCCTATAAATATCCATTCTCATTAGTGGTTTATAATCAATATTTATACTAAGTATCTGGGATGCTCCAACCTCTACTAATGGTATAGTATAAATAGTGGAAATGAGGGAGTGGAGGCAATGGAAGTAGTTTTTCCAGTTAGGAGAGTGGAGGATGGAATAGACATAGGACTTGTGAATTTAGGAACTAGTGGAAGGGTGAAAGACAAAGCACTAAATGTGTCAACTAAGTGTGTACAACTACTCAGGGTTGGTGATGTGAAAATAGTAGGTTGAGATGAAGAGCAAATAGTACTTATCCTAAGGGTTGAGGTAGCCTACATAACTATAGTCAAGATGACTAATTTCATATCAATGTACTATTGGGTGGTGTTGGTAATTAATGGTGATGAAGTGGAAGGAATTATAAATGGAATGGAATGTGGGAGTGGATCAAATGGGGAAGGTGAAGTGGGAGGAAGGGAAAGTGGAGTGGAAACTTGAGCTTCCACTATAGGGGGACCTTGAGTGGCCACTTGAATTATTTATGTTTATTTCACTTGGATTATTCATTTGGGTGGAATGATATGTGAAGTGGAGACAAGTGGAGGGGTTAACACTATAGGTGGAGGTGTTGAAACTTATGGAATAATGGGGACCTGAGAGGCTTGAAGAGTGGAGACAACTATTGGAGGTGTTGAAACCTCTTGTACAATATGAGTAAGAGAAGGGGAAGCAGTGGAAATAAGAGTCAAGACTATGGGATCTAAAATTTTAGATCCCTATGTTGTTACTACTATGTCTTTTGATGAAAATTCAATTGGTTCCTTTCCAATTCCTCCTTATTTACTTGATTACCCTTTGCTTGCCTTTGTCTTCTTCCTCTTCTTTCCTTTATTAGGTTCCTCTGATGATTCATTGGGGCCCTTCTATGAAGGAGTGATACCCCTTACTTTGAGCTTTAGGAGCTTTTCCTTAACCCCTATTATCTTTCTTGTGATTTGCACACCCTTGCTTCTCAACCAACTAATTTTTATCTTGATCATAGGGGTTGTTCTATCAAATAAAGAGAAGGATTCATGATCTAACCACATCAATGGTGGTAAAGGTCTAGTGATGATTTGTGTTAGGTATATTGGATCCACTCTAGAGTTTTTATCCACCAAGTCATTAGGGATTGGTCCTAGATCATAGTCTATTATTTGTTATAGGGACATCCTAGAATAGTCCCTCATTCTAACCATTTATTCATCATCACAGTATTCCCAAAAATCATCATAATATGGTACATGTTTGTATGTTTCCAGATATAGTGCTTTAGTAAACTTACCATATAGATCAAAGTAAGGTCTAGATTTTAGAGTCCTCAGTGTACTTGGCACATCTCTACCTCTACATTTCTAGCCTTCAAGATGGATTGGCATGTGTAACCTCTACATGCCAATCCATCTTGAAATAGGGAAAAATATACATGCCTTATGTCTATCTGAAAGGATTTTATGCATCTCCATAAGTTGCATAACCAACTCCAATAATGACCATATATCACTTACATACCATGGAAGTGTTTAGGGACAACCACTAAATATACTTGCCCTGATTTAGGAGTAGGTGGGGAACTATATGAAGAAGGAAACCCACTTGGTGATCTCATATTTTGCTTCTTGGGAGAACCTTATTTTCCCAAAATCCTAATCAAACATGATAACGATGTTATAGATGAAAGCATCATCAAGTCTCCTAAATTATTGTATACTATCTTATATCATGAGATCAAGGTAGTAGTTGTAGACTCTAGTTATTTCTTCAGGGACTGTATTGAGGCCTATGAACAATCTTCCTTTGTCTAGTATATAAACAATATATGATTGCATATAAAAAATATTTGTCATTTATACCTCCATCAACTGGTTATGGAAGGAATCACTTATTAATTGATCCTAATGTATCTATTGTTTATTTTCTCTGATGATCTAGATATACTGGTAAATCTAGTCCTAATAACACTTGGCATCATAATTGCTAGTGACTCTATGCAACGGTGTTATAATATCTCCTAACTCTTCTATGAAATTAGATTTATACATAGTCTTAGGCAATCTAGTGGAGGAATGCTTGGGAGTCTTAAGACATTTCTTATTAATTATCTTTTGACATCCATCCATTTTATCCTCATAGAGTTGTGCTGATGTTTGTGGAGTTATATCTAAATAACTCTTGAACTCAAGAATTGAAAACACTATGTTGATGAAGTCAGGGTTAAGATCTAGAACCTTCTCCCCTTTCTCATTGAAGACTTGTCTTCTATCAGGGTCATAATGTTGGGCCATTGTAAGGATCAAATCAAGGCTTTGAAATGATAGAGGGAATGTTGTAGCTTGTGGTAAACTAGAGTCATAGATGCTCTAGATCTAGTCACTTTTGAAATTTACATCTATCATAGCGCAAAAATCTCCTAGGTCAATGTGACCTAAATCTATATCTTTTATTTCTACCATATTGGAATTCAAATAAGAATTCACTCTAGGGCCCTCAGATTTGAACTTAATTTCCTTGGTAGGCATGGAAAATGATGTTATTACTTAAGAGAAACCAACTATGAAAGTTGGTGGGATCTATAGGTGTTTGAAGCACTTGTATTCTCTAGTGGAACTTGGAGGTACTTGAATCACATCCACTCTCCATAGTACTTGAAGGATGTTATATTTCCATTGGATGTGGGAGGTGTTTGAGGTAGGTCCACTTTTCATGAAGTGATAGAAGTTTGTGCAGGTTGAAGGTGATTGAGGTATGTGAGAACTCCAGTGAAAGTGGAAATTTCTTGAGGCACATCCACTCTCTATGGTGCTTAAGGGTCTTTTGGGTTTCTCAAGTGTTCTTGGCAAGTATAACTCCCGTAGGAAAATTATAGAATATTTAAAAATATTCATTGGTTTGAATGGAGGTATATGCTCATGAATATCTTATTTGAAGAAACCTTAGTTTTGAATGAAAAATGTTTAAGAACGTGCTAAGTGAATCATGAGTTTTGGATTCTATAGATTTGGTGCTTCATAGGATCCAAAACCCTCAAAGTAATTTTCACAAGTACAAATTGCATCTAGAGTTCTAGATTTTGTAAGTAAAAGGAAAAAAATGAGTTTTTTGAAGGATTCAAGGTTTTTCATAAAAAACAAAGGGTGTATCCCTTAGGTTGTTTGATGTAATGAGATTTTTCAGATAAAAACCTTAATAGATCAATGGCTCAAATTCAATTTTACGTCATTGAGATCAATGGCTAGGATATTTCCAAGGAATTTTTAATTCCTTGGAAATATCTAGAATGGAGAATTCTAGATAAAAAGGGGCTAAATAGAGGAGATTTTTTAGAAATATCCAAATCTATAAATCTCCTATTAGGCTTTAGGGGTTTAGGAATATCTAGGAATAAGGTGGTAGATGGATAGGTAGAATAAATTGTATTTTTGAATTGGCAAGTGGCTTAGGGAGTAGGTTAGTAGATAAATGGGTTTTGTTAGTAGATTAATGAAGGGTATTAATTGGTTATGTGATGGGATAAGTTTTTAAGGATGTATGAATAAGAAATGGTATATTAGTCAATTAGCTAGGAAATATTGTTATAGGTTAAATTATCAAAATTAGTGTAATTAGCAAGGTGATCAAATTTTAGTGCATACAACATCTACCTGAGATGCATATTGTAAGAATAAGATCAAGAAATTATAGAAAACCTACATCAAAATATTGGTAATGGTCATCCATATGGAAACACCAAAACACATAAGATTCTTAGAATGGGTTATTATTAGCTAACAATCTTCAAGGAGGCACACCATCATGTAATAACATGATATAAATGCCAAGTTTTAGCAAAAAAGAGAAGTGCACATAGTAATTCCATTACAACCTATAATTGAAGGAAGACCATTTTATTAATGGGGTTTAGATTTCATTATTCCCATCAACCCAAATCATTCAATCATCCACACATTTGTGCTCACAGCTATAGACTAATGTACTAGGTGGACTGAAGTAGTGACAACAAGAAATTCTAGAGCATTACATGTAATTAGTTTTCTTCAGGAAAACATCACAAATAGGTTTGGTACCCCCATTTCTTTAGTTTGTGACAATGATCCATAGTTATAATTATTTGAGTTTATTGAATGGGCCCATGACAACTAGATTACCATCAGGTCATCGTCTAATCAATACCTGTAGGGGAATGGATTGGTTGAATTAATAAATAATAATCTGATTGATGCCATTAAAAATTGGCTATAGATAACCCAAATAAAAAAATCATATATTGAAATATGCATTATGGGGAAATCAAAAAAAATACAAATAGGCCCTTAAGGCTTCACCCTACATGTTAGTATATGGATGATAACTAGTATTTCCAATTATGCTCAAATTACCAACATATTAGTTCATATAAAAATAGATGGAGCCTAGTGATAAAATAGAATCCTAATTATTTGACATATTAGAGATGGAAGATTCAAGGATGGAAGCCCTACATAATTTTAGTAAACATCAGGGCCTAGTCAAGAGATGGTTTGATAGAAAATCAAATGTTAAAGCATTCAAAATATATGATTTGGTGATTCTATAAGACAAAGCCCATGAAAATAAAGTACAATATGACAATTTTGCCTCTATAAGGATTGGGCCTTATCAAATATCAGAGATCTTGGTTAATAATGATTTCTATTTAAGGGACTTCCAAGGTAATCAACTAACATATCCATTCAATGGGCAGTTTTTGAATAATTACTTCATGGTTATACCTTCTAGAGATATCCTAAATAATAATGAGTGTCATGGTAGAGGTAGGAGTAGATTATATTTACTACTTTCACAATAAGTTTATTTATTTATATAAATTTTTTTCATTAGGGTAGCCTCATTGTTTCTATATTAATCTTTCCCACTTTCAACATTTTGGTTTCCTTAGCTTAGTTTCCTATTTTCTATAATATACATCTTCTGCTTCATGACAATCTAATCGACTTCTTCTAATATAACCAAGATGATATCTAATCCACTATGCTTCCCACATATTCTTGAGTTTGCATACTTTTAAAAGGGAAAAATGATGTGAGAAGAGCATAAATATAACACACAATTGATTTGTTTATAGGTCTTACACCTATGTGTTTAAGGTTTTCAAGATTTAGGTATGTAATGAAAAGTGAAGTACAATCATACCACAATTGAATAATTCTATTAGGTATGTAAAATTTTATCTTATCACTCCATAAAAATTTAAAAATATTTATCATTTCCTTGGATCAAACACACTTTCCATGTTAATTCATATTCAAGTTAATAACCATTGACACAGATGTAGCTAGTAGGGACATTCAGGAGAATTGAGTTTTTTTCCTCTCATACATACACCACCTCATTGTGGTTTCCATCCTCTTTTTTCCATTCATATTATAAAAAAAGAGGACCAATGCATCCTAAAGATTGATCATTAAACCCAAAGGTGATCAAAGACTTACACGATGAAATAAGATCAATGCAATCACACATCATGCAAGTTTAATAAAGGAGGAAAAGGGGGAATCAAAGGTATCTATGTTGGGGCTATGGATTCCTAGTTGGAAACAAAGTAATGCTCAAGGCTCCCTAGTTTTAATATGCTTGAAAGAAACTAGAATGAAATATACAATTTATTCCAAGTCTTTGCTAAAATATTCAAAACAAGGGTAAAATAAAATCTCATCATCACACACAGATCTAAAGTATGAGCAAGGCTAGTATGTTGCATGAAGTATTAAGAGTTTCTTTCATATTTTTGGTTTTATTATTTTTTAATGATATATTCCATGCTTGATTTATAATTGGTAATTGAATATTTTGGGTCCCTAAATACTCAAGAGTGTGCCCCCTGTGAGTCATCATTTGTTATATTCAACACACCCCCACTTTCATTTTTTTCCAATAGGGATCCATTATAGTCTAAAATGCCTAGTTTTGATTAAAAAGATCATTTTCATTAGAATTCATGTGTATACTTATAAATATTTGAGGCTTTAAGGTTATTATTTCTCATATTGATATTTCTCATTAAGTATACTATTTTATGTAAATGCAATTCACACCTTCCCCATTATCCAGATTCTCAATATGTGATTTATTCAGACTAACATATTAATGTATTTAAAGATTTTAATAAATATGTAGGTTTTAAAAATTTATGTAAAGTTTGAAAATGTAAAAATACTTAGTGATTTTTAGGCCTTCACACATTTTGGTCATCGGATCTTTTATTCATAGTGACTTTTATTTATCATGACTTAAAAATCTTGAAACTTCCATGTCTTCACAAACTTTGGGTCTTCACTACTTTCATCCTCACTACTTTTGTCTTCATAATTTTTCATGAAATGGAAAATATAGGTTTTGACAAAAGTTTCAACTTGTAAAATCCATGAGTCTTCACATTTCATGCATCTAAGCCATCATGAGGTTTAGATAAATAGATTTTGATAAAAATTTTGATACCCAACTTCTGAGAGTATGCCACATGACACTTTTGTACAAAAATAATGAAAAGTGACATTTATTTGGGGATAAAAATATGGAATCCTTTCAAATGTATCAATGATCTCTGTGGCATACTTGCCAAAGTAAATTTAAAAATTTAAATTAAAAGATAAAATCAAGCCTAGAGCCATTGAACATTAATGTTGCATGAATTGGAATTAAAATCCCCATCCTCAAAGATATATGATCAAATTATAAAGAGTTAGCATGCTTATTGATTACTTAAGAGCTTGAGTGAAATTACATTCAATAAAGAATGAAACCCTAATTATTTGTGTTCACATATGAGTTGCTTCCAATAAATGATTAACTAGTGGAATTATCACAAGAACTACATCAGTAAACTAGATAAAAAAATGGATTCATAATCTAAGGTATTCAATGGAGTTTCACCAACATCAAAATTCTTTATTAGGGATTCTTTAGAGTACATGGATAAAATCTTTGATACGTCAGTCTTTGATGAGCCATCCCAAGTATCCCCACCTAGTGCGATGATGATTGTAAAGCAAGAGCAAAGTGTGGAAGAAGCCCCTATTATTATAATTTTTGGGGAAAGTGTAATAAATCTGATTAACATTGATTCTTATGAATTTGAAGATTCATGAATCCATGATTAACATTAATTATTCTGACTCTAGAGTTTCAAGACTCCCTATTTAAGTTTGGTTCTTATCACCCCAAGTGTGAACATTTCATATTCTACTACACAACAAGTTATTACCTTGATTTATAATCTAATGATTCATTAAAAGATCAAATTAAGAGCATCCAAGGTTCTTAAAAGCTCATCTATTAGGATATTATTTGAATGAAAAACTATAAACCAAGGAGAGACCCTAATATAGGCAGAGGTGATAGTACAAGGTGGAAAAAATCCTATGGTTGAGATACCCAAGGATGAGGAGGAGGAACTATAAAGGGATAAGATCCTAAGCCTCCAAGGAGTCAAAATAAAGGCACCAATATAATATCAGTAATTACGTGATGCCACTATTACTTCACCTTCTATTACTCCTATTATTTTCTCAGTTCTAATTATCTTTACCATTTCTATTTCTCTTATTGTTTCCTTGGTTTTAATTATCTCTACCATTTCTATTACTCATGTTGTTTCTTTTGTCCCTATTTATACTATTGTCTCTTCACTTTCTCTAGTTACTTATATTGATTCAACTAGCTTAAGTCATAAATTTGTTCCTTCCCAAGTTCTACCAAAGTCCCCTAAAGCCAAGAAGGTTCATTTTTAAAAATCTATGGGAACACCTTCCACTACACAAATGAATATCCCTTATAATTGATTGGGTCTACCAATTCCACCTTCTACTAATGCTCAGGATACTTTAATTATATCATCCACAAGAGCTGGTAGGAAGACCACATATATTATGCATCCCATTCCTTATATTGGTGATGTAGATTGGCATAAAATCATCTTTCATCCTTACCAAACCCACTCCATATGGAGGCACTCAGAAAATATTCTAGGAATGTTTTTTCATAATATTATACCCAAAATACCTAGTTTGTTGACCCTCAAAAATTGGTAATTCTACATTAGGTAGTAGACTTAAAAGCCCAAGCTGCTAAAAATCCTAATCTAGTGACAATATAGTTACCCAATATAATTTTTATTTTTTATAAGTCAATCAGGACTATACAGAGGGTTATAAAGAGGGAATTACAAGATCAATTTGGAATGGGGATGATCCTTGAAAAGAGGCAAGATGTTTTCTCCCTATCCAAAATAAATAAATAGATAATTGGAGAGTATCCTTATAATGAGTATTTTTTAGCTTATTTGGAACCCACACAATGATTTGTTGGAACTCCAACAAGCATCGATAAAGCTAGACAAGAGATAAAATAAGAGGTGAATCAAGTGCAAGAGAAAAAAAATCATGCATGTTCCCAAAGATATTGAAGATGATGTTCATAGTATAGCCCTCAAGCTATACAATATTTTGGACACCATTAATTGAATTAATATAGAATTATCTCCCCATTTAGCTGAGACATCTAAATTGTTTAATTATTTGAAATAAGATGAGAATAAAATAAACATAATTTTACTATACACAACCAATAAATATTTTATCCATTTGGATCTAATGACACCACTTGAGGTACCTAATGCTCTCAATTTTATGGTCATCATAATGTAGGAATCTTGTGATTGGTATCAAGTGAACAAGCCTTGATCCCAAAGTTAGCTGAGCATGAAAGACAAGATTTATAAATTTTTGAAGAATTGAGGTTGTTTCAAGCTAGGGACATATCAAAGAAATTGATGGATAGGGCTATTTTTTACAAACTACTTTAGAAAACATCTTTCGATTTCAAAAAAAGTCTTCAGAGGTGAAATTCGAAGGATATCAATAAATAAATTGGTTTTGATAAAAAAAATGGTTACCAAAGTGAAGATTTTCTAGGTATAAGTAAAAAATATGAAGGCTGATAATAGATGCCTATTGATGAAAGTCCCTAGGGTGAATAGGGCATCTCTCCTAAACATAGATGTAATCATTTTTTAGTATGATATAAATACAAACATTATAAAGATTTAGAAGTGAAGAAATAGGCTATGTCTAGATATTTTAGTTCAATTTTGATTTCCAGGTCAACTCCCATTGTTACTCTAGTTCCTCTAACTACTTCAAGTGCTACTACTCCACCAACCATGTAGGCCCTAACAAAGAGTAAACCTTTGTTTTTGAGTTAATGTTATATTTATTTTTACATGTAAATTAATGAATGTAACTAAAGTGTATTTATACTTCATGAATACATGTAAGATTTAGCTATATAGTCATGCAACATGCACAGATTGCATGATTTTGAGAGTGTTGAACTCTAAGGACATAGTTTTGACCATTTTTAATTGTATATGCAAAGTTCACATCTTACTGTAACTTTCATCTGATTATTAACATGTAATTTTGGCACTTTTTATGGATTTGGAGGATGAGGTGGCCCCTCCCCAAATCTATTTAAACTTATAATTAAAACATTTCAAAAGGAAGGAATTTTTATCATTACAAGAAGAGATTTTGTTTATCAAAAAATGGTGTTAATGCTTTTCTCTTCCTAATCTATGTGATTAACTATGTTTATTTTCCTATTAGTTGATCCAGTAATTTTAAATATACAAAAACTACTTAGAATTCCTTATTGTTATTAGTGTTTTGTGCTAGTTTAAGATGTGCAATAACTATTGGATATTGGCAAACATTATTAATTTTATGCAATAATGTCAACTATTTATTTTTTATAAAGTGTGTAGAAGTGTATTTTATAATATAACTTTCTAAGAGAAAGAAATAGATACCTTAGATACCTCTTTGATCTAAGTTATAATATTATATCATAAGGGTGTGTTATAGCTACTATAAATAGGGGTAATATCTAGTTGAAATCTTATAGTTTACTATATCATTTACCCTCAGAATTCCTCATTATTTTTTTTATATGTGTGAGTTACAACTAATAGTTATAAACATTAGTTTCAAGACACTTGTCCATGAATGAACCTAACCTAGAAGTAATCACTCTTATGATCATAAAGTCTTATTTTCTATTCTACCTTCTTATTTTGGAGTTTCTTTCAATATCTACACACTTTAGCTTAGGTGTCCATTCATTTGACTCATATAGGCTTTGATTTATTTTAGGTTTCACTCACCCACACACCCGATTAATAACCTCCATGCTCAAACTAACTATTCCACCACCATAGTGTTTAACTCATACCTAAAACTCATTCCATGAAATATATTTTATCTCCATAGATATCTTAAAAAATTAGAGGCTACCTTATCTATGGATTGGTGTGCATCAAAACCCCATCAATAAACACTACTATCTAACTTAGATGCAGGTTTCTAGTATGTATTATCTATTGAAACTAGATGTGACCACCTAAATGATTTTGGGTTTTGTGTCACCTTCACTCTAGTGCATTCAGATCTAGGTCATGGGCTATTAATCCTTGTAAAATATAAAAACCCTAGGTCTTCATCCTCATAGTAATTTTGGGGAAAATGAGTTAGTGGGCACATAATATAAAGATACCCCAAAGACCTTTATGTTAAATAATACTACCTACATAGCCAATACTCTAAAGAGGGCCTCAGACTTATGTATTTATCCCCTATATATTGGATTATGTGTGAATCATACAATGTGTGATAATTAAATACAATAGTGATCTACCTTATAACTTGGAAAATATGGTTCATAGAGTACTCCTTCATTATCTTAGACCTATAGATGTGTTGTCCCTATGATTGATATGGAAAAAGGAGAAAATAGGGAAGCTTTTCCCACTTGAGTTCTTGATTGTGTAATTTTGATAAGTTACCTTGGTAATTTCTAAGTTATTTATAGGTATAAATGACTGAGGGTTGATCTTGTATTTATATCAATCCCTTTGGATAATATCTCACATTAAAGCACTTAGGTTGACCTTTAGGATATGTTTCATTTGTAAATTAGATGACTTTATGGCATTGGACACTTGCATTTAGACAAAAGACTTGCATCAATGTATACATCTGAATAGGACATAAGAGTTTAGGTAGTTAAAAAATAGGTGCAGGTCCAGAACTTGTAAAGTTAGAAGATAAGTAGGTTTATAACATTCTAGGCAAGATAGAAGGCCTAAGTCATCAGAATAACATTAGTCTTACTATGAGATAATAAATTTGGCATAGATATATAGTGTATGCAAGCCTTTGGGAATTAATAAAGATATATAAGTTGAAGGTACATCCATGATATGTATTTTATAAGTGTACAAGATCAAGGTGATGTATAATTAAGAAATAGTGTCTACACTAGTCAAGGTTTAACTAAGATCATATGTTATCCATCTAGGTTTGATTTGGTTTGTAATATCATGAAATTAGTTGGATAACCCCATGAGTATATTATGATAACAAGGTCTTCAATGACTCTTTTAGATTTTACAATTTAACAGTCTATAATATGTAGAATAATAGGCATTTTATGAAGGCCTATAAGTGTAATTTGTTTTATAGTCTCTTTGATCATGACATTAATGGTTGTTCTTAAATTAATTAAAATATTTTAAATAAGGGTGTCATTGTCAATATATTTATTTTGGATAATGTTTCCCAACATGATGTTTGCAAGTTATTTAACCATGTGGACAATCTTGGGATATTTTCATTTCTGACCAAGTTTATTAAGGTAGAGTTATTGGATAACTTTAGTGTAAATGAGAGAATCCTTTATTACTTGAAATAAATGAATTTGACACAAACATTCTTCAACTAATCTATGAATTCTAATTCTATTTTTAGGACTTATTTTTTTAGATTTACTCCTTTTATAAAAGGAAGATTATTTGGTGTCGCTTATTTAGTGTATGTGTTAGGTTTAGGAGTGGGATTGTTATTCAATGGTTTTGGGTTAGTTGGTATGTTGGGGATATCTTCAAGAGTCTATGTTATTATGTGTGAAGTGGTATTTGGGAGAGTCTTGATTTCAAAAAATTGAACTTTGTCAATTTATATCAAATAATTAGAGTAAGTTATCACATCATTATTGTATGTTAGTTAAATTGACTTATTATTAGGATTGGGTGCAGGCTGGGTAGGAAAGTGTGAAGCTCTTAGTGGAGGTAGAGTGGGATTACTTAGCATTAATTTTTTTTATTTCAGGAGATTTTTTAGGATTTATTGAAATACAATATTTGGGTTGAGGAAAGGCTAATTCCATTACCATGATTGTTGCCATTGGTTATAGGATGGGTTTTATCTATAGTTCTAATTTTGTTTTTCCATGGTTGTTTTTGAAATTGATTTCAATTGGTTTGGTTTTGAGGTTTTTTCCAATGCTAATTTTAATTTTGGGGTTTTATTTGGGTTGATTTGTTTTAGGGGTATATGTATGCCAATTGGAAGGAAAATAAAATTATGAAGTAAAATATGGAGAGTTAAATGGCATAACTCAATTTTTTGGCCTTTGTGACCATGGTTTCCATTGGGATACATAAAATATATAATATCCATCTCCTCCAATGGCATAAATCCCTAATGCATCAAGATCATCTTCCATTATTCTTGTTACTTTGACATAGACATCATGATATGTTCAATCAATTTTATTTTTGTGGTAATCCAAATAGTATACAGTCAAGGCTTTTTCCATATCTTATTACTTCATTCATATATGAAATGTATCCAATTGTGTATCTAAGTGATTGATGATATTTTAATTCAATTTTTAATCAAATTACTAACTTCCATCCTTGATAGTCTATTGGTGGATTTGGATGATGATATTGATGAATCTCTATTAGTATGATCTCTTTTAATCATTAACCTCAAGTAATTTATTCATTAGAGAGTGATATCTTTGAATTTCATTTGTGAGACATCTTTGATACTCATTAGTTCTAATTTTTCAAGGCTTTCTCGCCTAATTCCTTTCAATAATACCAATTTGGTGGATTCTTGATCTACCACAGTTTTTTTAATTTTTTTCAAGTTGAACATAAATCTCTCAAGGTAATCTTATTGTGGTTCATCTTCATTTTATTACATCTGGAAGATGTCATTTCTTTTATAATCCCTTCTCTTTCAATACTATTTTGATATTTTGATGTTAATTTTTCCTTCATCTATTTCCATGGACATGGCATGTCTCCTCAACCCTATAAATCATGTAAGGGTTACATCTTTGAGAGTAGTTGGAGATAGTTTAAGTTTTTGGTCACCTTGATGGTAGTCGTAACTATGGAATAGGACATCAAAATCAAAGAGAAACATATTAGAGTATTTTATAGTCATTCCTCTAAAGCTGGGAAAAGTAAAGATAGGAATATTTTTCATGGGTGTATTAATTGTAAGGGTATTAATATGAAATATGAAGGTTGTTGCCTTAGATTTCTCTCCTTGGTGATCTCCTATGATTTTTTGAACTACTTGTAAACTAAAGAGTTATGCCACCCACTTTTCAAATCCTTCATAAAGTTTTTCCCAAGGTGCATAATGAATGGTATTTGTAAGATTATTAAAATTAGAGGAAAACACTAGGGTGATGGAGTGGGACTTCTTAGAAATTCTTATGTAAGTTCAACAAGGATGTCTTTTTCAAATAGTTCAGTGGGTTTAGTAAATTCTATATTTTTATTTGAGACTAAAAAGGATTTAAATTATATTTTATAAAGGAGTTTGGGAGAGGGTGGAAGGAGATGAATAGCATATTCTTGTGTATAAAGTGTCAAGATAACCATTATTTGGAATGGTGAAAATACATATTTTTTAGGGTTATGAGGATCCTCTTGTCCCTTGTTATTAGACTGTTTTACTAGTTTAGCTAAGAAGTCATTTTTTGTTTCTTCTTATAATTCTAATAGATGGTATGAATCAACTACATTCATCTTTTCAATTGTTGCAGGTGATATCTCTATTTCTATAGGAAATAACTCTATTGTTATAGGTTATAAATTTGTTGCTACATGTGATAGCTATGTTGTTATAGGTGATACTAATGTTTCTATAAGTGAATATTTACGTTATTATTCCATAGATAATATTAATATTTTATAAAATATCCTTCCTAAGTAATTTATTTCATACTACATACGAGCACTTCCACCACCTTTTTGGTTTCCCACCATGCCTTGCATATGGTTAGTCTAAAAGGGATTTTTCTATTTTTCCTATTATATCTTAAATTTAATGTCTACACTTAGAAAATAATAAATTCAATCTTGAAATAAATAAATTTTATCTATAAATCAAGAAATATTATGTTATAAAGTAGGAAATTTTACACTAAAGTAGGAAACTTTACATTAGAAAGCAGGAAATTTTGGACTAGAGAGCAGGAAAAATTACTCTAAGAAAGTAGGAAATGTTACCTGACATTTTAACATTAAAATGTTTTATACCTTCCCTATAAATGACACAAAAATTACTATTTAGTAAAATAAACTCCTTAATTAAACTGACATAGTGGCATATACAACCTGAAAAATGAAATTCAAAGGGGAGTCAATTAGTTTCTTGAGAATGTGTGTTCAATAAATTATCAGCCCTAGGTATTTATACTTTGGTAAGGAATTAGAACTATATATTCACACTAGGATCTTTTAAAATATCAGGTACTAATGGTTGCATATTAAAAACACACTTTGTAGGAATGTAAATGAAGGAAGTTAAACACACTTTCAAGAATGTAAATGATATAATTTCAAAAATATAGATTGACTAGAATTGACTTGTTAATTTAAATTCTCTTAGAATCCTCACACACTTTGAATATAAGATAATTTATCAATCACATATAAAAATAATTTCTTGTAATGGAATCAATTATGGAAACCAACATATACACACACAATGCTAGAATGTAAACACATAATAGAATTTAAATATCTACTTAATGGATGGGATTGTCATAGAAACTCCTCACAAGTGGGTCCTTATTAGTTAGGCTTGTTCTTAGATCCCTTCCTTGATTATGAATACCTTAACTCAAATCAATTCAATTTCATTGATTAAATCTATAGTAATAAAATTATTACTACAATAAAGTAAAATGGATCACAATAAATCTTACTCACTCTCTATATTTTATATGTTAGCTATCACATGAAACTACTCTAATTATATAGGGGGGTATGTGTTTATTATCTAAAAAAATACATTATGGGTTACAACCATAAGATCTCATATTATTATAAAACTTAGATTAGTACAAGAAAGATGTTACAATGGTTAAAACCAAATTGTTGTACAATCTAATAATGAAAACATACCCCAATGGAGTTCCCAAATAGTTATAAAAAATTATCATCACATATAATTATTGTTTGAGTTAGTTCAATGAGTTTGAATATGATTAAATAAGATAACTAGAGTTTTTTTTTTCATTCTTAAGAATGTCCACCTATAACAGTTGTTGCAAGTGGTCTTGAATTATTAGTGTAAGTGTCTATGACTAGTGGTTATGGGTGGTTCCCAATTGTTGTGGGTGTTATGTGTCTTCAAATTTCAACCAACCAAAGGATATGAGTATATCTGCCAAAATGTTTGTGGGCTGATAAACATAAAAAGGTATATTTCCCATTCTATTTTAACCATGAAAATATCAAACCTTTATGAAAGCATTAAACTATGTTAAGAAACTTATAAATTGAATATTAAATTATATATATATTCAATGAGTATATTATGATTCTTAAAAATGGAAAGTGTGATAAAAATGAACTTTTTGAAAAATGATTACATAGGTAGATGAGGCCATTTCTAGGTCTGATCACTTATTATTATGAAATTTTAGTCTTACTAAAGTTATTTTAAGTTCAATAGAAGGAATATGAACAAAATAGGTTCCCCATTATGTTTGGATTACATAATAAAGACACTTAGGTCTTCATTCTTTCCATTTAATTCCTTTACCTAAAATATTTCTTACAACCTACCACTAAATCCAAATGGGATGTTGATGCACTGATGATTAGATTGAAGTTAATTATCCATATCCCTAATCCATTTATTATATTTACTTTAGTAGATATATATATTTTACATATTGTTAGAGTAATATGTTCTTTTCACTTATCTACTCACCTAGATTATCTATATTCTTTTACTAGTTTGTGTTATCTAGGCCTGTAAAGACAACCAAAGTTAAGACTACTTTATCCATGCTTATGCTAGTTTTCACTAATATTTCATGAAATTAAAATACCTTAAAACCATTTGGTACTTATATATTATTGGCTTAGTTTATTAACTTTTTAGATCTAGGTTTCCCTTGTTCATCAATTTCTAGCATCTAGTTCCTTATTATATCATTAATTCACCTCTCACAAATAGCTCTTACTTTCATCATATTCCCCACTTTGTCGCATGACCAATTATATATATTTGGTCTATTATTTTCTTATCTATTTCCTATATTAGAATATATTTATATTATTCACCATATTTTCCCAATATACATTTTGTTGACATGAATGTTATCCCAATGTTAGTTGGATCATATTCATTTTTTCATTTCCTTTCTTCTTAGTGTTATCTTCACTTTAGATTCACCATCCTATACATTCTGGTAAACTTGGTGTGAATGTTATCCTACTATTATTTGGATAATTTTTATTTTTTAATATTTTATAATTTTAAATTGTTTACATCATTTTTAATGATGTTTCCTCCTATGGTATTTTTAGTGAGACTCAACCCATTTAGAATCCATATGGGTTGATACATTATCCCTCCCACATCTGACATTGAAGGTAACTCCTCATGGTGTGATTTCACTCAATTTTGTTGTTAGTTTATCTAATACAGCATCATTGATCTAAAAAATACTAAAAAACAAATCAAAAATCTTAAAAAAATACTATATATACTCTTTATACTATTTATTCTCCTTCCAAACATATAATTTGTAAATTCATTAACAAATCCATGTCAATAGTTAGAAAATCACATTATGTTCCCCCTATTCAAACCAAAATTCACAGTCATATTTTTTCACTAATAATAGGCACACTAATAATTCCTTCATTTAATGAAACACAATGCAACATGATTTGAACTTCACCTCCTTTTAAAAAATCTATAATCCCTCTCCTAACAAACCTAGATCTATCACATGCAATATGTTTCAATTGTACTTATCTCCTAATCTAGTATATCCTAATAAACTTAAAAATAACCTTTATAATAATATCTACACCTCAAATAGAAATGGGAATCTCAATATCATTAACAACTCTACTTCATAAATTGGCACATCTCACAATGGTCTTCTCCTTAACACAATTATTATAAATCCTCCACTAGTAATCTTAATCTATTAACAAATTAGCACCCCTAAGTAATATTCCTCTAATTAAAAACTTTAGAACCCCCTAATCAAAATCTTATATGTATCACTCAAGTCCTTTCCCAAGTGGTAAAATAAAAAGGCCCTTATGCAAGCTTCTAACAATAATCAAATTCTTAAAATGCAAAACCACATTTTAAAAATGGCTAATCAACCTCAACAAGTCATTTTAAATCAAACTATTAGACATTATAATCCTCTTCTTCTTATATATGTTAATGGGAATATTAATCCCTAACATCCCATTCAAAACAAGATACTTTAAACCCTTCAAAATGAACCGCTAGCTCACTACATTATTTCTATAAACATTGGAAATATTTATCAAATCATCATATATGAAGGGACTTATGATCCTACACTACATATTAAAGAATTTCAAAACCTTTACAAATAATGGATTCAAGAAATCAACTATACGATTGCCAAACTTATAGTTAAAATTCTAGTTGAAGATGCACTATAATTATATATTCAACTTACAACCCACTCTATTACACAATTAGAAGGGTTATTCAATGTTCTAATTAAATAATTATAATATCATGATCTCCATAAAAATATCCTTATCAAATCCATTAATTCTAAGAAACAACATGAATAATCCTCCCATGATTTCATCAAGTTATGGAATTCCTTTATGCATAAATTAGATCATAACATGAGTCATGAAAATATTTTTCAAATTTTTTATCACCATTCTAGAAGCCCCACTTCAATACAAAGTAAGGTCCTCTCCTAATACTTTGTAATAAACCTTTGATCAAGATAAAAGACAAGATTTCCTTATGATCCAATTTGAACCATCTCAAAATGATATTAGGGAATACTTTCAAACATAAAATAATATCTCATATCAAAGAAAACCTCCACAACAATTTAAGTTTTAAATATATTCTTCCAATAATTCAAGCAATACAAACCCTTCCCACCCTCCCTTTACTCTCCAAGAGCTCAATAAAGTATGCCTCCTTGACCCATGAGTTTTAAATTTTCCAAGTCTCTCCCATTAGGGTAAAATCTCAATAAGTTTTATTGGTGGCATGCTACTATAGGTCATTCTCATGAAATTTGTTGTGATCTTCAAAGATTCTCTTCTACCTTTATGTTAGGTGAATACTTCAACAATGAAGCTATCCTTAAAGAGTGTTATAAATAATATCTCAAAGCTTCTAAATCCTAATAAAACTTATCAAAATAATCACATCTTGATATATCCCAACACCCTCATCAAAAATATCATAAACTACCATAAACATTTAATCCTCATACTACACCTATAAATAAATTTGTAGGTTAAATTCATGGACATTTTGATCCATGAGAAACCACTATGTATCTAAACACATTCCTCATTTTTTATACTATGTATAGATCACACCTCTCATGAAATCATGTGAACTCCTTTACCAAAATTTGTCCCATAATATTACATCTAATTCCCATGCCTATTTGCATAATTTCATGCAATGTTCACCTCATATCACTATCTGTGCACTCCAAACTACACAACCCTACACACTTCAGGTCATCTATTCACAAATTCATTAAATTTTTTGGGACCCACCTCATCATAACCACATGTTGACCTACCCCAACTATTTTATTCAAAATGTGTCCCAACTAGTTGTTAGCCACCAACCAAGGATCATGGAATTGGTAATCATTGAATATAGCCTAGACATTAACTATTTATACCATTTTGAACTACCACATTTGACAGGAGATTAGCATGCCTATAAACATCCTCCTTGGTAGTTTTATAATAGTTATGAATAATCTTGTGTTATGCATGTTAAATATGTAACATATATATCTAGATTAAAAAATAACCATGGTTGATGTAATACACATTCATAACATAACTTGCTCCACACATCTACTTTATGTAAATACAATGTAGACATTGTAATATATTTCCCATATTATTTAATTTATGAATATAAGTTAATTTTTCCTAAAATTAATAATTATACTCCATTGTCATGTCTGAATACTCTCTACACATTCACTCGATACGATCAAACTTGGTTGTCCCCTACACATTTAGTTTTGGGGCCCATAGTGTAGATCATTGGTATCATATATTCACTCTATTCCTTTTTGTGTATGTAACCACATGAGCACAATAAGAGAAATAAGTTTTAATTTTTGGTTCTATTTTAGATATCCTAGAGGAATTTTGTATAACAATAAATACAGATAATGCCAAAAATCAACCTAAGGTAACCTCAAAAGTTTGAAGGCTTATTATCAACACATTAGAGGTAAAGCACACTAAATATTTTAGTCATTTATATGATTTTATGATGTATCTCAACCTAAAACCCTCCTATTCATCTCAACAATACACTCCACAACATTTTCACCAATAAACCCCCTTTAAAGTACAAGTCAATCTCAACATCCCTTTATTTGAAGGCAAAATCAATGTTAAAGTAATAGATTCTTGGATTTGATAACTTGAGGCATACTTATCAATTAAATAATTCATTGATGCTAAGAAGATCACATTCATAGTACTAAATATGTCCATTTTAGTTGTTCACTAGTGGGAGACCTTTAATGTGCAAGGGTGTATTCTGACCGAATCATGGAATACTTTTTTTCAATATGTTGAAGGAGGAATACTACCCTCTAAAACACTTTGAATATGAATACATCAAGTTCCAATAACTATGCCAATTTAAGAATCAGTTAGTGGAATACTACACCAATATATTCCATGACCACTCTATAAACTTGCATGAGAACTTGAAAAAATAACAGAGGGTGTTGAAGTACATCAACGGACTCTCACCTTATATACATGCAAAGTCAAATTTATTGAGTTCCAACACTTTAGGACAAGCATTTCATAATATTTCCAAAATAAAATCCAAGGTAAAGATGAATTAGTGTATTAACTCTTGATCTAATATAGTGCACAAGGACTATCCCTCACATAACTCCACATCGCATCCCCTTTCATATAAGTATTACCCTTCTCATAAAAGTTAGTAACTTTAGAAGACTACACAACACTTGAAGGATCCTATTCCTTCTACTTTGACAAAGGCAAGAATTTTTATGATAATTGGTGCCATCTCCATCATTCATCCACCCATAATAAATCTAAGTGCCATGCACAATAGTCCTTAATCACACAATCTACATCAGGACCCACACCAATGGATAACACTTATCTAGATGCCTCTTGTCTAAACACCAACACCACTATGATCAACATCTCTAAAGAGCATAAATGTCTCTTCCATACCAAGTTATATGTGAAGGGTCAACCTCTTCACATCATCATCGATAGTGGTAGTCATAAGAACACCATTATGTAATCCATAGTTGAATGCCTTGGTCTTACCACTATTACATACCCTAAGCCATATTTTTTGGGGTGGTTTTATTAGGGGAAAGATATACAGGTCTAGTGATAGTGAAATTTATATTAAAAATTCAAGTCTATGGAGGATAACATCACTTAGACATCACACCTATAGATGTCTATGGAATCTTATTGGGGAGACTATATTTGCATAAACACAAAGCTACATATCAAACTAAGCCACAATATTAGACTATTCATGCCAGATATTATTTCTACCACCTATTTGAGTTAGTTCCCACAAGAAAATTCACCTTGGTCTCTACCAAGTAATGTCACAAAATTTTCTCATGTGCACAAAATTTCATGTTACTCATGATTTGACCTAACACACCTACACATTATATGATAAATCACACATTAGCAGTGCTTAACACTTGCACAATGTTGCAACAAAAATAAATTCACAAGTTATTAAAGAAACATAGTGAAGTCTTCATATATTATAAAGGAATTCCAACACACTATGTAATAAAACACTACATCAATTTGATTCTAGGATCCCCTCTTATAAATAGCCCTTATATCATAGATCAATTTGGAAGAATGGAAAATATAATCCTAAATATAAGAGCTCCTTGATCAGTGCAAGATCAGGCCTAGATATTTACCTTGTGGGAGTTATATAGTCTTCATAACCAAGAAGGATGGGTCCTATAAAATTTACATAAACTATTACGCACTTAAAAAGATAGCAATGAATAATAGGTATACACTACCACACATTGACAACCTTCTAGACTAACTACAAGGCACTACATACTTCACCAAGATTAACTTGAATTTAGTTTACCATTAGGTCCTAGGCCATCCTAAATAAATCTAAAAAATAACATTTAAGACATGGGAAGGATTGTATACATGGGTTTTCATGAATTTCAACCTAACTAATGCACTAACCACATTCATGAATTTGATGGATGATCCACTCAAGCCTTTCTTAAAATCCTTCATCATATTCTAATTGGATGATATTCTCATCTTGAGCAAGAATTGAGAGGAGCACCAGGTGGAACACATCTCACACATCTTTGACACCTTGAGTCAACATAAGTTGTAAGCCAACTTATCAAAGTTTAAATTTAGTACAACATAAATCTAGTACCTAGGCTACATCATTGATCACATAGGCATCCATGTAGATCCATATAATGTATAATTGATCCAAGATTGGCCTACTCTAAGAAATATCATATAATTTAGGAGTTTTTTTGGACTTTCTATATTTTTCCATAGGTTCTCCTTGTTTTCTCTCACATCTCTTAGGCTCTCAACTAGATAATATGTGCAAAATCCAAGTTTGATTAGACTCATACACAATAATGTACTTTTGAGGAAATCAAGAAACACCTCTGTGAAATTTTTATTCTCATAACACTTGACAATATGTATTGCTTATAAATTCACATTAATGTGTCTGAATGCACACTTATGTAGTTTTTATGCAACATGGACATCCAGTCTCATACCACTTAAATATTTTCTATGACACAGTGCAAAGTTAATCCACTTATGAAAAAGAATTGTATGTTATGGTACAAGCAATCAAGTAATGGAGACACTAAATTTTGGGGAAGGAGATAGTTTTTCATTTAGATCAAAATCCACTTTAGTTCTTGTAGATGTAGAATAAGCTAGAGAATGTGTAACATAGGAAATGGATGAGTTACCTAAAATAGTTCCATCTCATGATAAAACACAAGAAAAGGAAGGATAAAAATTCAATAGATTACCTTAACTAATTATTGTTTCACATGTTCATCATAGTGTTAGACATACATAGCCATAACTTCATAGACTTGGTACCCATCTACTTAGTCGACTAGGACTTTACAATAATTTACACCAACCTAGAATAAGGTAAATAGGTTCATTAGTTATAATTATCTTACTAGCTTCTCTACAAGCTCAAAAATCTCTATGTTCCTAATGGCACACCTCATCAATGACTCATATAGGAGGTGAACTACACCAAGACCTCGAGATAATTTGGTGTGATAAAGACTCAATTTCATTATAGTTTCACTTATCTTGGTCTCACATGCAAAAAAAATGGAATGCCACATCATATATTATATTCCTCAGTACATTTTCAAGACCATGAATAGGAAGATAGGAATTTACATACCTCTACTAGCTCCATCCAGACCATGAGAATCTATTATCATGGATTTTATGATTGGGTTACCTTAGACAAGATTCTAGCATGATGTTTTGTTCATTATAGTGGATAGGTTTTCTAAGATGGCTATCATGGTTGTTTGAAAGAAAGACATTAACATAGTTAGCATTACACAATGTTTATTCAACCATGTTTAGGTTTATTTTGGGCTTCCAACATCCATCATCTTCGATCGAGATCTATGTTTTGTAAGTAACTTTTGGTAAGAATTATGGGACTTGATGGGCACACAAATGGATCAATTGACAACTTTTAATCCAAAGATAGATGGTCAAACTAAAGTGTTCAATTACACACTTTTTCATCTTTTATGAATGTAAAACTATTACCATGCTCATACTTTGGATGATAATCTCTTGTACATTCAATACACTAACAACAAAGGCCTCCATGGCTCTATGGGTCACAATCCATTCTAAACATGTCTTGGGTTTCAACCTTTATAACCTATAGACATAGCATACTATGCATCATCCAACATTAATTTGTACACATAGGAATGGGAAGTAGACAAATCTGAGTAGTTTCTATGACACATCTTGTATATTCATAAAAATGTTAAATAAACACTCTCTCACATATAGTTAAAGTAAAAGGAGTGCCATGATACACATTGCACACTTCATGCATTATGAGTTGGTGATAAATTTTGTCTACACCTTCAAAAGGAATGCTTCAAAGATCCACACTAGAAGATCAAGCCTCGATGTTATGATCCTTACACCATTCTATACAAAACTAGTGATAATGCATTTGTTCTTGATCTACTTCTATATTTGGTCATGCAACTAGTATTCAATGTGGAACTTTTCTATGAAATCAAGATTTGGAGTAATTGAATTTGATTATGTAATTTAACCAAAACTATTCAAAATACCAATCTACCATTAAAATATAGAACCATTTGGATAAAAATGTAAATAGATGAATATTCATAGAAACATTATATCATAAATCTAAGTTCTCTAGATCAAGATCAAAACAAAAGAAGACTAAATGACCATGGATTCCTTATAGACTCATATTTTTGATAGCTTAGATTTGGCTATAGATAATAGAGTATATTGATGACATGGATAATTTTATAGCACAAGATTAGCATTAAAATTCAATTGCTCTTCTAAAATTGAGGAATTAGTTGGTTTAAATATATAAAATGTAGGGAATTAAAGGGAATTAAAAATTCCTAATAAACCTCTAGAATTAGAGGATTCTAGAGAGGTGGGAGAAGTTAAATGAGGATTCTATAATTGGATAATTCTAGAATCCTCATTAGGTGGTTGATGATGGATTAGCAAGTGATTAAGAGTTTATAGAATAGAGATTAGGTAGGTTAACAATAGCTGTGTCTTGGTTAGGGGGTAAGTTTGTAAGAGAGGCTAGGGATAAGTGGGGATTTTGTGAATTTAAAATTCACAAGGAGGTTTAATGGGGATTATTAAATAAATGGGATTTTAATAGGTGAAATAATGAATAGATGAATAATAGGTGGGATTTATGTGGGATATGAAATATGGATAGGAGACTTAAATAATTGACTAGATGGGATTAAATAGTGAATGCTAGGTGGAATGGTGATAGAAAGGGGTAATTAGTGAATTGTTAGGCATGATTATATGGGAATTAGTATCAAAATTAGAAATCCTAAATAGGTGGTTAAATATTTATGCATACATTTTCCCCTCTTTAAAAGGATATTTCAATTGAACAAAGTGAATAAAACAATTGTCTTTCAAATAAAAACTAGTAGAATGAGCATACATGATGACCCCTTGAGGGGACATGCATGGGAAAATGAGATGGATAGCCACTATAAATAAGAACAAGGGAAAGGGTTTAAAAATATACAAGGGGATGGGATTTTTTATATGAAAAATATTATGAAGAAGATGATATTGAAATGAGTAGTGAGCTATAAGTTAATGATACCCCTGGCAAAGACATATGCATAGGGAATATAAATGACAATGTTATAATTGTCAACACATCCCAAGTGGGAATCAACCATAACAAGATGATGATAAAAGGTCACAAATTTTGACATATCTAAGGTAGGGACACATTTCAAGGAGAGTTATATAGTGGGATTATATGACTCCCAATCTTTTGATTTATCCTAGGCAAGGACAATTTCCCAAGAGAGATGTAGACCAAGAAGATAAATTTCATGATCTTTATACATATCCCAAGAAAGTATGCATGAAATGGAGAGTATTAGGCCATGATAAGATAATGATTGAATAATATTAGTGACAAGTTTATCTCAAAGCTAAATTTGAGTGATATGATGAAGGTGATGAGGGAGAATAAGAAATATGATCGAGTGACCAAAGGATGAAAGGGATGAATTGGGTTAGTGAATGGATTAGAATTATTATGAAAAGAAAGGTTAGTAAAGTATAAATGACAAGATGGATAGTATGAGGAGGCTAAGTGAGATAGTGTTATTGTTAGTTATTATATGCATGAGTGGACTTAGATGCTAGATAAGAGCATGTGATGGGTAACTTATGAGTTGTTAAAGGATGGAATACTATGAGAAATTATTAAAGATTATAGCTGAGACATGGTTAAGTGATTAATACTTTATGTGATGTGATATGGATGTGATGATAAGTTTGTCTATTTTCAAGCCATTATGTTGAAATAATTCTCATTGTATTCAAATCAATCAACTATAATGTAGCACTAGGCATTAAGCACCATGATATTTTTATGACCATTGTGACTTTCTACCAAAGTGTACAATTATAAAAGGGGAAAATAAATAACTATGCATCATCAAGGGCACCTAAAAGCATCATTATAACTTTTGGTGTCATTATAACATCCTCATTAATTGCCTAATAGATAAAAAGATTTATGCTACAAGAAAGATAAAAAAGACAAAAAAATATATATTCAAACAAAAATTTATAGATAAGTGAATTTAGAAAAAAAATACAAATAAAGACACATAAATCATATAAATAACACACACAAATATATACATATCAATAAAATAGAGTCTTTCTTATTGTCTAAATGCATAAGGATGGGATGAATGAGGATGACAATTTATATCAACAAATGAGAATAGATAGACTTGTCTTGATTATGAGAGGAATGAAATGGGATGGGTTGTGCTTGATCATTTTTTTTACTTACATATAGGAGCTAATTCCTGATTTCCCATTATTTTAGATTATATGAAATACTTAGGACTTATTAGACTAAGGTGAGACTAGATAAGTACTAGCTCATTATAAACTATATTTGCCCTAATTTGGAAGAGGTGACATAGGATAATAGTGTAGATGGATGGATATGACTAGGATATATAAAAGAGGGTGAAATGGCATGAAGATGGATTAAAATTGGCAATAGGCATAAGACAAGAGATCTTGGGATATTTTTGGCTTTTTCTAGATTTTATGATTTTTAGGGTTTTTGGAATATTTCAATTTTCAGGTCTTTGGGGATATGTATGTACACTATACAAATGGGTTTGATTAGTAAATAGAACACCAATAATATAAACCAAGATGAGGACTAATGAAATGATGAATGGACTTGAATAATTTTCATAGAGTTTGATGGATGAAGAAGAATGGACTGGGGATTGCTAACAACCACATTGTGAGGGAACCAAATCTCTAGTTGCTTGAGTGTCAAGTAGAGGATATGCTAATATAATTATTAAAATGTGCTTGAAGACATATTTCACTCCCTTATGAAGGTAAAGACTAGACTACAAGAAAACATAGACATAATAAGAGTATGTAAAATATGATGGCAGATGGATAAGATAGACAAGGATACTTGGGAGGTGATTTAGATAGGGTTGACAAGGGATATGATGGGTATGATAAATGGACAAGGGGATGGAATAAATAAATTATGGGGGTGAAAAGGAAATTAAGTATGTGAATACAAGGATAAATTAGGTCTTTACCCTAAGTGGTGAGGTGTGATGCAAACAATAGATTATTTTACTATGACACCAAAAATTGGTTTTCATCATGGTACTTGCCAAAGGTGTAAGAAACTATTTTTCACTATTGGATGAATGATTTTTTTGACACTTTTAATGGCATCTCAATTTAGTAGGTAAGATTTATAATGCAAACAATTTATTTATCTTTCAATTCTAGGTAGGTGTGCTTTTAGGATCATGTTGTTGGTGTTGCATGTATTAAGGCCATAGTGAACTTCATGGACTTTTGATTTAACATCCTCCATACATCTCAACCAAATGTCTTCTTAATCCCTACAATGGATGATGATACCTAGGAAAGTGATGTGTGGTATGGGTGGAATTGGATAGTTTTGATAGTGAGATAAAGGATGTGGATGAGTGAAATGATGATTATTAGTGTGACTGGGAGGAGATCAAAAATGGGTTTCAATAGTTGCATACACCATTGAATATGGTGAAGGGGACTTTTTGATTGGTGTTGTATGCCAAACGAGCTTAAGGGATCTAAGACTATTTGAATTATTTGTTCTTTGATTTAAATATTATAAGGATGATTGATCATATTAATTTTGATTTGTCTAGCCTATGCAGTAATTAGTGCCATGATGACTTCTCAATTTTCTAACTTAATTAGATTTTGATTTCCCCCTAGTGCCTAAAATAGGGATTCACCAAGGGTATTTAGCTTTAGACTTATATTTTCACTAGGGGATGATGGTTTATGAAATGGTTGATTACGAAGATCTTCTTGAATTTTATTGATTACTTTTGGATCATAGTTGACTTGATTATTTGGCTTGATTAGTTGATTATTGGCTTGAATACTTGTATATTCAACACACAAGATTGCATGTTGAGGTGAATACAACTATGAGTGTTATTATCTATCCCATTTATGGAATGGGATAGAGGGATTATTAATAGGAGGTGGATGATTAGGGATGTGTGGTGAAAGGGGTGGATGAAGGGGATGATGGGTAGCATTTTCCTCATAAGGGTTCCTAAGAGACTTAGTTTTGATGTCGAAGAAAGTGTCCTCAATAATATCAAAATGATCACTAAGATTATATATAGAATAAGCATCTAGAATTGAGTCATATCCATTTTGATGATCTTCAACTAATAAAGTATTTAAAAATCATATTATTAATTTATCATCCTGAATTGGATCAAGAGACATATCTTCTGACTAGTCAACATTCAGACTAGAGAAATCCTCAAAGAGATAGGTGGTTTTTGTTATCTAATGATTATAACATATAATATGACTCATATGATTATGTTAGACATGATCCTTATTAAAATTACCATTATGATGATATCTATGGTAAGGATGTAGATGGTGTTGATGAGTTGATGCTATGTGGAGATGGTTACTTGATAGAATCTATAGAGAAGGCTTGTTGGATAAAATTATTGCCTACAAGTACCTTTCACACTTTAGGTTTATTAATGGATACCTTAGGCTTAAGGGATTTATGAAAATATGGGATTTGATATGTATGGGATATAGGGAGGGTTGTGGCATGGAAAAAATTGGATTCATGACCTTGGTTAAGAATGGAAGAACCTTGATCATATTTTAGAAGCACATCTTGGCATCTTCTTTTTCATACACTCCTAGGTGTAGACACATTATATTCAATCTCAATTTCAATGTCACCATTATCAATTAATTTTTAGAAAAAATCTCAAAAAGGGTGACACCTATAAATGTCATGCCCAAAGCTATATGTTATAAGCAAAACTAGTTTTCTCGATACCATGGGGGTTTAGGTTTGGACAAGTCTATAGGTTTTACTTGTGGATATTTTTTCATGCATGTGGCCTCTAGTTTCTAAAATAGGGATTCCTCAAATATGGGAAGAGCAGTATATTTCTTGTCCATAGTTATAGATGTGGAAGTGTTTGATTTAAGAGTGGAAGAATGTGATGGTGATGTCATGATAATGAGGGATCATGGCATGCGAGATTGTGTAGGGGATGAATAGGAACTAGATGTGGTAGTGTTTGATTTAGGAGATGAAAAAGTGTGGGATGTATTTGAAAAGCTTGGTTTCCCTTTACTATCAGGATTGGGAATTTGTGATGGACTATGACTAGTAAATGGAGGATGGGTATGAACTAGAGGTAAGGTTAGCTGGATGAGGTTAAAGCCTTTAATAATTTGGGCACCCATTTATAAGATCCTCAAGAGGTATGTATCCTTATTGGTAACAAGATATTTTTAAAATAAGGCAACCTCTTTGATAGTATACTTGGGGTGTTATGACCATGGTTATGATGAATGTAAAATGGCGCTGACTATGATGGGCTAGACTGGGGGCTAGGTATAGATTGGAGGTTATTGATGGAGAAAGAAATGAGGCATTAATTTAGGTTGGATGGCGTAGAGGTCTATAGGTAGGTGAGCACCCATTTTTTGGACCCACAAAAGGATCTTGTCCTTGTTGTCAAAGATATATTTCTATACTAAGATAGGGTCCAAAATCCATTATGGTATATGGATGGTAGACAAATTATAGAATAATGTGAAAGTGGATTAAGGTTTTTTGGATTGAGTATGGTATTTGGGTAAAGTAATTATAAATGATTGATTTAGTATGATGAGTGATGGATAAGGATGGGATAGACTAAATGGATTGTTATATTAGATTAAGTTCAAATTTAAAGATAATAATATGATAGGTGTTAATGATCTATTGATAATGCCTAATTTCAAGCTAGAAAAAGGATGGGGATTCAATTAGTTCTTGGATTCAAAATAGTAATATGATGAATATATGGGTTTTACTTATAAATAGGCAAGACGGTTGGATTTAGATATTACTACATGCTATATGGAAATTGACAAAGTGATGGGTTATTAATAGAGTATCAATTGAGTATGAAATATGATAAAATGATGGGTGATAGATAAAATGATAATATACTAAGATGGATGATATGACCAAAGACTAGCTCAAGAATTAGACCAAATTACTTAAAATGGAATGGATATATGATTATGTGATGAAGGGTTTATGGAGTTATATGGAGGGATTAATGATGATTTGAGATAAAAATAAGTCTATGGTGATGAAATGATGATTAAGGGTATGATGAGTGTGATTTGGAAAAATGTATAACCTAAAGGCCAAATATATGTATGGGTTTGAGTGTGTACACTGTAAGGTTTTCAAATAACACTGGTCTTCCACAATACTCAAAGAAATTAGGAAAACCACAATCTTATGACTAGTAAACTAATACAAGAGTGTAATCTAATGATTGTACCATTTAAAAACTTCATGAGTGAGGATGTAGGTTGGTAACCCATTACAGAATCTCTAAAACTCTCTCAACCCCATTTTCACATAATGATCACTATGAGAGCTAATACTGAATCTAACATCAAGTTGCCTATTATGTCTAAAAGTCCTATTCTATGTTTGATTAGATTTTTAGAAGTGTCCTCGAGATACATAAGGTACATGGGGCCAAACTCATTATAGAGTGTTGTCTAATTCTTGGGTTAGAGAATTAAATCCTCACTATATAGGAATCACCCACTTGGCCTAATGATAGTTATCCCAAATTTGTATACTCTACCAGAACATGGAGTGTGGTTGAATGCGCATTGATGAAATTTGAAACACTAACCCCTACGATTAATGGTAATTATGTGGGGATAAAATACACATTATGTTTTACCCTAGAAATGAAAAAGGGAAGGATGGTTGATTGTTTTTGATCCCCTAGGAGTCACCCTATGGGTGCAAGGGGAGAGCATACATAAGCAAGGCCCTTAGGTTACAATTAGGTAGATAAAAAATATTTATTAGCTGATTAATTAAGAGTGATATATATTAGATACCAAAATATTTGACAAACATCCTATATATCAAGTGATTAATAGTTTTAATTTGGTAATTTTGAGGGGAAACCTATAAAAAAAGACATTAGTACTTTTTAAAAAAATAGATGATCAAGTTTTTGCATGTTAAAAATAAATTCTCCCCTTCTTGTATGATTCCTTGTTTTATATAAAAATTGACAAAATATAAATACCTCTAGTTGTTATTAAAAAGTTAAAAATTATATATATAAATAAAATACACACAAGGATTTGTTGGTTTTTTATGGTTTATATGTGTGTGTGTGTGTGTACACACACACACATAAGATTTTTTTGTGTGTATTAAAAAATTAAAAAAATGATGATTATTATTTTTTTTTATTTTTAATACACACAAACAAGTCTTATTTTTATCTTGAATATTTAAACTATAACATGTAGACACTCATTTTTTGCCACTTTCATGTCTAAATCAAGTATCTAACTAATTTCTAGAAAATGATGTAATTTAAGCCTAAAAGTCACCGAATTTCAAAAATTCATCTGTGCAAGGGATTTAAATGCACATAATTCTATTGAGACATCCCCATTTGGGATATTACCTTGTATGCAATGATAACCTATCTTGGATTAAACCCTAGTCAAATTGTTAGACAAATTAATATTCTTGGCCTTTTAATATATTAATGTAAAACACTAAAACAATTCATAAATGCTAAAAACCTTAAATAAGATTAATTAAAAATCAAACTTCAATTATCTACTTAAGTAAAAATTTCAAGTTCAATTAAGGAATTATATTTTTTGAAAAAAGGTTTTTTTCAATAAAGATGAGGTCAAAGTCAAGGGAATTAATAATATCTTTTATTAATTCCTAAAGTTCAAAGAAAAGGCAAGTCATAACCTCATAAATATCTTCTATGAGTTGTCAATTTTTCATAATTGCTTTGACCCAACCTAGGGTTAATCTAAATTTGACCCAGGTTAATCTAGACACAACTAAGGTTAAAACTAAACCTAATTGCACTAGGGTTAGAGTTAGTTTTAAGACCTATAAATACAAGTTCCCTCACTATCTTCCAACAAGATTTTGTGTGTAAGGTTATTCTACATGAATGCCTTCAATAAGCTCTCAAGCAAAGTTATAATTCTAAATTGATTCAATAAGTTTCACACACCAAGCCAAGCCAAGCCTCAAGTGGTCTTAGAGAAATGCTACCAAAATGGAAATTTCATTGATTAATGTCTCTATTACCCACAAGATGAACAAGAACATCCTCTATGTCAATGAATGAGCACTAGTTTTGATAAGGGAGGTAACATAGTTTTGTGATTTATATTCTATTTGTATTTGTGCTCATTGTGTTAAGCTCACCCAAGTACTTAGGCAAGAGTGGTTTAGTTTCTATTGAATTATTTGATTTAAATCCTCTTTTGATTCACTAACAAGGATCTAACAATATTTAGCTCTTTAGATTCATAATCATACATAATAACACATCCGATGGGATCACACATCTCGTGTAGACCAAATAAGTGATGTGAAACCTTAAAAATTATTTAAAAGATCACTCAAAACTTCAAGTTTTCATTTTTATGACCAATTTTCATGTTATTTATTTAGTTACTAATTGATTACTTTCTCTTGCTAAAAGGCAACTTCACCTATTTTGTCCTTTGTTTTATGATTATTTGTTTTTTTAGGAAATAGTGGCTTCACATTGGTGACTTTGCAAGAAATGGTGACATTATTCTATTATGAAATTGGTGACATCAACCTTTGTTAAATTATTCTTTGTATAAATAGTGACTTTGACGAATAAAAATGGTGGTTTTGATCTTGCATTTCAGTGACTTTGCTAGGTATTTTTTTCATGGATTCAATTATTTTACTTTATTTTTATCCCTAATTGGAAACTTTTAATAACACAAATGGTGACTTTACACCTGACTAATAGTGACTTCACCAAATATTATTTTATGTCTATTTTGGTTCCATAGGCAAATGGTGATTTCTCTTTGTTTATAAATCAATAACTTTGCTATATTGAGAAATCGGTGACTACAATCTGTGTAAAAAACTTGAGAGTTTAAAAGTAGAAATTATTTATTGGTTAACTCTTTTGCATAAATACAAGTGAATACCCTAACATTTTTGTAGGAAACTAAGTAAAGAAAAATGAGGTTTAAATACTTCAAAATTTCATACACACTTATGTTTTAGTGCTTAAAATTTACCTAACAAAATTTTACTTTTTGTCTTTCAAGTTTACATGAGTAAACAACAAATCCAAGGGGCCAAAATTTCATTCACATCTTATTTGTTGCTTTAAAATGAACAACCACTTGAGATTAGTGATTTTAAGATCGTTCACTTTTTTTTGGTTATTGTTTGTTAATTAGTTTCAAATTATTAAATTAATTACTTTTTGACAAAATAAACTTTATATGTATGTTCTCTCCCCATACCCTTTAGGGAACTTAGGTGATCAAAATCACCTAGTTTATTACCTTGTTTTGTTGAGTCTTAAAATAGAATAAAAGTTGTGTATGCTCTCCCCAAGCTCTAAGTGACTTAGGTGACCCAAAAATGATTCTAAAGTTCTTCCAATTTTTCATTTGTTTATTTTTCCACATTAGTTTACGGGTGAGAGTTCATCACCTCCTCACAAGTTCTTTAGGGGTGAATTGACTTGAGGTTTCATCTCCCCACATTGTATCAAACCCACTCCATGATGGGATATATAAATTGGGCATGTGATACTAGAATTAAATAGTGGTTGAATGTCTAGTCCAAAAATTCTAATAAAAACTTGGATCACTTCATGTTAAACATTAGACTTCACTAAGTAGTACATAATTGAAGTCATTGTGCAAAGGACTCGACCTTTAAATAATAATTTAGTGATTTTTAATATAATTTATATGATGCACCCTTGTGTTAGCCACACTTAGGACCATTTATATCATTTTTAAAATTATATATTTTAGTAAACCCCACTTCGTTGCAGAATATCTTGCCAAATGTTGAGTGCTTCATCACTCCAAGTTCCTTGCCATATACCAATGATTGAGAGACAAATGGGGACTCAAAAAATATACCTCATGTGTTTTTAATTTTTTTATTAACACTTAATTACTTTTGAGCATTGGTATATCCATGGAAACTTCGGTAAAAGCTATGCACACCTTATTAGTTTTAGGGTAGGACGTGCACTTGGGTGCTTTTTCTATTTTTTTTACTAGCATGTATTTTTTGGTCTAAATTTATTCATGTAGAAAAGTCAAAACAAGTCAAAATTTTCAAAACAAGATACTTGTTACACACCACTTTGAACCAAGAGGTGTTACACTACCAATTTTATTCCAAACATTTGCCTTGGGGTTTTTAAAAACCACTTTTGTACCACTTATTCAAAGGAGAATTATTATGCTACTAATTTAATCCAAACCACTTACCTTTTTTGAAACCAAGTTTAAAAAATATTCATACCTTTCTTTCCAAAAATGCACTGTTATGCTACCCACTTGAGTTTAGCCTATTGACCTTTAGAAAATCTAGGTCTTTTATTGTTAAGGTGTGGAGCTAAAAGCTTCAACTGTTTGCACACACATGAAGAGGATGCTGAAGAACCAGAGCCACCGGCGTTGGCAGTATGACCGACGTCGGTCAGATGCAGTGGAGAAGGAGACTGGCGACGGCAGAGGGTTGGCCAACGTCGGCAGCACCAGACAAGCAGGGACCGGCGTCGGTCACCTGTGCGGTCCAAAACTACTGTTTACGAACAGTCAGTTAGTTAAACCGAGTGTTTGCATGCTAAGGGGCTATTTTAAGTCGCGAGCTATGTGTCTAATTTTAGTAGTTAGATTTCTATTTTTGTAACCATGGGATTCTATTTAAAGACCCATGAGGCATGTATTGTATTTATCATATTGATCAAGTAAGAGCATTGAAGCAAGCAAGGTCAAGGAGATCTACAGGTGTAAGGTCAAGGAGATCAGCTGAAGCATTCAAGGAGGGATTGTAACTCAGGTTATAGAGTTGGTTTTGTGTTGAGCAAGAGAGAGAGGGAAGAAGGTCTTGAGGTGTGGCAAGCCTTTGAGGTGGAGGAAGAAGTGGCATCTTCCTTATTTGTATTTTCTTCTAGTATTATCTAATACAAGAGTGTGTATTGTCTCTCAAATTCTTTGTTGTCTCATGTTTCTAGTTTCTTAATCATTCTGGTATATTTCCGTGTTTAATTTCTCACATATAAGTAATCAATTGTGCTACCGTTGGATAAGGGACCTCCTAACAGTTGGTATCAGAGCTACGGTTTGCAGGAAGCAGGTTATTATTTTTTATTACAGGTCATTCATAGGGTTTTTTGATTGAGTGGGAGTTCAGCAATGGCAGAAGAAAGCAAGCTACGAATGGAGAAGTTTAACGGCAAGAATTATCAACACTGGAGGATGCAGATTGAGGACTATCTGTATCAGAAGGATCTGTACTTACCGTTGGGTGGGGTTGCATGCAAGCCCACAGATATGAAGGATGAATAATGGAACGTTCTTGATCGGAAGGCTCTTGGTTCCATAAGGTTGAGCCTTGCATTGTCTGTGATTTCCAGCTTATCACAGTGCAAGACAATGGAAGAGTTGATAAAGTCCTTGGCAAATTTATACGAAAAGCCCTCGGCTTCTAATAAGGTATACCTTATGAAGCAGCTATTTACTTTGCAAATGTAGGAAGGTGGTTTGGTACATACTCATCTCAGTGATTTCCATGGTTTGGTAAACCAATTAGCTTCAGTCAACATTGTTTTTGATGATGAGGTAAAGGCTCTCTTGATTTTATGTTCTTTGCTTGAAAGTTGGGACGATATGGTTATGGCAGTAAGTAACTCTGCATCTGCTTCTAAAATCTTAAAGGTTGATGATGTTGTGAGTGTGATCTTGAATGAAGAAATACGCAGGAGAAGCACAGGTGAATCATCAGGGAACACTCTAAGTGTGGAAAGCAGAGGAAGGCAAAAGGAGAAGATTGAGCAAGGGAAATCAAGGTCGGGAAGGAGATCCGAGTCCAAAGGTATTACCTGCTGGTTTTGTGGAAAGAAAGGACATACAAAGGAGTGTTGGTTGAGAGATAAAGAGAATCAACATGTAGGTATTGAAGAAGCAAAGGATGCAAATATTATGGTCCAGGATGCTCTCATACTTTCTTTGGATAGTCACGTAGGATCATGGATATTAGATTCTGGTTCATCTTTTCATGCATCCCCAAACAGAGATTTGTTTCATGAGTATGAACAGGGAGATTTTGGAGTGCTCTATTTAGGGGATGGTACCCCTTGTCAGATTGTTGGCAAAGGGAAAGTGCAGCTGAGATTGCAGATTGACAACACATGGGTGTTGAAGGAGGTCATGCATGTTCTAATTCTGAAGTAGAGTTTGATTTCTGTAGGAAGGTTGGGTGATGAGGGATGCACAATAACCCTCACAGCAGATTCTTGGAAGGTTACCAAGGGAGCACTTGTTTTGGCAAGAGGTAAGAAAGTAGGTACTCTTTATCTATCTACTTGTATTATTGATTCTACTTCTCGTATAGATTCGAAGATGTGGTCTAATAGGCAGGGTCACATGAATAAGAAGGGAATGGAAGTTCTTGACTCAAAAGGTATGTGTTCAAATTCATAAGGCATAGATAGAATTCATTACAGGAAAAGGAAATTTGAGGCTTTTGACAAGAACAGGGATGTCTTGGTGTTTTTGGAGGAGATGAAGGCCAGAGAATAGTTACAAGCAGTAAATAAATCTAAACAGGGCAGCATGGATAGAGATTTGATCCAAGAAGAGCTCACAGATGAAGAATTCATCACTCACGGGAACACACAGGCACCGATGTCAGTTACTTGGAACCGACGTCAGTCAGTCAGACACTGACTTCAGTCTTGTACAGACCAGCAGGGTCGATAGGTCGGGCAGGAAAAGTCTAACATCGATCATTAGGACCGACGTCGGCAAGGGGGACACCGGCGTCGGCCAGGGGTAACGACGTCGGCAGTCAGGATCAGTGCAGGGAACCGACATCGGTCGGGAGCAGACTGGGAGTTGGCCGAGATCGGTCACTGGAACGAATGATGGGTGGGCAGTTAGTTGTCAAGGAGTCTCAAACACCCATACAGAGGTCAGAAAAGGTATGTGAACCTCATATTCATTGTTCACCTTCTTTATATTGCTTACTGTTAGTCATGAACTAGGAAGATGAAGGAAGCAATGCAGGTAGAATCCAGAAATAGTGGGAGCTTGACATGGATGAGGAGTGTGAGTCCTTAGAGTAGAGCCAAATAGGTACTTGTTGGTGGAGTTGTCAGCTGGATAGAGGGATGGATTCCCATTTTAGAGAAGTGAGTGGATGGACATCTGAGACAGAAGGCTATGGTATATGGTCTTGAGTTAGCTGCAGGATAATGGAGGTTTGACCATTATTTTTTATCTTTACTAGGTTGGATAATATTAGCTACATTATCCTGTTACTGTATTGTGTTACTTTTTGCAGGGTTGCATATACAGGGAGTTTTCTGAGCTAAGGGTAGAGTTGGTTCAGAAGTATGTCATGAAGAATTTGGGAGCAGCAAAATTCTTGTGGCATAGGTGACAGATATAACATCACAGGTTTGCATGGTGGTTGGTCTTCAAGAGTGACTTTGAAGAGGGATACAGGGCCTAAGGAACAAAATAGATGGTGTACAGGTATAGGTACAAGTTGCAGTTTTTTATCTCCAAGTGGGAGATTGTTAAGGTGTGGAGTTAAAAGCTTCAACTGTTTGCACACACATGAAGAGGATGCTGAAGAACCAGAGCCACCAGCGTCGGCAGTATGACCAACATCGGTCAGATGCAGTGGAGAAGGAGACAGGCAACAGCAGAGGGTCGGCTGACGTCGGCAACACCAGACAAGCAGGGACCGACGTCGGTCACCTGTGCAGTTTAGAACTGTTGTTTATGAATAGTCAGTTAGTTAAACAGAGTGTTTGCATGCTAAGGGGCTATTTTAAGTCACGAGCTGTGTCTAATTTTAGTAGTTAGATTTCTATTTTTGTAACCATGGGATTATATTTAAAGACCCATGAGGCATGTATTGTATTTATCATATTGATCAAGTAAGAGCATTGAAGCAAGCAAGGTCAAGGAGATCTACAGGTGTAAGGTTAAGGAGATCAACTGAAGCATTCAAGGAGGGATTGTAACTCAGGTTATAGAGTTGGTTTTGTGTTGAGCAAGAGAGAGAGGGAAGAAGGTCTTGAGGTGTGGCAAGCCTTTGAGGTGGAGGAAGAAGTGGCATCTTCTTTATTTGTATTTTCTTCTAGTATTATCTAATACAAGAGTGTGTATTGTCTCTCAAATTCTTTGTTGTCTCATGTTTCTAGTTTCTTAATCATTCTGGTATATTTCCGTGTTTAATTTCTCACATATAAGTAATCAATTGTGCTACCATTGGATAAGCGACCTCCTAACATTTATACTAAATTTGAAATTTAACTTTCAAAGTTTAGATCCTAAACTTGTTAGGTCCACACTAAAGCCTTATATAATATTGTCTTCGGTGGTTTACCTTTTACATTTGGATTGTGTTACTTGGATTGATTCCTCATTTGGTTTACATATCTTTGCCTATACTTAGGGGTGTTTTGTGTTCATGTGCCAAGTTTAATAACATTTTAGTTTCATTTGCCAAGATTATTTTATGTGCATAGACTATGTTTTAGATTGAGGTAAAAATAGGTTTTGAAGGGACCCCGAAACCCTGTTACAAAGAGCGATAGAAAGAATGTCAAAGACCATAGGCAAAGCCTAAAAAACACTACAAGGAAGTAGCAAAAATAGGTTTTAAATGGACCTAAAACCACCAGAGAACCATTCGGTCAAAACCCAGAAAAATAGAGATCTGGTAATACAACAGTCAAAAGGTAACAAAAAGAAAACAAAGATCAGTACCAATTTCTAAACCACCAAGAAGGACCAGATTATTCATCCAGTTCCAGTATCAAGTTCATGGCTTCTTTTCCTTTCAAAACAGTTTCTTGAGTGGTAGCCTCCAGCAAAGCTCCTTTTTGTGCATAGACTATGTTTTTTGAACCAATTATCAAGTTTTTCTAAGCCAATTACCTTAGAATCAAATTGATTTTAATTTCTTGTTTATACCATCTTATTTCCATGTCTATTTTTGTGACTTTTGACCAAATACCTAGCATTATTTTTCACACTTTCTACCTAGTTCAGAATTCTTTGTGACTTTTGACCAAAGACCTAACATTTTTTTTTCACACATTAGACATAGTTTATAAGTCTAGATTTGTGATGTTTAACCGAAGACCTAGCAGCTTTATTTTTATTTTTAGATCTATATCACAATCATTTTACCTTACCCAATCACTTTGCCAAAAACCTATTTTCACATTTTCATTTTAATTTTGCCTTAGACCTATAATATATGTTTCACCTTTGGAACACTTTTATAGAGATAAAGGTTTTTTGTCTTAGACCTTATTTGTCTGCCACATTAGACCTTTTTTTTAGAGGCCTAGTCATAAGTCAAAACATGCCTCGATATAAACATAGTGGGACCTTGTAAAATTTAGATTATCATAACTTTGTCACTAATAACCATTTTTTTCAAGAACCTTATAACAATGATTTAGCATATGAGACTGATCCATATCCCTCTTATAATACCCCATATGTAAAATAATGGTAGGAACCACTAGCATAATACCTAGTTAATGCACCTTCTTATCCAAGCAAAGAGAAAGAATAAATGACACAATATCTTTCTAACATGACACCTATCATTGAATAAATCCAAAAACAATAGCTCTACTATGTAACCATGCCAATAAGTTATGACCCATACTTATTTAATCATCACTTGATACAAAACAAAGATGAAATTCTAGTTAGGTTGATATAAGTAAGATCCAAATTCCTAATATACTTCCCACATGAAAGTATATATAGCTTGATTAGAACACCAAGTAACATGCCTCATGTCCAATAGTTTGAATAGGATTCAGCTATTTATAATCAAGATTTAGTACTAATACCTTAATGGGTCCTAAATGTGCTTGTAAAAATAAAGGTTATAATGTATGGCCAATTAGAATAGGTATAGTAATCATATCAAACTTATCTTAACCTATCTCGAAACTTTAATGCCATGGCTATTTCAAACATGCCACTTAGAGTGTTAGCTCCCCTAATCGAGTTACAAGCTGATTCATCGAGCTATGTAAATTAGAAAATAGACCTCTTTAGCCAAAGGATTTTGGTAGGATACATATACAATGCCTTAATTATGACAAAATAAATTTAAATTTCTACAAAATACCTTACACAAAACATAGAGGATAACATGCAAGTGCATTTCAATGTGAACCAAAGTTGGTCTAGTATACCACAAAACAACAAACAACATGTTATTATTACCAATACCTCGAGTGGATTACAATGATATGGGTAGGTAAACCTTTTTTTCCAAACATAACAAGAAAATTCCACTCCTCAACTAACAATTTCATCAAACATGAAACAAGGGGAAAGCAGCCAAAAATAAACCAACATTCTGCCTCAATAAGTGTTGAACACTACATCATCTCAACAGGTGGAAACTAATTTTATGACAACCCAAACATATACCAATATACCAAAAACATCACAAAAATTTCTTGATCAACAACATGTTCCTATTTATCAACAAAGAGTTTTGTTTGGTCAACAGCAAATACCTAACCTCCAACAAGTGCCCAATTAACAAAAAGTGTTTACCCAACAATAAAGTCCCAACTTATAGTAGGTACTTGTTAGGCAAAATTTGTATTTTACGTAGTGGGTACCTCATATCCAATAAGGATATAATTTTAAACACATTCAATAGTAGGGTTTTATCTAGTAATAGGTACCATTTATATATCAAGGTTTGACAAGTAGATAGTAAGTTCCCATCCAAACCCAACATGCACATTACATTCCACCTAACCAAATGCCTCTACCACAACTATAGTTTGTGAATCAAATTCATGTTTCCAACTATAGATAAAAATAATTTACCAACAATGATGTAATCCATACCAATATTATAATCCTAATGTATGGATATGTATTCCTAATCGGTTGACTAAATAAATAAATATTCCCTACTATGTCATTCCTCCATTATACCCTAGTCAAATTAATCCACCTTTGACTACATAATCCCAACCATAATAGGTTATACCATATAGCTTCCTAGCCTAAGATTTTTAGCAAATTAAGGATGTGATTCAAGCCATTCAAACTAGGAAGTAAACAAAGAAGTTCAAATTACAAGAGATATGCTTATAACTAGTTAATATGTATTACATCTAAATATCTTTTCCTATAGGTTATGAGCTACCAAAATTTGATAAATATAAGGGTAAAGGTGACCCAAAGGATCATTTAAAATAATTCTTTGTTTCTTGTCAACCAATGGCCTATAGTGATATATATTTGCTTATCCTTTTTCCAAGAAATTTAGTTGGGCAATCCTTGTAATGGCTTCTTAAATTGTCAAAGAATTTTGTGCTAGACTTTTATGACCTTTAAGAAAAAAATTTGAAGCATTTATCATACAATTTCGAACATGAGATTACAATGGTAGATTTGGGTTAATAAAAATTTAGAAACAATGAAATCTTTGTTGGTTACTTACAATGGTGGAGGGCACCTGCTAGCTGGTTCACTCACAATCTACCAGTTAAATAATTAGCTACAATATTTATCTAGAGTCTACATAGTAGTATATCCTATCATCTTGATTTTCAATGTGCTCACACTTTTGAACAATTTATTGAGAAAGGTATACAAATTAAAAAATCCCTTATTAACAAAGGTATTATCAAATTATCTTCTTTCAATCATAATTGGAGCCTAAACCAACATCAAGGCTAAGAACATAAATAAAGGCATAATTAGAACCAAAACCCCATCCAAATACCAACTTTAATGCCATCTTAGGGTAATACTTCAAAAATACCAAAATACTATAATCATAGAAAGAATTTTGTTAGTAATGGGGTCACTAAATCATGATAGGTCTAAATGGTGCAAACACCAGTTGTTCATTTACCTCTGCTCATTCAATAAACACTCCCTCCATTCTTTTATCCTATACCTCAATAAAACCTTTTATAAAATCCTTCAAAATTAAAAATTCCTCCTCCAAGGAGAAGACTTCCCATAGCTAGATCATTCAGTGACCTAAAAGAACCCATTTATTTTATATTCTACAAGTTGATTCAAACTAATATGTTCAGTTGACCTATGCCAAAACCTTTTCCTAAAGGAATCTTTTTTCTAACTGGTATAAAGATCACAAATTTTGTGAGTACCATCATGTCAAGAGTCACTCGATATTACATTACACATAACTAAGGCACTTGATTGATAACATGCTTGAGAATGGAGAGATAAAATGGGATAACCATGTACCTACATCTAATCATAACTTGGGTATCTATCAAAATCCTTTTCCTTAACACGACAACCAAAAATAATAATAAGGATAAAGAACACCACCATAATAATAAAAAAATAATGTCATCAATAGAAACAAAAACAAAATGGTTAGAACCAAGGTCAAATTGATCAATCAAACCAAAGAATCCACCATGTCATTGCATATACTTTTAGTAATGTTTTAATACATATCATAAGTGGTCATATTACCACCATTACGATCAACCCCTAACCAAATACCAATTGACCTAGACTAATTACAAATAATTCCTACTGGCCTCCTTATGCTAGTAATCCTTCTTTTGACCATGATAGCAGCTAAGCTCAACACTACCCAAGAATTACCATTCTACACCCTTTTACCTCTTCATATAGTTATAGAGGTCGAGTACCTAATTGAGATTGTGCAATCACCACTTGACAAGATAAGATTAATATCCAAAGACCATATCCTTCTTCCAAAAATTGAACCTATTAAAACCTCCGTACTAATAAAGAACAATCCAATTTCCAATACCAAAGAGAAAACCTATGATATTTTGGAACAACTATAGAAGATGCCTATGGAAATATCCATCATGGATTTGTTGTGCACATCTATCATTCACAAGAGTATATTTAATGAATACCTAAGTCAATCCCTCATACCGAATGACATTACACTCAATATATTTCAATCTATGGTAGGAAATTTGGCCCCTAGCCAATTAATTACCTTTGATCAAAGTAATATGTCATCCCTAGGCCCATTGCATAAAAAACCTTTATACATCAAGGTCAGTATAACTAGACATATGGTCAAACATGTCCTTGTAGATAATGGTTTGAGCCTAAACATTATGTCTCTAAATTTGGTAAAGCATCTTGGATACACATTGATCGATCTTTAATTAGATATAATTGTCATCAAAGTGTATGATAATGATGAATGGGAATCAAAAGGAACCATCAATTTCTAGTGATTATTAGACTTTTGGCCCATCACACTCTTTGCCACATTCTCAACCTGGCATTATCATACAACTTGATCTTAGGCTAACCATGGATCCATGAAATTAGATCTATACCTTTCATGTTGCATCAACGTATCAAATTTACCCATTGAAGGATGAAAGTAACCATAGTAGCTAATTTCTAACCTTACTATTTTTTCAAACATCTTGAGGTGGAGTACAAGAGTTATATTATCATTTTGGCCTGAATCCTATGCCTAAAACTAATGAATAAAAATATGATAAATCAAAATCCATTAAATCATAACCCAAATCTAATTAAATTGACCTTCAAATCTTAGCTTCAACTTCATCTACAACTTCACTAAAGATAATAGACAATTCTACATATTTAACAAAGGTATATGAGAGTACATTACTCATGACTCCTTTCATATATACAAATTACCTTAGAACCTAAAAGCCTATGGGATACCCAAAGCCAATATTTTTCACATGGAATGGTGCACGAAGGGAAAATATCATCTCACTCAACCCATTATTTTTAAACTATCCTCTAGCCAAGAATAGAACCCTTTGGCTGAAGATGGTTCATATCTTTATAATGATAATCTAGTTGGTTGTTACCAAATCACTAGGCATACTATCCCTTATCATATTATGGAAAACCAAGGTTATGAAGGTAGAGGCCTAGGGGAAAATCAACAAGGACCAATCAATCCAATTTCCATGACCAAGTACAAAGAAACTCATGGTATTATATTTAAGCTAACTGGGGTAACCCCACATACCTTATTCAAGTTCTTATGCCAATGACTAGTGAGGATGATGTCAACATTGATGTCTGATTATAGAATCTAAGATAACCTTACCAACACTAATTTGTTTAACATGTATGTCATACATATTTTTGATCCTATTTTTCTCCCTTCACCACTTACCCTTTATCCACCCCAACTGATAGACTAGGACCAACAAGATACAACAATACCACTTGATGAGTTTGAAAATGGTGTGCCCATTTTTGACTTTCTAGGTTTGAGGGATCATATTCCTATAGGAGATCAAAAATAGGGTTTCTCTATTATATTAGATCCTACTACCTATTTTGAAGAGTGGGTAAACTTCCTTGGCCAAAATCAAAAATAAAATAAAATGTTGAGGTATAAAAGTGAAAAGCTCTTTGAGGCATTTTTAGACCAAGGAAAAGGTAAATAAAAAGGCAAGTCTCTTGGTGAAAACCTAATTCAAGCACCATTAGATGGGTATGTTCACTCCTATTTTCATGAAGCATAGGAGACCATTAGTCCAAGGTTTATGTATGGATCTAAAATCAGTATTGAAGAGTGACAAGCTTTTGAGTAGATCATACAGGAGTGCCCAAAAGTATTTGTTATATGGCCTTTGCCACCATTAGGAGATTCAGGTTCCTCCTATTTGGGAGAGTTATATGAACCAATGAAACCAAAATATTATAGTATTTCCAACATATTTACCTATTTTCCAACTCTTTTATAATATGGTTTTACACTTCTTATGGAGGACACTTCTGAGGTCAACATTGGGACTTTAGAGGACCCAATATGGATTAAATTAAGTTTGTCCCTCACTAAAGAGGAATATAAAGTCTTTAAAACCCTTATAAATGAATTTGTTGATATATTTGCATGGGATTATTTAGATATGCCAAGTTTGGACCCCACCTTGGTTGTACACCATCTTGTTTTATACCCTGGTACTAAAAATGTTAAGCATAAGTTGAGAAAAATTCATCCTCATATTATTGTATTAGTCAAGAAAGAGTTGGAAGAACACTTAGACATGAGATGAATTCAACCTATTGATTATTTAGAATGGATTTATAATATATTACTAGTTATCAAGAAGATGAAGGTATTAAACTATGCACTAATTTCTAGGGTATTAATAAAGTCTGCCCAAAGGACAACTTTCCTATGCAAAACATTGACATGATTGTTGACTTCATGGCCATATATGAAATTCTTTCCCTTATGGATGGTTTTTTAACATGTGGCCATATATGAAATTCTTTCCCTTATGGATTTTTTTTTAAGATGTAACCAAAATAGAATAACAATAGAGGACCAGTATAAGATAACATTCACCATTCCATGGGGACCATTTTGTTATCAATTGATGCCATTCAAACTTAATAATGCAAGAACAATGTATCGATGAGCCATGACAATAATTTTTTATGATATAATGCATGACATTGTTGAAGACTATGTCAATGATATCCTGGGTAAATATAAGACTCGAGATGACCATCCAACCATACCTTTGAGAATTTTTTGAGATACTTTGAGAGTAAAAAATTATACTCAACCCTAAAAAGTGTATATTTAGTGTAACTTTTAGAAAATTGTTAGACTTTATTATCTCTCACCAAGGCAATAAAGTTGATCGTACTAAGGTTTGGGCCATTACTAAGATGCCTCCACCATCTACCTTGAAGTAGATCCATAGTTTTCAGGGCAAAATATAGTCAATTCAATGCTTCATTTCATAATTGGCTGACAAATACCATCTTTTTACACTCTTGCTGAAAAAGGGCACCACTTTCTCATGGAAAGAAGATTTTTAGAAAGCATTTGAAAACCTCAAGGAATACTGGGCCAATCCACCTATTTTTCCTATCAAATTAAAAATGCCCTAGGGGCACTTTTGGCATAACATGATGATTAGGGAAAAGATCATGCCATCTACTACCTATGTTGAACATTAGTTGTGCATGAACATAATTATACATTGATCAAAAAAGCCTGTTTAGCTATGGTTTTTACAGCCTAAAAGTTAAATCACTACATGCTAGACAATAAGACTATTATAATTGACAAAGTAGATCTAATCAAGTATCTACTATATAAAACAACTTTATAGGGCTACATGGTAAAATGGATCATGCTCTCAAGTAAATTTGAAATCGATTATGTGTCGATCAAAAATGCATTAAGGGACAAATACTTGCAGATCAACTTGCATAAGCTCATATTCCTGATACTTAACCTCTTATATTTGGGTTTTTAGATTAATCCATCATGACTACAATAAAAGCACCTCCTAAATTTAAATAATGGACAATGTACTTTGATAGTTCCTTCATATCATGTAGATCTATAATGCCATAAGGGGATCTTATTCCTAAGTCATTTTGCATTGGTTTTCCATGAACTAATAATATGTTTGAGTATGAAGCACACATAGTGGGGTTTAGCCAATCAGTACAATGAAATATCCAACATTTAATGGTTCATAATGATTCACATCTTATAATCAATCAGGTTACAAACTAATACTAGATAAAATATGAGAAGTTGGTACCTTATAAAGGTATGGTTGACACTCTTAATCAACAAATTTCCAATCTTTAGTTTGAATGGATACTTAGGGAAAATAATAGAATAGTTGATACTATGGCTACAATTGGATATATGATCCTATTATGGATAAATCTAGAGACTATTAGTTTCTTATGGAACATCTCCTAGCCCTGATGCATGAACAAGAAATTATCAAGATGGTTTGTGATATTATTGGTCTCATGTCTACTTGGTATTCTAAGATATATGATTACCTCCACAACCAAACAATTCCTCCAAAACTTTCCCATAGAAGAAAAAGATCCTTCATTCATAAAAATTCATGTTATACCTTAATTGGACCTACCCTATATCATAGAAGCTATAATGGAACTTTGCTTCTATGTTTATCTTTAGAAAAATCTAGATTAGTGTTGAAGGAATTCCATAGAGTGTGTAGGGCCCACACTAGTGGGGCCATCCTTGTAAATAAATTACTGTGTACTAGTTATTATTGATCGACTATGGAAAGTGACGTAGCTACCTATGTGAATAAGTGTGTAAAGTGCTAAAAACATGCTAATTTGATCCATGCTCTAGTAAAAATGCTTAAACCACTAACAACACCATAACCATTCTCAACATGGGTACTCGACCTCATAGGCAAGATAAATCCTACATCCTCAGATGGATATAAACATGCCCTTATTGCTATAGAATATTTCACTAAGTGGGTGGAAGTCATTCCCCTCAATTACATGATTGGTAAGCAAATTTCTAAATTCATCTTTAACCATCTCATTTGTCTCTATGGTATCTTCTCTGACATTATATCTAATAATGGTGGTTCATTTAAAAATAAATATATAAAAACCATTTGTTCCCAATACCATAACAAATAACACTTTTCCACCACCTATTACCTGCAAGGTAATGGCCAAGATAAGGTATCTAAAAATATCATTGTGAATATCCTCAAGAATATTGTTAATGATGTTGGTTGTAATTGGCACTTGTATCTATTTAATGCCCTTTAGGCCTACCATACCACTTTTTTTAGTTAAACATGAGCTACACCATATTCCCTTGTTTATGATACTGAGGTCATTCTTCTTATTGAGGTTGAGTTGCCTTCTCTTCATATTTGACTAAAACACATCATTAATGATGAGGAATATAGAGTAGCTCATTTACAAGAGCTAAATGTACTAAATATAAAGCACATGGCCACCTTGAATCACCTTCAAGTGTACCAAAATAAATTGCATGGTCAATATAATTGATGCATAAAGCATAGATAACTTGATTTTGGTGATCTTGTACTAAAATAAAATCATAAAAACATAAATGTTAAGACCAAAAAGAAAGAAAAGTTTAAGTTTAACTAGTTAGGGACTTATGTGGTTATTTCTAACTACAATTATGGATCATATAAACTCTCCATGCTAGAAAGAGATGAACTTGAAAAATTGAAGAATATAATGCACCTAAGACATTTTTATGATTGAAGAACTTGAACTATTATCTACAAGGATCATATAATTTATGTCATAATATATCCATTTTTTGTACCATACCCTATCCCTTCCCTACCATATCTTAGCCTATTAACCTATAGTTATTTTCCCATAAACCCTATCACTTTTGGACTTGGTTCTGATTCATTTATACTTTAGGAACTTTCAGTGGTTGATATCAGATGTAGTTCTAGTAGTTGATTCATATTTAGAATTTTGAAAGCATTCGTTCAATGGTAGTATATGAAAGTAGTATGACAGTGGTTATGGAAATTACATCCTTCATTTGTTTTTACATTATATTTCATTACTCATTATAATAATTATAACTTCCTTTTGGAAAATTAGTATCACTGACCCTTGCCACTATTTTTGAATAGCCTAGGAACAACCCCTTTACCATGTTTTGTTGCATCGCTGTGTTATACATTACCATCTATATATTCATGAACTTGTTGTTACATATTGATATGATTAATTTTAGGGTGAAATAAAGTGACTTAAGGTCTATTTGGACTATGTAAGCAGTGCTTAGTGTTTTCTAAGGTTAGTTTAGCCACCTTTATTTGAACACTGTTACCATTTTATGAGAAACTTAAGTTTGAATGCTCTCACCATTTTATAATCACCCTAAGCCACACTCTCACCATTTTTTGAGTGGTATATTATAAATATATAATGAGATAAGATACCTCAAAATTTACAAAAAAACATTCCAAACATTTCAAAATCCCTAAATATTTGAAAAGTCCTAGGAAAATCCTAAAAATCAAAAAATTATGAAAATTAGCTTAGAATTTCCATGAGAGATATAAAGCCTTCAAAAAAAATTTGGGATGGGATATCTTACCTATCCAATTTCATTTTTAGACCAATTTTCCATATCCCTCCCATTTTGGGGAGAACTACATCAGCTTGAGGTTCACACGGACTATGTAGGCAACACTTAGATACATGGGGTATCTTGGGCTAGCCTGACCGCTAATTTTCCACCATTTATTCATCACTTTGTTGCCTTTTAGAAATTCCTTTCATCTCCCTTTCCATAAGTATTATGGTTCTTATATATATTTACCAAGTAATCATTTTCCTTTAGTTTACCCATCCTTATTTTTCTCTTATCAATCTTAGTTTTACACTCTCATCATTTTGTGAGTCACTTTTGTGAGCATTGTGAATTTGAACTTGATGCTTTAATGAACACTTAGATTTTCTTACCCTATCATAATTTTATGATAAAATTTAGCCAACACTCTCACTATTTTATGAGTAACTTTTTGTGAGATTATTCATTTGAACTTGATTCACTAATGAACACTAGGATTTTCTTACACTTCCATTATTTTGTGATCAACCTCAGCTAATGCTCTCATTGTTTTACACACTAATTCTCATTCCAAGACATAAATGTAGTGAATAATATGAATTATAAATTTATTTCATTATTGGATACTCATATTTCATCTTTTAGTGTGGTTTTAACCAAAACCCACATTTTCATAGTTTCGTAAGTTTTTTATGTTTGACGCTTTCATGATTGTGAATATCACTCCCCTATTTACATTGCATCCTCACTGTTTTGCAAGACCATTCCTATATTCCTCTATAATCATCCTTTGTTTGTTATCATCAATTTTATTCTATCCCATATCCTAGGAGAACTACATTTAGCCTAAAGTTCACATTGGACCTAGTGTCTATAGGACTATGTAGGCAATGTCCACTTTCCTAGTGTATATGGAGTTAGCTCAGCTACCCCTTCCTATTTATTCTATTCCCCCTATTTGTTTTTTGTGTCATTTTCCATTATATCCTAGGGGTAATATTTTTAATTTTATCTATTTCATTATTCCTTGTAGCCTAGAGGCAACCTTTTGACATTATACCCTTTGTCATTATTTCATATAGCCTAGAGAAAACCTTGTGCCATTGGTTTTTGTGTTGTTTTACCTGTGTCATTGTTACCTAGCCTAGGAAAAACCTTGTATCCAAGTGTAAAACTTTTCTTACACATGCATGAACAATTTCACTAATTCACTATTTTCTTATATTTTGTTTGTTTCTAACATTTTAACTATCTCATATGTATATTGTTGTTTGTTTTAGTTTAGTGTGTTTATTTACATTTATGTGTTTTAGAATAGTTTGTTTGTTGAATTCCTCTTTGCATTTTTTTTATTTTTTTAATTCATTTTCCTTAACATAGGTTGTCTATTGCTCTAGTTTTAACTTAATTGTTTATTGCTTGTGCTTTAGTTTATTTGTTTATTTTCTTTTCTTTTCTTTTAATTGTTGATTAACTAACTGTGTTTCCTTTTGTTTATTTTATTTATTTGTTTGTTTTATTTATTTTGTTTGTTTGTTTTATTTGTTCATTTGTTTTATTTGTTTGTTTATTTTTTTTGTTTGTTTCTTTGTTTGTTTTGTTTAAAATGTTTATTTTTTATTTGGTTAGTTTATTTGTTTGTTTTTAACTGCTTGTCATCTTTTTTCTTTGATTGTACCTTTATTGATTGTTGTAGGTCTATTAAATTTTATTTATACTTGAGTCTTGATTAGAATTATCTTGCACTTAAGTTTTGAATATTTATATATAGTCCTACACTTAGTTTATTTGTCTTATATTTACAATTGGGATTTGATTTTTCATATATTATTCCTATGTTGTTTGTATTTGCATCTAAACTAGGTTTTTCATGCTAGTATATTTATTTTTACTATAATTATTCATATCTATGATGCATAATATCACAAGATAAAATAAAAATTAGGCCAATAGATATATCAAATAATGAAATGGGTAATATTTCTCCTTGAGGAAAATCCCAAACACAATCTAAACCAATGAATAACCAGATCAATATGATTATATTATGTGCTAATACAAACATGCTCTCTAAATAAGCATATATATGTCATAAAATATAAGTAGATAAAATAGTGCAACATCTCATATACATGGTCATGCAGTAAATTGAAAGAGCATACATGTTTAAACAAAAATAAACATCCACAATGTTAAACACAAACTAAGAATGAGATCATCATGATAATAAACATGTGCATCGCACATATCAAAAGAATAATAGTCCATGTATAAAGGCATCTAAGGACCAAATATGAATGTCAATGTATCTCACATGATAATTTCATATACATCATAAACATACAAATATCATGGTGTCAAAAATATAACAATATGCCAAAGAGCTATCACAAATCAGCTTTGACTCTATGTGTCCATAGGCCCTATAGTAGGAGGTGGCCCTTATGGTCTTGGTGGTGTAGGTGGATGTGGATATTTCTAGACTAACCTAAATCTATTTTCCCATATGTCCTAGTCCTAGACCAACCTGATCTGATCCCAGCCTTATATGCATCGCATACCTCAAATGTAACTATCTACTAATCTCTAAGGACTATGGTCTCATATACTTAGAAATAATAAGATGTGTCATCCTTAGCTTAAAGGCTCTCAAGTATCATCTATGATAATCATGCCTATGTGATGGCTCTATGAGACTCATCTCACTCATTCTAGAGCCTTTGTACATTTTTAAATAAATGGTCCCTATCTAATATAGCCTGGTCTCATTCTACCCTAATTTATACTTGTATTTGCACCATTTGTGCCACCTCTACCTTTAGCTAGTTAATATTTGACTAAATGGTAGTCATGTCCTCATCCTAGATACCTAGTGTAGCCTATAAATCTACCACCCTCCTCTCCAAACCATGGATCTCACTTACATGTGTAATATTTTCCTATTCTAACACAACCTTGTCCCTTCCTACCCTAGTTATGCCTGAAGGCCCTTCCTAGCCTGGATCAATAAAATAACCTATTATACCTATAGCACTAAGATCCACTACCATCATGACCTAAGTTTCATCCCCTCTATCATTTCCATCATGATCATCATCTTTCTGTCCTCCATTGTTATGCCAATTACTACTACTATTACTAGCCCCACTATTGATCTCAGCCTTAACCTCATCAATGTCCATTGGTACCTAACCTTGTACCTATGCCTACCCACCTGCCTATCCTAGAATAATATATCTTAATAATCACATATATACCCACTAGTGTACATACTCTTATGTGACCCATGTATCTACTAGACCACCTGCATAGACCCATGGCACTCATGGAATGCTCCCATAGCTATCCATAGCTATACTCCTTTGAATCATTGAGGTGGTGTGGTTAATCTCTCTAGGAGCATGTGAAAACCACCTAAGATCCTTTGGAACATCCTGAATCATGTTAAATTATTATGATACTATATCTATCTAGTACTCCTCAATGATATGAGACTGACTCTATATAATGAATCATTTGGATGTCATAAATGTGGTGTACTAATGATCTCAAGGCTAGTGGAGTTGATAAAGAAGTTAAATTTTCCATATAAATAACTATGGTGTCAGCTCATTAAACATGCACTAGTAAAATTAGATCTCCCCATGATGTCCTCTACATCCTGCACCTATCTACACCCAACCATATGCCAATGGATCTTGTAAATCCCTGACCCATCTTTTTCCCATAGGGAACTCTATCAATATGTATTCCCATCCCCAAACCATGAGTAGTATGCAATCTCTAATGTTATGGCCTCCTCAATAAGCCACCATTTACAAATCCTTGTATAGCTAGGCCAATAATGTTAGTCCCCATGCAAATATCATAGCCTCATATATCATGTTCTGGATCACTCCTCCTAGGCCCATGTAGTAAAAATTGATTCTCTTGTTAGGTAGAAATATGTCACTGATAATAGTTGTCAAAACAACTACTTCCCCATTGATCAACATTGGTGGAAAAGGGTCCCCAAAAGATACATCATCAAACCACAAATTTGTATGTCTCTAACAAGTCAATGTCAACCTTCTAATGCACCATGGGAATATCTTGAAAACTAGTCAAATCATCCAACACTACCTATTTTCATGCTAGATCTATCCGGAATAGCCTATGGCCTCTCATTGTTAGCTTGAGCATCCACCAAGTATCTTCAAATGTAACAATGGCCTCCCTAGTCATCAAGTGAAAATTTAAAGTCTCAAAATGCCATCTCTCTACCACAACATTTAGGTAGGTTTGATATACATGAATCATAGGCATCTAAACAAGTAATATAAATCCAAATCCTATAAGAATGCAACCATACCCACTATCCATATCTATGTTGTCTTTAAATAATGGGAACATCACTCCCATGTTGTCAATACCTCAAGCTACTGCTATAATCACAAACAGATTAGCATCAGATTACATATGCATTTTTGTCTAGCCTATGCTTACCCTACCGAGCCTATTTTCCCCTCTCTCCTAGAGGTTGGACCCCTTTTAGGTCCCTTAAGTCAGTTATTTTGCCTTTTAGGGTGAATTCATCATTTTGGCATTTTTTAGGGCAAAATTTTCATTTTCATTTTTTATAAAAATGGTTAGTTCACCTAAAAATGGGTAAAATTGCCATTTTGACATTTTCTAGTGTTTTTTGGTCATATCATTATTTTCAAAAATAGAGACTTTTTATGAAGTCATTGATTTTCTTTGTAAAGCTGTCATTTTCCCTTCCATAAAAATGGTGACTTTCTAAGTTTTCATCCTAAACCTAGTAATAAATTAGAAATAAATAAACCTAAGGTTTAGGGTGAGATCACATACTATAGGCTCATCATGTGGAGGTCACCCATTCTCCCTCACTTGGTCGCTAACATGTCTCTATCCTCCTCTATGTGTTATTTCCCATCGATAAATCTCGTATAAAATTAGAGCTCAAGTTTTCAAAGGGATAGAGTGAAAATGAATTATTTTCACCACTTAAGGTGAATATAAGTTGAAAATTTGAATTTTACACTCCCTAGTGCCTAAAGTTCCTTATGTTCACTCTGGGAAGTTTATTTTTTGCCTTTGTGGTCTATTTTAAGTACTATTTGATCTTACTACTTATCTTTTGTCACTAGATCGACTTATTGGGCCTCTTCTAAGACATGTTTTACAACATTATTTTTATACCTATACCATGTGTTAGTTCAAATGTGTATCTTTGTACTCACACTTAGGGTAGAATGGTGTTATTCTTTTCTAGATCATCATAGATCTATTTTATGAGTTTATTTCATAAGCTCCCTTTTCTAATTTACTTAGATACGGAGAATTATTTTTCTGACTAATTAGTGAACTATATTTACTTCTTGGGAAAAACTCATTTTCAATCATGTGATTAAACATGCAAATTATTATAACTGTATTTAGGTAAATCATTATTTTTTCAACCTATTTACCCTACAAGGGCACATAACCATGCCACTAATTATAATCACCTTTGGGCAATTCAGTGTCTCAACCTCTATTAATGATTATAACCACATTTGGGAAAATCAATGTTTTTACTTATGTTTCCGTTAGATTATATCATTTTCTTCATTTTGAGGAACTATTTAATGACTCTATTTGCCACCTGATCCCTAGAGGGGGAATCCAGGGCTAATCAACTACCCTTTGGTGCATAAACCTTTCATTTAAACATCTTTTGCATTCTTTGAAAATATGTTATTATGCATGTGTCTCATAACACCTTATCAAATAGGGGTAAATTGTAAACACTCATTTTTGGGCACTTTCATGTCTAAACTAGATATTATACCAATTTATATAAAATGATGTAATTTAAGCCTATAAGTCACTAAATTTCTCAAATTTTTCCATGCAATGGATTTAAATTCACACAATTATGTTGAGGCATCCTTATTTCAGATATTATCTTATATACAGTGATAACCTATCTTGGATCCAACCCTAGTCAAATTATGACCTAGCAAATTTACATTCTTGGTCTTTTGATATATTAATGCAAAACACTAAAACAATTACTAAATGCCAAAAACCCTAAGTAGGATTAATTAAAAAGCAAACTTCAATTAGCTACTTAAGTAAAAATTCCAAGTTCAATTAAGGAATTATATTTTCTAAAAAATATTTTTTTTAATAAATATGAGGTCAAAGTCAAGAGAATTAATAATATATTTTATTAATTACTAAAATTCAATAAAAGGTGAGTCACAACGTCATAAATATCTTATATGAGTTGTCAAGCCTTCATAATTGCTTTGACCCAACCTAGGGTTAATCTAAACTTGACCAAGGTTAATCTAGACACAACCAAAGTTAAAACTAAACCTAACTGCACTAGGGTTAGTTTAGTTTTAAGACCTATAAATACAAGTGCCTTCATTCTCTTATAATAAGTTTTTGTGTGTAAGATTATTTTACAGGAATGTCTTCAAGAAGCTCTCAAGAAAAATTATAATGCCAAATTAATTTAAGAAGCTTCACATGCCAAGTCAAGCCAAGCCTTAAGTGGTCTTAGAGAAGTGTTGCCAACATGGAAATTTCATTGATCAAAGTCTCTATTGTCTATAACCTGAGAAAGAACATCCTTTATACCAATGAATGAGCACTAGTTTTGACAAGTGAGGTAACATACTGTTATGTTTTTATCTTATATTTTTTTTATTTTATTCAATGTGCTTCTATTTATAATTTTATTCATTATGTTAAGCTTAATTAAATAATTAGGCAAGAGTGGTTTAGTTTCTATTATATTATTTGATTTAAATTCTCTTTTGATTCACTAACAAGAAACTAATAATATTTGGCTCTTTGGATTCCTAATGATACATAATGATTATAACTAAGTCACACATGCTAATGATTATAACCACCTTTGGGAAAATCATTATTTTTTGACCTATTTATCCTATTAGGGCAAATACCTATCCTAATGATTATAACTGTCTTTAGGCAAATCATTATTTTTTATTTTACTTGCCATGTGGGGGCACATACATGTGCTACTGATTATAATTGTCTTTGGTAAAATTAGTGTTTCATCCTATGTTGCCACTAAATCATGTTATTTTTTTCATTTTGAGGGAACATTTGACAAGTATATTTTCTACTTGATCTCTCAAGAGGCATCCAAGGATAATCAACTGTCATTCGGGGAATGAACCTTTCATCTTAATGAATTTTGAATTCTTTGAAAATACGTTATTATGCCTATGTCTTGCAATACCTTCTTAAATATGGGGAAAATGTATACACCCATGTTTTTCCACTTTCATGTATAAACCGGATATTGGACCAATTTCTAACAAATGATGTAATTTAAGCCTAAAAGTCACTGAATTTCCCAAATTTATCTACACAAGAAATTTAAATGCACAAATTTGTGTCGAAGCATCCTCCTTTGGGATATTACTTTGTATGAAATGATAACCTATCTTGGATTCAACCCTAGTCAAATTATGACCTAGTAAATTGATATTCTTGGCCTTTCAATCTATTAATGTAAAACACCAAAATAATTCTTAAATGCCAAAAACCCTAAGCAAGATTAATTGAAAATCAAATTTCAATTAGTTGCTTAAGTAAAAATTCCAAATTCAATTAAGGAATTGTATTTTCTAAAAAAGGATTTTTTGAATAAAGATGATGTCAAAGTCAAAGGAATTAATAAATAATATATTTTATTTATTCCTAAAATTCAAAGAAAATGTGAGTCATAACCTCATAAATATCTTCTATGAGTTGTCATGGCTCATAAATAGCTTCTATGAGTTGTCAAGCCTTCATAATTGATTTGACCTCATGGTTAATCTCAACTTGACCAAGGTTAATCTAGACACAACCAAGGTTAAAACTAAATCTAACTGCACCAAGGTTAAATTTATATTTAGAACCTATAATTACAAATTCCCTCACTCTCTTCCAACATTTTTTTTGTGTAAGGTTATCCTATAGGAATGCCTTCAAGAAGCTCTCAAGTAAAATTATAATGCCAAATTGATTCAAGAAGCTTCACATGCCAAGCCAAGCCTCAATTGGTCTTAAAGAAGTGTTTCCAAAATAAAAATTGCATTGATCAAAGTCTTTATTGCCCACAAGATGAGAAAGAACATATCCTATGCCAACAAATGAGCATTAGTTTTAACAAGGGAGGTAACATAATTTTGTGTTTTATCAACTATTTGTAGTTTTTTTCATTATGTTAAGCTCACAGAAATACTTAAACAAAAGTGGTTTAATTTTTATTACATTAGTTGATTTGAATTCTTTTGCAATTCACTAACAGGGAACTAACAATATTTAGATTTTCAAATTCCTAACGATACACAACATACTATTAAATTGACTATATTTCAATTGCATTATTAGTGCATGATAGACTTTGAATACTATTTTCACCAAATCATTAGTTTATCATTAAATGAAAAGTGCTTCAAATTTTTGATAACTTGAAAAAAAATTGCAAGTCTTAATTATATAATATTACTTTGATTGGATAGATAACTAGAAATGATCTTATTAAGTCATATTATATTATAATATCTAGTTATTAAGTCTGCCCAATCAATCTAAGAGATTTACTTGATTACATTTGTGGATTGATCCAGATGACTCTAATAGAGCATGAATAGTTGATGGTCCTTAATCAAACTAGATGTATCAAGTAAACAAGGGACACATGACCTATTTGGAAAAATGCCTTAACAGAATGGAGTCTCATGGACTGTGATGATTTTACTTAGTGAAGATACAGGTATCCTTTCGAGGTGACTCTAAGCATAGTTAATCTTGATTATTTTGCTATTATGACTATTCCTCAAATCATAATTAGAAGTAGGTTTTTGTGAGATGTTTTGGTTTCTATCACCCTGTAAATTATGAAAACATATGGCCTATTTACCATTTGAAAAATGTCACTAAGGCATGTGGACTTTTTGAAAAATGATTACTAAATTTTCACCTCCCTAGGCACATGGACTTAGATTTAAATGTAAATTTAGTAGGTGTACAACCTAGACTCTACAATCCTTTGATAAATTGATGACATTTTGATTTGGTAGGTGTAAAAATCGCAATTATACACTACCCTATCTATCAGTTCAATATTTAATTCCATATAAAAAATCAATAGGTTCACAGTTCAAATCTCGACAACATTGCTTGCAACTTAAATCAAGACTTATTACAGCTCCTAACTATATTATCATGGTTTGACAACTAACAAATATCTATCTGATCAGTTTACATTTTTGCCTACGTGCCCTTAGCCTACTAGTTTTGGAATGAAAACGACCATCCATTAAAAGTGGGGTTTTGTTATATATTATACTTACTAGTGGGATTTTATGGTATGTAAGTTGTTTGAAAAAATGGTGTAAACTATGACACTATCATTAATTCATACTTTTCTTTACCTTTGACCAAAAAGGAAAACAAATAGATCTAAGACTTGTTTGTTATTTACTTGTTACCTAGATGAACTATAAATCCAAATAGGACTAACTGATGTTGAATAATAACTTAGGAAAGTGATCAGGATTATACTAATAACTAGACAACCATTATGTCGCTTAATGTGATGTCTCATCCATTAAAAACCTACAAATGTTAGTCTTGAATGTTAACTGAAGTGAAATAATCAGGTTAACATCATCATTACAACTTACAAAAGACATAGGTATCCTTACATGGTATTGCCTTGGTATAACAAATAGAAAAATGGTAAGCCAATATGTAGTGCATAGAATGTAACTCAAAATGATCTTATTAACTCGTATAGACATATCATTGAATGCAAAATGAACCTAGACCATTAATGGTGGAACCAAAAGTCCATCTAGGTTATAAAATGATATTTTTACATAAGACTAAGATTGATAAATTAAATCTTTAATCACTATAGAAATCTGATAATGTCATGTTCATTTAGATATTTGATTATTGGATTCAAACTACTAACTAAAATATAAAAATGATTGATGTTGAAACCAAGAAGGGGTGACAATGCCTTAAAATATTTACTATCAGATACAAACTAGATCAAATTCATTGTCTACAGGCATGATGTTGTGGATCTCAGTCACAAGTTCAGATCTCACAAACAAGATGGTCAAATAGTGACAAATCCATGAAAACCAAAATATCTAACATGGTTGTTATTTTCAAGAAAAAAACTAAGCTTATAATTCAAAACTAGAATCCTTTTACATATTCTAGAGCTATCAATGTATGAAATATTTAAAATTTTGGGTTACTAATTCTCCTTCTTTCATTTTTGTAAGCTTGTTTTCATATGCTAACAATTCAATAGGTCATAATCAAAAGGAGGCTCCCACTATGGTTGCCAAATGTGAGATCAAGATTTTGAGCAATTGAATTTGATTATGCAATTTAATCAAAACTACTCAAAATACCAATATACTATTAAAATTGACAGCCATTAGCATAAAAATGCAAATATATGAACACTCATAGTAGCATTAGATCTTAAATCCAAGTTCTCTAAATCAAGATTAAAAAAATGAGAGACTAAATGATCATGGATTACTTATAGACCCAGATTTTTGGTAGCTTAGATTTGGCTATGGAAAATAGATTATGTTAATGGCATGGACAATTTGTTAGCACAAGATGAGCACTAAAATTCATTTCCTCCTCCAAAATGGAGGAATTGGTTGGTTTAAATAGATAAAATTGAGGGAATTATAGTGAATTAAAAATTCCCAAGAGAAATCTAGAGTTAGAGGATTCTAAAGAGGTGGGAGAAGTTAAAAGAGGATTCTAGAATCGAAGAATTATAGAATCCTCATTAGGTGGTTGATGATGGATTAGTAAGTTCTTAGGAGTTTATAAAAGGTAGATTATATGGGTTAAGGATAGTGATGTCATGGTTAGGGGGTATGTTTGTATGAGAGGCTAGGGATAGTTGGTAATTTTATGAATTTAGAATTCACAAGTAGGTTTAATGGGAATTGTTAGATAAAATGGATTCTAATAGGTGAAATAATGAATAGATTAATAATAGGTGGGATTTATTTGGGATATGAAATATGGATATGGGACTTATATAATTGACTAGAAGGGGATAATATAGTGAATTTTATATGGAATGGTGATGGAAAGGGGTAATTAATGAAATGTTAGGTGTCTTTATATAGGAATTAGTATCAAAATTATCAAGCCTAAATAGGTGAACAAATATTGATGCATATATTCTCAAACATTATAGTCTGCCACTTCTTGAGCCAACAATGACACAACAACCTTCTAATTTGAATTCAAAAACTTGAGCCCCATAGAGAAGGACCAAATCATCAAAGTGACAGAGATGCACACTCACTATGACACACATCAATTTTTTTGAGTGGTTAAGGTTGGAAAATATGTTGATTAATATAAGTGGTACACTTCTCAATAACTTTGAATGTGGTTCCCTTAGCTACACACTGATGCAATAGAGACCATTACTCTTCAAGAAAGGGTAAATGATCTATGTACATATGTTGCATAGTTGAACACACTCCTAATTTGTTCTAATACATAGAGATCATACTTGTCACATAATCATTCATACTCCTTTTCCTAAATTTAGCCCATAAATTTAAATACAAGTCCCTCACCTACTCATAGACTTTCATCTAGCATTCCCCTTATATCATAGTCTATGCACTCCACACTACACATATTTTCACTTCATGAGAATATATTCAAAAACTTATCAGAACCTTTGGGCCCCACCTCATCACAACCACATATTATCCTACCTTAACTATGTGATTCAAAATGTAGTCCAACTAATCATTAGTTGCCAACTAAGGATCACAGTATTGGGAATCATTAAAGATAACATTGACATTAACTATTTAGACCATTTCCAACTACCACATCTAATAGGGTATTTACATGCCTATCAATATCCTCCTTGGTATTTTTATAATAATTATCACTACTCTTGTATTATACATGTTAAATATTTAACATACGTATCTGGCCAAAATAAAGAAGAGCCATGGTTGATGCATTATATAGTCGTAACATAGTTAGCTTGATCTACACATATACTCTATATACATGCACTATAGATAGTGTAATATATTTTCCCTATTCTTTCATTTATGATAGAAGTTTCATTTCCTTCAAGTAAGACTTCAATCCATTGAATGTTGATTTGATTGTTCTATCTGAATACTCTTTGTGCATTCACTCTACACAACCAAACTTGGTTATCCTCACATACTCAATACTAGGCCTCATGGTGAATATCAAATTATGTCTAACCCTACATAAATTAATAATATTTTAATGTGTAAAAGGATACCTCAACTCCTGAAGATCTATTAGTTCACATGCCTAGTGAAAATACATTATAGGTCATGTCGATTCTTATCTAGGCATTCAACCCTAAACCAATTATAATAATTATATAGTTTTTCAATCCTACATTAAATATAAAATTTTATTCTCAATACCCTTTAAAATATCAAAAAATATATCTAAAATATCATTAAAAATAATAAAATTAACACGCATCCAAACATGGATGATCTAGTTAAAAATCACCCTTCTGTAAAAAATAATCAAATTAGCCATGTTATTGAAATGAATGATCTAGTTCAATATATCAATTATAATGAAACTAATAACATACTGAAATGGATGATCTAGTTTAGTTTATAAATTATAATGAAATTGATACACATACTAAAATGGTTGATCTAGTTCAAAAACATCCTTTTGCCAATTACAACAAAATTGACACACATACTAAAATGGTTGATCTAATTCAAAAACAAAAATATATCAATTAAAATGGAATAAAAATAAAAATATATATTTTTATTTTAATTATAAAATCTAACCCATTTGAAAACAAAAAAATCCACACACATACATACATGGTGAATCTAGTTCAAAATGGCTCAAAAAAACAAAACAAAATCAACATGGTTGATCTCATACAATCATTTCCCAAAAAAGCATAAATTAACTTAGATGTTAAATCCTAATGTTATATATATTTTCACATAATATGATGATAAAGGTAATAATTATGTTAATATTATGTTTGATACTAAATTTAGTCTCACTATATCTCGCATGTTGTTAAATCTTACTATGCCCATCATTTTATTATTTCACATGTTGGGGCATCTTGTAATGCCCACACTTATCATATTTTATAATTTGGGGCATCTTAAAATTCCCATCCTTATCTCAATTCACACTTTGAGGCCATCTTATGATGCCCATCCTCATCCTTCCTCAACATTGAAAACATTTTGGGACTCTTTCCACTTCTTCAGATCTCACCCTCATAATGAGCTAATTATAAAGAATATTTCACACAAAAAAGACAAACAAATTCGACTTCAATAAAGTTTTAAATCACTTTACAAGAGTTATGTTTGATATATGTTATTCATAGTTTCTTCATGTACATAATTTTCACTTCTTTTACACATCCCATGCTTTACATAGTTGGCATCTTTTATATATGTTAATTTTTATTGAAACTTATCTTGTAGGATTTTTTAATTTTTCTTGTATCAAAATATTTAATTTTACTGTACCCATTGGTTTTATTCAACCAATACATCTACTATTTATTTCTTTGGTATCTTAATTTTTATAGTCTTTTATTGCACCTCTTGAATTTATTCTTCTATTACACTTGTTCCTAATTTTTTTGTATCTTCATTTTTTATAGTCTCTCCCTCATGTTTAGTCAACCATTGTACACATTCTTGGTTATTTGGTATCTTCATTTTTACAAGCTTTCCCTCTTATATTTATTTATCCATTTTACCCATTTGTGGTTCCTTAATATCTTCATTTTTATAGTTTTTCCCTCGTGGGGTTATCTAGCCTTTGTGTCCTTTGTGATTATTTAGTATCATTTTTATAGTATTTTCCTCTTGGGTTTATTCAACAAAGTTATACTTTATAATTCATTGGTATCATTTTAACAGTCTTTCTCTCTTTGTTTAATCAATCATTCCCTCATTCTTAGATTCTTTGGTAGATTAATTTTATAGTTTCCTTCATGTTGGGTTTATTCTTCCATCACATCCTTTTGGAATCTTAGGTATCTTCTCTTCTTGTGACCTTTCCCCTCTTGAGTTTATCTTTCTAGACTTGGATTTCACCTCTTATCTTTTTTTGTGCTAAATATATGGTAAATTGTCCTTTTTTACCTTTTAAAACCTCTTGGTTTTTTAGCTTGTGAGTTGTATGGTTAGACCTTGGAAAATAAAACTAGGCCCTCCTGATAGATTCCCGTCATGTATAGCTGCACCTCTAGGTTTTCTCTCACTCTAACTTTATCTCTTTGAACATCTCTTAGTTTTTACATGTTATTATCTTTCACCTCTTTGATCTTTTACCATCCATTCACCCTTTGCATTTTGACAAATTTATCACTATTATCCTTTTTATGCTCTACATATTTATCCTACAGATTTTTGTGACTCTTGGATTTTCAATTTATGAGTTGCATTATAAGACCTTGGGAATTGAAATCAAGCCTTCCTTGCAATAACCCATCTTATTATATTATCCCACCCTATATTTCTCACACTCTTAGCCATAGCTAGGTGTTTTCTTATAAATATAAGGCAATGGCCAAAAGTGGTGTTTTGATGCTTAGATTGAATTATATTCTCTAGTGATAATTTTTTTAATTATATCTACATGATCATCATCCCCATTTCACCCTGTCTTATGATGAAAATCCCAAAATTTTAATTCATTTTATCATCTCCCTTTATAATTTTGTTTTACGATTAGTGAAATCCATTTTTTTCTTATGTGCATATTTATTTTCCATCTCCTTTTGGGCACACCAAGGTTTATTTCAAGGTTTCATTCTTTTCCAAGGTGAAATTATAGGAGTATCTAAAATTCTTGGTCTCTAGGTTCTCTTGATTATTGGTTAGGTGTAAGCTTTATTATGTAAGCCATATTTAACACCCAGTGTTTATTTTTCAAATCCATTTGGATGAGGAAATACATAAAAGGACATAGATGTCAAAAACCACTATATGAAATCAAAATAACAATAAAAAATAATTTTCAAAATATAAAATATCTTCCAAAATTCAAAATCACACCAAAATACATGATCATATCATTTGGCATGTCCCCTATCCTAGTTGAAGCTCAAACTCCATAGTTAGCCTCATCATAGAGTTGAGTTCCATTAGTGTGTGTTAGCACAATAAATTAGGGTATAAGGTCTCACATATATCATTAGTGATACAAAAAAATTAGGCAAGTGCCTAATCCTCCTAGTATACTAATGGTGTATGAGATTCCTAACGAATGTGGAGCGCATTATGGGAATGTAGGATATTTTTACATTTTCATGTATAGAGCCTTCATAGATTTATATTCATACTTCAATAGTTATCCCAAGCTTTGTGCTTACTTTGTTGGGTTCATAAGTTCATTAATGTTGAAATATCTTAGTCTTGCCAAATTTATTAGTGTGTCTTTTTCATGATAAATACTAAGTTTTCACCTTGGTTGTGCCCTATTTTTCATCCCTACATTATTTCCTCTTGACAAAAAAAAATTATTACAAATATCTCCCATCTTATATATATCTAATTATCCATTTATTTTATACATATTATTATTGTGATTGGTGTTAGTGTTTGAAGGTTACTCTTTGAACTTGGTACATTTTAATAGAAGATGCATCTTTTAGACTTTTAAAGATGCTCTCTTGATCATTATCATACATATTTGTTATTTTCTTAGTTATGCTTGGGACCTTGACTTTCTATTCATATTTTTTTGGGGATGTGTGGTCCTATTTCTACTTTTCTATAGATAATAAAATATAGTAATTGATATTTGGAAATGTCAATTTTTACCTACCTTCAGCCGAAATGACTTGTGTGTACATACATGACTCTCACTTTATATTATCTCACATCCACATGCCTTTGATAGATCTAACCCTCCCAAGTTTTTATCAGTCACCTACATGAATTTACACAATCTATGTCAAATAAATTATTTATATTACTCATACATCTAAATATTATCATATCAATATTCTTGTTTCCTGGACAATAAATTTAAACTCAAAACATATTGTCTTATAGTAGCATTTGATTATGAAATTTGCATCTAATGGTCAAATTTAAAATTTAAATAATTCCTATGGGTTAGCCTATAGTTTTGTCATGTCATTGGCATGATAAAGTACCCAAAAGGTCTCTTATAAATACAAATTAGGTATAATCACATTAAACATCTATCAAACACTGATGGGATCATCTTCAAACACTTACACATTCAAGAGGATTGCCTTATTCTTCCCAGTTTTCCAATCAAACACTAAGAGTAGGTCTTTACCAAGTTTGAAGCACTACAGATCCAAGCCAAATTTTCCAATTTATAGTATCAATAGATAGATTAAATGTTGTATACATTGTATGAGCATATTGCACATAGTCACCTAACAAGGATAATTACATGTGGTTTTAACTTCCCTCTTCATAGTATTCAATATGTAGGTAGTGCTCAACCATTCAATGAGGTTTGGTTAAGGTAATCTCAACCCACCTTTATTCTCATTTTATAGACTTAATTATATCATTAAAATTGCACCTAGGGCATTAAATGAAAGAAATGTATTTATATGAGTCATGCACATAATTAAACCTAGGTATTACATAAAGAGTCAAAAGACAAGATGGTACACTTGTTTGTATAAAATTAGACAATCAAAATCTATAGCGATAGAAATGTCATACTTGGAAAAAAACATTTGAAGGTATTGACCTAAGGCTGAAAATACTATTTGGTTATACACATAGGTCTAAATCATGATTTAAATGACCTAAAGTCCAATTTTCCATCCTTGATGTCACCTTCTTGTAGTCGTAGTCCTCCATAGAGTAGTTAAGCACTAATTATCATATCCATTTATTTTACTTATAATATTTAGAAAGCTAAAATGCTAAATCAATTACAAGATTTTACATTTAGATATGTAATTTAATGTATATATTTTAGTTTGAATTCAATTACAAAAGTTCTATCTAATTAGGTAAATTAACCACATTAATACCAATATATGTAAAATAATTTATTGATCTAATTTAAGCTTTATTATTATTCACCATATTTATATCCTTTGGTCATCCTAACTTAGTTTAACCTTTACTTCACAACTGTCCAACCCATTTTATCTAACTTTATTTTTCTATGATTTTATCCTACTTAGGTCTTTTGGTCCTAATTTAACATTTCATCTCCATGTGTCAAATTTTAATTATTTTTAATACATTTTCCAAGAGTTCAATTTATGAATTTTTTTTACTCCTCTTTGTACATCCACATTAATTTTATTCCATTTTTAGCATTGTGTCCTTAGGGTTATTGTATGTAGTTTTTGTATGTACTAGGAAATACAATAGATCTACAAATCAATCTTAGCTCAGAGAAGTTAGATCCCACTTACACTTATAATTTGGGATACATTAGATAATCAGGGTCATGACCAATATAGATCTACTAGACCTAGAAAAGGGATCTCTTACCACAATAATATCACTAGGGAGGGTTTCAAAGCCTATAGTTAAGAAAAACTACGTAATAACCCTAACTAGGCCCTATATTTTTTCATATTCACTAAACTCATAAAAAGTAAATAAAAATCTAATCTAGTGCTCACCAAATCTTGTGGCATAAAGTGGGGGTAATAAACAATAAAATTAAACATGCATAGAATACATATACTTATGTTAATGTATATGAAATCCTAATACATGGAAGAGAAGTACAAATGTATATCTATCTACTCTTACAAATGAGGAACAAATTTAGAAATACTTACCTTTGAAGATGAACTTGTTGATCCTCAATCTCTCCCTTGGCCAAGGTGCTTTGTAAGAGGTTATTATGGTATGTAAGGATGAAAAAGATAAATCAACTCTAGGATACACAACCTATTAATAAATCCAAAATACTTCTCCATAAGATAATATATGTATCTCCAAAGAATGTATGAAACCCTAATCTTGTTCTTCAAGTAGAATGGTGGATAAGCAAATGCATAATATATCTTACTTATCTTCTTTGAGAAATGGTGAAATGAATGTGTTTATATAGGTGGATATAACCCTAAACCTTTCCAAAAATTTAGGCCAACAAGGTCAACCTAGTCGACCTAGTATTGAAATTGGTAAAACCTAACTAGGTTATGAACTATGTTAGCCATGGTTGACCTAGTTCTTAGTTAGATTATATAAATAACATTATAAAGTTGATGTGGCTAACATATTTATGTAAACTACCAAAAATGGGTTTAGGTTAGGGAAAGGGATAATGAAGGTGTAAAATGACTAGAGGAGGGTGTAAAATAAGAGGCAAAGCTTAGGGGAATGGTTTTTAAGAGATAAGTGTGTAGATAGTAAGTGGAAAAAAGGGACAAAAATATTGTGAAGCACCAATGGTTTACCCATCCCTTTTTGATGTACCCCTTAGGGCATGCACTTAGATATATTGAGACTTTATGGGTTCTTGTAAGATATAAAGTGTTACTAAGTGGTAAAGTTTGAAAATACTATGTGTAAACATATGCCCCACTCGAAGTTCATCACATTTCATGTGAGTGTAAGAGGAGATGGTGTTTATAGAAAATAACATAGTGACACATAAAATTGAAGCTAAATAATGTGTAGTAAGGAGAAAATAATATAAATTAAGGGAAAAAATTGTAAAACGCATACCTTTACTTATCTTAGTGTTTTCTATAAAGAAGGAGATGTGAAAAAAGTGAAGGTTTCTAATGTGAGGAACATTAGGTGAACCTGTAGAGATTAGTAAAAAAGAGCAAAAAATTGAAAATTTTGCAATATGTACATATGATAGTTTAAAATATTCTTTATGACATCAGGATTCTATAACATTTTATGATGTGGAAAAAGAGTTAGTAGAGATAAAGATATGAGAAAAATAAGAAATATGATGGTAAATTTTTGAAAGGTAAATAATTTTTGAAATAGTCAATATAAGTAAGGTGAAAAATAATTCATTTTTCATTATTTTCTATTCTAAGAATAATAGAGCTTGAATAGACTGAGTGAGAGACCTAGAGAGTGAGGATGGTAAGGAGACAACAGCTGAGATAGGGAAGATGCATAGTGACCACAACAAGTACAACACATGTAAGTAATTAAAAAATTTAAAGCTTTGAGTATTTTTATTTAAAATTGAGTAATTTATAAAAATCAAAAGATTGGGCAAAATATAGATACTAGAATGAACCCTAAGAAAGTTGTAGGGGCACTTGGGGTTAAATGGGGTATTGGGTTGAAAAGTCATGGTAGTGAAAGAAAAAGGTAGACCAGGTCAATGTAGTGGGCAAAAGATAAGAAAAATTGGTGGGTTGACTTAATAGTAAGTGGCTGACTTAGTTGGTTAGGTGAAAAACTAATGGGTTGACTTAATAGGAAGTGACTAGCTTAGTTGGTTAAGTGAAAAACTAATGGGCCAACTTAATAGTAAGTGGATGACTTAGTTGGTTATAGATTGAGAAGGGATGACTTATTACTATTAAGCTAGATATATACCAACTTATTACTAAAAAGGCCAACATGGTTAAAATTGAAATAAAACCAATTTGTTTTTATGAATTTTATAAGAACATATTTTGATTATAAATGAAATGGAGGTCTAATACATCCTTTGTTATTTGATATTTTGTAGAGGTGCCAGAGATTTTGGTGATTGATCCATGCCTTCTAGTTACCTAATTTTTTTGGAGATATTGAAAAATGTGGATAGATCAAGATTGGTAGCATTAGGCTTAGGAGGAATCATGGAGATGAGATGCATCCCATTAAGTGTTGATATCATTATCAGGTTCCTTGGATTGTGAGAATGGTTGACCAAAACATTTTGATGGGTGGTGGATGGGGATACCATAGAGGTAGGTATCACACTAGAGGATGTCCATGCATTGATTTGACTTCTTATAGGAGGGACACCAATGAAGATAGGGTCACTGGATGATCTAGAGGAGATGATGAGGCCACCAATTGCTTCCTTTTATAGCCTCATCTATGCTTAGTCTATCTTTTTCTATTTAAATCCAATAACTATCCATCACTAATGCAAACAAATGAATGAAGTTGTGATTTTGTATGTTTATTGATATACATATGTGTTATGTTATAAATTATTGATGATTTTACTTGATTGGATTATATTGGTGTGACTTTATCTAATAATCATTTGAAGGGTCATGTAAAGCTATAGAATATTGCTAATCCATAGATACTATAGGCTGCCATAGAAACTATAGGCTTTACCTACAGGTTGCCCATAGCCACTAAAAAGTGCCCATAGTAATTATAAGCTTCACCTACATGTTGCCTGTAGCCACTATAGAATACCCACAACAATTTTAGGCTTCGCCTATAGGTTGCTTGCAGCCACTGTAGAATACCTACAACAAATGTGGGCTTCACCTACAAGTTGCCTATAGCCACTATAGAATACCTGCAATAACTAAAGGTTTCACCTATAAGTTATTTGTAGCTATTTTAGAATGCTTGAAGCCACTATGAAAAGTAGAGTCATTATTGAGGAGATATTTTAGACACATATAACTATCTTGGGAAACTAAATGAATGATTGGGAAGAATCATAGTTATTGTATGGATTCCCTATGTGCAAGGAGACATTGGATGTGCTACCAAATATGGGAAAGGAAAGGATAATGAGATAAGATAAAAGGAAATAAAATAGAAAAATAGTATGCCTTGTCTCTAACCCAATCAAACCTAAAACAAGTAACTTTAGTTACTAACCACTTAAAGGTTGACTAGGGTAGTTTCTAAGTATTTGTATTTTTTCTTAGTTTGGTGTTTTTGATTGAGTCAATAAACTACCTTTTATATTTAAAGGTAGAACCTAGATCAAACTAGGAGTTAGATAATTTTGAGAAGATAATAGAAAAAGTTTTTGAACTATAACATTTGTATTCAAAATTAATTAATGACAAAGTTAAATTTATAAGGAGTTTGTGAATTCTCTCAGAGAGGGATTGGAGCTCAGCTATGAATGAGGAAGGGCCCCATCAAAATGAGCTACTGTGAAGATCTTGACCCTCTTTAATTATTAGTGTGTTGTGTAAGTTGATTTTACTATTAATTTTTATTATATAAGTGTGATGCATGTATGGTACATAAGTGTGGAATATTTTTGTAATTTTATCACAATAATTTCATAATATATTTATCTAGTAAATTTAGCATAAATTTATTGGACTAAAACTAAAAAATCAAGTTGATTCTAAATCAGTAATGCATATATAGTGCTGACACCCTTGAAAAGCTTACACACCCTAGGTTGATAATTAATGTTTAATTAGACTAGTGAATTTGGTAATCACTAAGTAATTAATCTGCACAACATTTTAGCACCACTATCGGGGAGGGTGTCAATTATTGTTTCTAAAATCAATCATTAAAAAAAAATTGGTTAATACACTATTCTACTCAATCATGCAAGTCGAGTGAGGACACTACAGTGTCTTATGCTAGATGTCTAAGTTCTTAGATATATAGTTCCATCTGGGCAAGTTGAGTGAGGGCACTACAGTGTCTTATGCTAGATGTCTAAGTTTCTAAAAGTAAATAGTGCATAAGTTACTTAATTCATGTTTCTATAATTTATTTCCTACAAAAGTGATTTATTTTTGGCAAAGTGTGCTTTTAATTTTATTGATTTCATTTCCTACTTTCTAGAATAAATTTTCATGCTTTCTAGAATAAATTTTCTTGCTTTCAGTAGTTAATTTTTATTGTTTTTTAGAAGTAGAATTTCAATTCCTATTATTTTTATTTTTACATTGTTTTAAAAAAAAATTGGTCTGAAACAACCCCCTTGAAACACATGAAAATGAGAAAAAACTAACTCTGTGCAAGAAGGGACATGACAGCTGAAGAAGTGGCATAACATTTATGTAGAGAAAAAGAGATTCTTGAGGGATATTCCTACCAAACAAGCCACAAGTTACTATTGGGAAAGAACTATAAATATCTATAGCAACTAAGAACCTTGTCTAAGAATATACTATAAGTTAGAAGGCTCTTGAATAAGAGAACACTACAAACCAAAGGAGGTAGCTTGTAGAAGAAGCATTATTGGCTCTAAGAAAGAAAATAGAAGTAGAAGTATTAGTTGAGTTGGTATGAAGAAACAAAGGAGAGGAACTACATGAACTAGACACTCTAGAGAGTAACATATTTACAACATTTTAACAAGGCTTTATTGATCAAATCAAAGGAATATCAAGAGAATATTTAGACCTTTCATCTAGTAAAAAGACTGAGGATCATCAAATACAAATTTATTATTATGTTGACCAAGGGATTGACATAGAGTTTGAGGATGAGATCCTAAGTACCTTTGGTATCCATATCACAAGAAGAGCTATCATGAGCAGAGAAGGAGACTTTGTGGAAGATAATGGGATTCCAAACATAATTACTTTTGAATTTTCTATTCCAGATGCAATAGGTGTAACATAAAACCCTCAGCCTTGCCCAATTTTAGAGATACATTATCAAAAGACCTAGACACATTATTATTCAAATTTGATATCCTCTATAGAAGCTATGCATATGAGTAAGATGCACAAAAATTGAAATTTTTTCCATCTACTCTCAAAGACTCAACACTTTGTTAGTTTATGGGACTGGGTAGTAATTCAGTCCACACTTGGGGGGACATGAAAAAGAATTTTTTTGCCAAGTATCAAGAATATGGAAGAGAAATAAGTTATATAATAAATGGCATATTCAAGATGACTTAGGAGGGGGACAAATCCTTAGAGGACTATGTTCAACAGTTCATGTTTAGTGTAAAAAAATTCAAGCAAAGTGCACTTGGAGAAGAACCTTTTAAACTCATCTTTCTGAAAGGAGTTAGAGAAGACTATCTAGAAGCCTTGGACCTAATGAGTGGAGAATATATTTCTCACCTACCATTCTTAGAAATCAAAGAGTTGAGCAATAATTATTTTAGATCTACAATAAATAAAGTTAGGAGTAGCAAGCTTCCATTGGCCACTGAAAATGGCCTATCAAAAACTGAGGTTAGTAACCTATTACAGGACATGAAATAGGATATCATTAGACATTTGGTAGCCCAATTGGATAGCCTACACTCAAGACAAAATCAAGCAACCTTGGATCAAGCCTTGACCATTTACTGTCTAGACTGTAAGAAAAAAATTGATTATATATGTCATGAGGTTTAGGATAAATTAGCTCACATCACAATTGAAGAACCAAAAATAGTAGAGATACATGTTGTAGAAGGAGATAGTGACTAAGTTTTCTATGTTTCACAAAGAAATCCATGGGTTTAATGACTACCTTTTTAAATTCTACCTCCTTTAATTCATAATTTGTAAATGCTACTTCTAATTAGACTAATCTTTGGATGAACATTCCACCTCCTAATTCTAACTAGTAGCCACCTTAAGAAAGCTACCCCACCACCTCTTGGCAGCCTCCACAAAATCTATCCCCATCTTAGATGCAAGACTGGCAACTACCCCAAGGCCCACCCTTCACAAAATAGTGGAAATAGCCCTGGAGACCTAACCAACCATGGGGAATCTCTCTAGGAGGATGCCCTCCATAAAAGCAAAAACAACCTCTTGCTCTTATGTCTAATACACAAGTTGCATCCAAGCCTAAATAGCTACCTACCCAACCTATATAAAATCCTATAAATAAGTAGGTGTAATCCACATTCAATAATGAGCTTGTTTAGTACCTGGCATACATAATGAACATTAATGAAGTTCACCTCCATTTAAATAAATTTCTACCACCCTCAACACCACCCATAATAAGGGTTTTATATGATGAAACCTTATAAGAACATGCTAACCTACTTCCATCACCTCAAGAATTCTTTGAACTAGTAAATAAAGCTATTGATGAAATAGCCCACCCATTTCTAGAATGTCTCAACCTTCAATGCCATACAATTGAACCTGAGTTTTATTTCATTAGACAACTTAAAAACCTTTGCATCAAAATTTATCAATTCTAGGCCATCAAAGATGTACCCATATTCCAAAGCTATTAAAGACCTCTATCTACAAAAACTGGGAAGGAAGAAAAAAGATTTCAATATTGTACATGTGATTGGCTAGCTATCAGAAATCATGCGAGGGAACACCCTACCAAGGAAGTATTCAGATCTTGGATGCCTAGTAGTAATACTCTAGATCTATGACCAACATCTATACAACACATTGATCGACCTGGGGGCTATAATAAATATAATGACCAATGAAACTATGCACAAACTATAGATGAATAATATTCATCCTACATCTACACTACTATAAATTGCTAACGGGTCTATAGTTAGACTAGAGGGAATCATTGAAGATCTTGTCATCATTTTAAATTCTTGGGAGTATTTTGTAGATTTCATTGTGTTATAGCCTAAGTCTAATTTGGGTAGATACCCCCTTATATTAAGATGACCTTGGCTTACCACAAATGATGCCTTTATCAATTTTAGTAGATGTATAATAGGTAACATGATGATATCCAATAACTACCACACTAAGCATTTGGTTCTTTATCCCCTAGCACAACCAATTTTTACACTAGAGCCTACATTATGGGTTGAAAAGATGAGGCGGATCAACCTTCCTTGATTCTTGTATTTACCATAGACTATGCATGCACATTAGCTTATCAAGGGTAAGATACCATTCTCTTTAATTTTATTTAGCATAATTACCAAGATCCTTCTATAGATCTCAACCACTTATAATGTGTTGAGTGCCCATTTTCCAGCTTTTAAGAATTGAATAATTATGATGCATCTATATAAAAAAACATTTCACCAGCTATTGCCTTATAGTTTTAGCTAAACTATATCCATTAGCAATATGGAAATAATGAAATCATTCTCATAGAAAATTGAAATATCTCCAATGAAAACATTGCTTATTAATAGCAAGTTAGAGTTAAATGAGGAAAAGCACCTAGTCAACATGTTGCATGCCAATCAATGTGATTTTGCATGGTATTATGAGGATATGCAAGGAATCAACCCAAAAACATGCACACATCATATTTACATCAAATAAGAGTGTCAACCAATCAAACAACCACAATGCAAGATGAATCTAGCTCTTCGAAACATAGTTAAAAGGGAATTATAAAAACTTTTGACTATTAGATTTATGTATCCTATCTCTGATAGTGAATAGGTGTCACCTTTGGTAATTATACCAAATAAAAACATAGAATGGTGTGTATGCATTGATTAGAAGAAACTCAACACAGTAACTAGGAAGGATCACTTTCTTCTACCCCTCATTGACCAACTATTGGACGCAATAGCAGGGAAAAAATATTTTGTCTTTCTAGATGGCTTCAGTGGTTATAACCAGATTAGAAATACTCCTAAGGACTAGGAAAATACTACCTTTACTTGTCCCTAGGGTACTTATGCTTATGTTGTATTACCCTTTGGGCTATGTAACACTTCGACCACATTTTAGAGGGTTGTCATGAGTATCTTTGCAAATATGGCCAATGAATGTGTAGAAATCTATATGGATGACTTCACTATCTATGGAGAGACATTTGATGAATGCCTCAAAAACCTATAAAAATACAATGCTATCAGGAAAACCATCTATCTCTCAACCACAAGAAATGCTACATGCTTATGATAGAAGGTATTTTCTTAGGCCACCATGTATATGTTATAGGAATTAATGTTGACCCTAAAAAAATTAGCACCATTAAAAAGTTGCCTGTTCCTCAAAAATAGAAAGATTTTAGGAGGTTTTTAGGACATGATAGTTACTACAAGAGATTCATCAATAATTTTAGTAAAGTAGCAGCACCATTATTCACCCTTCTAGCTAAAGATGCTAAATTTCTCTAGACTCTTACTTGTGATATAGCCTTCACATAATTGAAGGAATTATTGACCACCACCCTTGTTATATGTGGTTTTGATTGGAAACTTCCTTTCCACATTCACATCGATGATTTTGATACTTCCCTCAGAGTTATGCTTGGCCAAAAGTAGGAAGCACTCAATTATGCCATCTATTTTATAAGTAAAAACTTGCAGGTAACATAATTAAATTACACAGTTACTAAAAAAGAGTTTTTGGCATAGTCTATGCTATCAACAAGTTTTATCACTACATCATAGGGTATCAGGTCTTTTTTTATATAGACCATGTATCCATTAGGTACCTTATGAAGAAACTAATTGTTCCAACTGGAGTGATAAGATGGTTGCTCTTATAGAAATTTGATATCACCATTATAGATAAACCTGACAAGGACAATGTAGTGGCTAAATTTTTATCATGCCTACAAACCCCTAAAGAGGATACCATAGTGGATGACTCATTTTTAGATGACCACCTATTCTCTCTCACCCTTACCACATCTTGGTATGTTGATATTACTAACTACCTTGTAATAGGGTTACTTTCACAACACTTCCTCCCCAAAAAGAAGAGAGCATTGATTCACAAAAGTGTTAGATATTCATGGTTGTCTAGATTCTTTTTCTATACTGGGCCTGAATCTATCATGAGAAGATGTCTCAAAGAAGATGAAGTTCTAGATATCCTCAAATCTTACCATGATGAACCCTATAGAGGACACTTTACAACCAAGTGTACAGCAGTCAAAATTTTAAATATAGGATACTATTGGCTCTCACTCCATAAAGATGCAATAAGATATACTACTCATTGTGATAAATGTCAGCATATGGGGAGACCCACACATTCAGATGAAATGTCTTTGCAGCTCCAAATGGTGCTTGAACCATTTGAAAAGTGGGGCCTAGACTTTGTAGGACCTTTTAATCCAAAATCCAAAACCAAAGAGTACATCTTTATTTGTATTGACTATGTCACTAAATAGGTGGAAGTTAAGGCTCTTGCATATGACAAGGATGATAAGGTGGCATCTTTCCTCTATGAATAAATATTTACTAGATATGGTGTGCCATGTGAAATAGTCACTAATCAGGGACCCCAATTCACTGCTAATTTAATTACTACCTTATTCTAGTAATATGATATTAGGCATAAAAAATCAACTCCATATCATCTACATTCCAATGGATAGATAGAAGTCACCAACAGGGAGTTAGAAAATATTTTGACAAAGACTGTTAGTCTATCTCATAAGGATTGGGAGGCTAGGCTTCCTAAAGCTGTGTGGGCTTACATAATCACATGGAAAACCACTAAAGGCTTCACTCCATATGAGTTATTCTATGGAAAGAAACCTATCTTGCCCATTGAATTTGAGCACAAGACCTTATGGACAACACTATAACTTGGGATGGATATATTTAAAGCCTAAAAAGAAAGGATTTTGTAGTTAAATGCCTTAGATGAATATAGATAATAGGCATTATAGAACATAAGACTTGTACAATAGCAATGGATTGGATGGTATGACAGGCACATTAAGACCAAGTAATTCCATATAGGAAATTGGGCCCTTCTTTTTTACTCCAAATATAAGGACCATAAGGGTAGAATCCAAACTAGATGGCTTGGTCCTTTTGAGATTGAGCATGTTTTTGATAATGGAGTGGTTTAACTCCAAACCATTGATCTAGTGAGATTATGTCTACTAGTCAATGGCCATAGACTCAAGTTGTATAAAAAGCCACTTACTCAAGAAAAATTTACCAGTCACATATGTCAACAATTACAAGATGGATACAATGAATGAGACCTTCACCTGGTCCTTGACAAGTCACATTTATAGGTGACTTGGCCAAGACCCTGAATAAACATTCTACTATAAATAGTAGTTAGAGTAAAAAAATCCAACAATAAAAACCCATTTTTGGGCATTATTGGTAGTTTTTAGGTAGAAAACTACCCTGTTGACTACCTAGATTTGTAAAAAGGGCCTAATTAAAAAAATATCTTGTTGGCTATTTAGGAGTAAAAAAATAAATGAATAAATAAATAAAGGAATTTGAAAAATGAAGTAGAGAGAGTAATCCCTCAAATCCCAATTATTCACACAAGTTTTTTCTAGTTGATATGGATAATTTTTTTAGCTACTATGGACATCTTATACATAGTTGGCCATCACTTTACAGCTTGACTATGGGCACTTTTTTAGCTACTGTAGGTACCTTCTCATGCCTATTCTCACCTTTCTATAGAGCACATAAGATAAATCCTCCTATATCTCTCATCGATGGCTTGGCTATTGGCTTTTAGGCATTACATAAAAGTCATCAGACAACCTCATGGAAGAATTAAGGAAGATTGGGGAAACAAATGTCATATCTATTACCTAAAACTACCCCTTAATACCAAGCTATAGATCCAAAACAAAGAATACAACTTCCCTTTCCATGTGTAAATGTTATAGACCAAAATGTTTGCCTACAAGGACACTCCTGATTCATTTTCAATTATGGTCATTTTATGAAGATAATTTCACTATGTTGAATAGTGAAATCTCAAATTTATTTATCACATAGGTTCCATGTTGAAGACCCTATTAGTTACTACAACCAAGCCCCAATCATAAAACCTCTACAACATAAGTAACATCCAGACTCCTATCAGCTGATCCATCTAGATGAAGGTCACTAGGAAATAATGTCCTCAACTACCTACTCAAGATCTTCCAATCCATCACTTAGATCACTCAACTTTTCAATTACCATCTTATGGTATGACAACAATCATTTATCCTCCAAGTCTTAGACCCTTATTCCATTCAGACTATCTTACATACATGCATGTGATCTATAGGCATCATCAACACCTAACCACCAGTGATATCCTAATCACTTCATAAAGGGTCCACTTCACTCTAGTTCTAACTAACAACCCAATCATTGTGCTTTTTAATCATTCACATGCAAATATGTGCATGCCAACACACATGTGACTTCCCAGGCATCACATTTGAAACATATTAAAAGGTACATCATATATTTCATCATTGAAAATGTCATTCATTATTCTAATATAACACATATGGTATTAATAAAGCATATTTAATTATGAATTTAGTCATTCATTCAAAAACTCTATCACATCACCTCTAAAACTAGCAATTTTATTCTTTATGATGACCTGTCTTATCCCATACTTCCTACTCAATCCACCTCATTTGAGGACATGTGATAGCTCAAGTGGGGGGAGAATGCTACAAGTTAAACCTCATAAACCATGGGAACACTTGAGATTCCATAATTTGTAACCTACAACCTCATATCTACCATTATTGAGCCAAACCCTACAACCTACAAACCCCATATATGCCATTTTAGAACAAACCTGTTATAGGTAGATTTCCATAAGTCCAAAGAGTGTGCAACTGACTATTGGTTAAAGGGAATGATAGAGAAGTTAAAATGGGAGGTTCATTTTAATGGATAGAGCCCTTAAACCATAGGCACTTATAGGGAGACTAAGCCAGTTGGGATTTCTTCCATAGAGCTAGTTGGACTACCTATTTTGAATGGTTACAACATTTTTTAGAGCCTCTTGCTAGGGAATTTATAGGTTATTGTGATAGAAACCAAGAAAATATATGTGGCATCACATTTATATTTTTTTATACCTTAGTTATCAAAGCAACTAGGTTATCAAGAATGGGGGAAATTTTTCAAGATAGACCTAATGGCCAAGAAACTAGGCAACAATTTTGTTAGGCAAATGAAAGATTGGTATTAAAGAAAGGAGGTGTGGAAAGACTTAATCTACCTACAGAATGGAGAGAGATAGAATCATATATTATCAGGGACATGACCTATGAGGGGAGTTATTCCCTCATTTACACTCTTTAGTTCAAAATTTTAAATCATTTAAAACATAATAGAGTCATTAATGTTCCTAATTTCTTATGGAATATTTTGAAAAAAATGTCCAAAGAATATCAGAAGGGAACTAAAAAATCCCTATCTCACCACTACCTCATATGACTTATAATTATACAATGAATATCTTCTATTAGACCAAACCTCACTTGGGAGAAATTTTTGGCGCTATAAAATATTGCACCCCAACAAGAAGGCACTAATGAAAGGGAATCCCCTTAGGAATATCCCCAATAAACTATTTAGGAAGATGTTGAGGGCACTAGTGCTACTGGTTAGTTCATAGCTAATGAAGGTCTATGTGAGACTACTTGGGAAAGAAGAAGAGGAGAAGACTGGTCTTATCTCCTTTTGATATAGAGGAGGAAGGCCCACAATAATATGTCTCTTCTCCCATTATATCCTCACCTCAAGTTGATTCCTCCACACTATCTCCTACTGGACAAGAAGTTCCCTTATCAACTGATGCATGAGAAACCCAAACTCTATTAGTCACCCTTCCTATAAGGAAAATTAAAACCAAGGGGAAGAAACCCATAGTGTCAAAAAGGAGAAATTCTCTTAGGAGATCTAAAAGGATGAAGAAACAAAATACTACTACAGCCTCCTTAACCATAGCCATCAGTGATGAATAAGAACCAAGGAAAGAGTCTAGGCTTAAGAATACTCTTGATGGATTTGAAATAGAAGAATGGTATACAGATGAAGGATATATTAAGGCAAAATAAGAATAATGGTCACCTATCCCATCTATATTCACTGAGGAGGACATTGATCTACTCAAAAACATTAGATACATAGAGGAAGAATTGAGAGAGGTAAAGTAGCATGCAGGAGAAGAAGAATTGGTTGAAGAAGAGGTTATGGAAAAGGAGGAGAACAAGAATTTTTTTTCATGATCAGGAGTTCCAAACATTGGAAAAAGCTATGGAGTAAATATATAAACTCAAAAATGAGATAATAGAACTAAAATGAAATAAAGGAATTGAAATGCTTCCGAGAGTAGTAGAGTTTATAGAACCCTCTAAGGACAAAGAGAAGAGATTAGAGGAACCTACAACATCCTCATCCACCTTGACCATAGAAGCCCCTGCAACAAAGTATGCTCTAGCTTTGGTACCCTTCTATCATGGATTTCCTCCTCTATTTCCCACTACACTAACACTCATTATGGAAGAAGTTATTGACGTGGATTTCTAAGCCACCACTCTAGTAGAGACTGATGATCTTTTTCTTTTCCTAAAGGAAAATTTAGTAATAATAAAGCCTACCAAAAAAATAGTGCAAATATATAAGGGATATGTTGAATCAAAAGAACAACATGATGAATTACAATAAAAATTAGAATTTTCTAAAAATTTAATCAAATATTTGAAGGAAAATATTTTCAATTTTCATGAAACTATTGAGCTATTGATGGAGTGCAGACCCCCTTCTAGAGTGTATGTTGTATAATTGGAAGAAAAATGGCTGAAATTCAAGTTTGATAGGATTTATAATGATCAATATTATATGTTCTGTGACCCAAGATCTTTCTTTAATGAGTATATACATGTTGATCCTAATCTTCAATCCTAGCTAAGTGAATTCTACATTTGCCAATATGTTGTTCCTAGTGATACAGAATGGAATCCCAACATCTATTTGGGGGATGCCCTATTAAATGCATTTTATTCATATGTTTTGAATGAAATTGAAAGAAGAAAATAAATGAAAGAATATCAAGGAAAGGAAAAAGAAGCCACCTTGATTATCAAGATTGAATCCAAATATTCAGATGTTATAGTAGAAGAATGGATCTCATTTATGAACATAAATTCTTCATAAGAATGGGTTGTTAGAAAATAGGTGGAAGTTTAGAACCACTACTTGAGTCTCATGGAAGGAGATAGAAGGAAACTTTTTATTGCATGCTCTCACAGATGGGAAGAACTTGTGAACTATGAATTTGACTCAAGAGAGGATGGTTAGTATCGTGTTAGTTTCAAAATGAAAATAAAATGAAAGAAACACACTAACTAGTATAACATCTCTAGTCCTAGACACTAAGGTTAGCTTAATAACAAAAAAAAATGACAAACACAAATAAAAAGTAAAGAAAAACAAGAATCCTTCACCTTCCTTACATGCTTCAAATGCTTGTTTTAGTAGCTTTTTTAGCTTGTGCTCATGAAATCTTCATCAAAGGAGGCTTGGTTATCTCCTCTTCTCCTTGGCACCTTGTGGCTTTGGCTTGGCTTGGAATCAATTTGTCATGGTAACACTAATTGAAATAGATTTTGAAATTATTTATGTATAATAACATTACATCAAATAGCTTAGAAATGATGTTCATGGCCTCTCTATTTATAGATTTTTGCAAATGGCCAGAATCAACATAAACTATCCATCTCAAAATTGAGATGTGTGGTTCAGGATTAATTCAATTTTTTAGAATTAAATCTATAATTATCCTCATCATGACATTGGAAAAATGGGCATTAACAAGGCATGGAGGGTCATCATGAGGCATGGGAGACCCATAATCCTGATATTTGTGTTATTTATGGCCTACATATGTCTTCCTAAGAAATGAGGTCACCTGATGATGTAGATATTCAATACTCATTTCCAAAAATAAGTATTCAACAAGTTTCCATGGAATTCTTAATTGGTCTCTAATTTGTTTTAATTAAATGTTAATTATGATTAAGCACTTTGTGCATAAATTACTCAAATTGATCAGAATGCCTTGTTATTAGTCTAAAATTTGATTGGATTAGAATTGGAAGTTAATGTTAGATGTGTTAGAACCATATTCCCATTTAGAAAGTTTCCAACGCCAAATAATAAAGGCATGCATCTTATATAATAAATTTGATAGAAAAGAGCAATCCAGAGCACCTAGGTGCAAAATTAGCATTTTGACTTGAAATGATCTGATCAAAGTTAGCTATCCCATAAATTGTGTTTCCCCATTTTATGATACTATAGCCAAATTCAAAACTTAAAAATGTCAAATTCAAATCTTTTAATGCATTTTAGTGTTTTTAAGCCAGATTATGTGTTTTGGGTGGAAATTGGTCAAATGCTTGGTTGGAGGTTATCGGTGGCCATATTTGGCTGTCTACAGTTTGCCCTTATTTGGGAAGATGTTACAAACCATAGGCAAATAAATATATTCTCAAATAATGATAAAAATGGATTATATGCCAAAAAGAAGATAATGGTTGAAGAACAAAGCTCCAAATGGTGTTTGGGAAGACTAGGATGATGGCCCCTCAAGGGAGTGGTTATCACATTTGTTGATGGATGGTCCCTCAAAAAGAAACAAGAAGAAAGGTGAAATTAACCCATGGTTGAGATTAATCCAAACAAAAAAAATGCTTGCATGCATTGATTTAAAAAGATTACTAATTTGCCTAAAGGCAATTATAATCAAGAATAAAAGTCAAAATAATGATTTTCCCATAGGTGATTATAATCATTAAGAGGACCTAGATTGGTTAAAGATGATTATACCCCAGTTAGGGCTAATTATCAAGAATAACTCAAGGATATAACCTAGAATATAGATTAAAGATGAGTGGGTGCAAAGTGATTAAAGAGATGAATAGAAGAATAAGATTGATCAGTGTGAATTATTTAGTTGTACCTACCAATGAGGAGATACTCATCTTAATTATCAATGATACAACTATAATGGTTAATTGGTTGATTTGATCGAGGGTGGGATGGGAAGATTTGCCAAGGTGCCAAGGAGAAAATTTTGTGACTCCATTGATTATATACCTTTTTAAAGATAATTTTTACTATAGCATGTGATAGTAGGCATCATGATAGAACACCATAAAGACTTGGCTAAAATATGCATAAAGACTGACTCATAATCCAATAAATACTTGAAAATAATGCACCAATGATAAAAACTATGATTACAATGTTGACATATGAATATGGATAGACTCAGAAATAATATGTGTAAGGAATCATCCAATGAACACATATAGATTGAGTCAAGGCAAAAATGTTGAAAGAAAACAAAGAGGCAAGTGAACAAACAAATAAAAAGCCTAAAAATAAAAGCAAAATAAAGTATCCTAACAATGACTTTGCCCTAATAGGGTGGATTGAGGATAACTGACTAGGCTTAGATAGGACAAATATTTTTGGATTTTTGAAATATTTTAATGTTTTTAGAATTTTGAGGTATCTTAACTCATTATAAAATGACAAGATACCTACTTACAAAATGGTGAGAGCATTTGGCTTAGGTTGCTCACAAAACAGTGAGAGAGTATGGAAAGGGGGATTGAGGTGACCTCACCATGAATTGAGTGTGACTTAAATAGTCCTAAAATGACCTCAAGTCATAGTAATTCCATCCACATAAAAGGCAGAGAAAAACCAACTAGGTCCCAACAAGTTCTCAAATCTGACAAATGGCCAATCAAATAAAAATAATAATGGCAAGGTGATGTGGCAATGCATGATAAACAAGTGTTGCCCCTATTTTGCCCATAGGTGATTATAACTAGGATATAATGGCATAGTTAAATGATATTAATTTGACCATAGGTGGTTATAATTAGTAGCAAGACTGGTGAGACACTGATTTTCCCATAGGTAGTTATAATTAGGCTCACATAAACAAGCTTGATAGGATGAAAGATATCTTGCTAGATTAACTATCACACTACTTTCATAGGCTATCATTGTAAACATGAATTTGATAAGAGTTGAAACCTCATCAAAATACCCTCATAAAAAGTGCAATAAGAACCAAAGTATTTAAGATCAAAAGAGGATTGTGTAGGATGACTAAAAATAGGCTTTGGTCTAGATAGGAATGGAATGATAGGATGGTATGGTCTTGTTAAAGATAATGATGGTTTTTGATAGATTGAAAAAAATGGTAAGAGGGTTACCCCCAAGTGAGAAGGTGATTGGTTGGGATATGAAACAATGGTAATAAGATATGTAACAATGGCAATGGCATAGTAATGAAATAGTATGGTACATGTTTTTGACCTAAGTGTGGTTTTTGATTCTATTGTTCCCGTTAATGGGGAGATTCATGTCCTAATCAACAAATTATATTAAAAAAATACTTTATCATGTTAATTACCATCACATGCCTCATCTAAATAATTTATCCATTAAGAACTACTTGTAAAATGTGATTTTGAGAATGTTGTTATGATCTTTATTGATCATTGATTTTGATTCCTTCAAGTGTTGCAATAACGTATCTTTGTAACCTTAACAAAGAAAAGTGAGATCATGGATGGTAAATAAGGAAAAATAATATATGTTAGGTTTGATTTTGAAGTGGAATGGTACATGATAATGGAATGTATAATGGTGGGGAAACAAATGAAGATTAGGACTTTCAGTCACATGTAATGTTACTAATGCCAAATTCAACATAATTTTAGTTGTGGCAGGGTTGAAGACTTGTTCTCTCAATAGGACCATCATATTTTTTTGTTATTTAATTTTGAGAGTAGATACATATGATTAAGCTATATATTTGAGGCTATTTTTATTTTATATTTGATTTTGTCTTGATCAAGTAGTGAAGGACTTTTATGCTCAGCTATCGTACCTCAAAGAGGTTTTCACCAATGAAGTTGTCTTGATTATCCTGTAGTACCTTCAAGAAGGTTTCACTAAGGAATGTTCACTTTTTAATTTGATTATATTTTAGTACTTAAAAAAAATCACTAGAAGATGCTAAGTTTTGACTTTGATTATCCCCTAACACCTATAAAAAGGTTTCACTAGGAGAGTGTTCTACTAAATAAATGTGGTCTTGGCCTCCTTTCTCTTTTTCAACTACTATGTCACCATGGATGAAATTAAATAAAGTGTGATTCTATCGATCCAAATCGACACTTGTGGGAAATGAAATGTTAATGATATGGCTATTTTTTTTGATGGTAATGACATGTGGAATGGTAATGGAATGAGGAGAGATTGTACAATCCTCATAAAAGATACGATAATAACTTGTGTCAAAGCTGAATTACTCATCCTCAAAAATCATAGAAGGATCACAAATGTATTCAAATTTATCTATAAGGCATGCATAACCAATGTTGTAACAACCACAAACATATTCTTCTTCTAAAGCTGATTCTAACTCAAGGGACTCTGAATCTGATGTTGATTCAGAATTTGATGGTAAATTTGATGTCAATTCAATAATAGAACTAGAATCTAACTTTGATTTTTCATATGATGGGTACTCTATTACAATGATGTCTTGTTGAATATTTGGTTTTAGATAAGTAACGGCTTGTGATGGCATAATGGACTCCACAAAAACTAGTTTGTCAAAGTGAGACTCCTCTAGGATGGGAAAAAGGTCAATAGACAATTTCTCAAAAATTGGTTTATCAATATGTATCTCTTGAAAAATAGACACATGGTCGAGGTAATGATTTTCCCAAAGGTGGTTATAATCATTAATAAGTGACTCAATAGATATTGGCTCATCAGTGTGAGACTCCTTGATAATTAGTATAGGATTAATAGGTGATTCATCATAGGTTAACTTATCACAAATGGTTGATTCAATAAAAACATCTCAAATTAGTTGGTTCTCTTGGCATTAGTTTCTAATGAGTTGGAAAATACTAGTTTTTAACATATATTGGTGTTCAAAGGATTGGATTGGTTGAGGTTTTTTTGGGATTAGTATCAAATGAAGAATGACTTATGGTTGTATAATGATAAGGCATTGGGGATCATGATTGCTCACATGAGCCAAAAGATGAAGTCCTAAAATGTTAATGAAGGGGCGTTTTGGAGCTTAATTTCTTACACAAGATAAAGAAATAGGTATTGTAATGATAAAGGGGTGTTGTGGAGCTTGATTTATCACACAAGCCAAAGAATGAGGTCCTAGTATAGAAATGGTTTGGCATTATGGAACCTGATTGTTCACACAAACCAAAGGATGAGGTTTTGGTATGGGAATGGTGTGACATTATGGTCCTAGAATAGAAATGGTATGATGTGGTGGAGCTTGATTACTCACATAGGCTAAAGCATCTAAGTCTTCCTCATAAACCATATCATCCCAGTCATGAGTTGGCTCATAAGTTGATTATTAATTGTGTTCCATGTACTAATTATTGTAAAGAGGGTATGGATTTGTATCCCAAATAACATTATTTTTAGTTGTCTTCAAATTCCTCCTCACAAGCTTCTTCATGCCAATTAAGGTCTTGATTTGGATTTTGTGGATTTTGACTATGTTCCCCATATGGAGTATTATAGGGAGAATAATAAAACTCCTTAAAAAATATTTCTCTATAGGGGTTCCTAGTGGGATTTTATATGACCATTCTATCATAAGTTGGATTATATGTGAATCTACCATAAGTGCAGCTACACATATCCACATAAATGATGAAATCTCTGAAATAAAAAGGCTGAGAGTTTGACAAACTCTAAAAAAACTATCCAAAGGATAAATGGTTCAAACTTGGTCTAACTTAGTCAAAGGGGTGCAGTTGTATCTCCAATATGGTCTAAATGTGGAGATATATCTCCAAAATGATTGGTGTTGAAACTTGGCATAAAACAGTCTAGCCTCAATGTCATACACATAAAAGGTCAAGCATCTGAATAAAAAAAATATGTCAAAGGTCTAGGTCAAAGTGTTCTAAGCAAGGTCTAAACTAAGAAAGGTAAAAGTTGAGTTACTAGGTCTTTTGTCCAAATGTGGAGTCAAATAATAGGCTCAAACAAATAGGCATATGTTATGACTTTTAGCCAAATGATGTCAAAAGCTAGACTTGAAACAAAGGCTAATGTGATTTGATTTAATCTAACAATTTTGGAAACAACTTTGACATAGACCTGACACATGGAATCAAACATAAACATGATCAGTTGGCATAAGGCATAAGACAAAAGGTTCTTTGAAGAAAGTCTATGTTTTCCTAAATAAAGGCACAAAAAATGATGAGGATAGGCTTTAAACAAGCAAACCATCAATATTTTTCAGTTTTGGGTAATCGATTAACTAAAGTTATGCAACCCAAAAGAGAAAGATATATGTATCAACCCCATGAATTAAGTCCTAAATAGAAATCAATCAATATTTGAATCCAAACTTAACAAGGCTAATTGAAAACTAGGATTTGACCAAATAAGCTAGACAAGATTAGACAACATGATAGCACAAGACAAAGGTTTAAATGGTATACATAAAATGGTTTGAAACAATGGTTTTTGATACAAGGGAAACTAGTCTTGAAACAAATTGATTAACCTAACAGTGTAAACATGCTCGAATGATGTGATCTATGTTATGTTTCAAAGACTCAAAAGGTTCAAATGTTTTGACATGATTTGGGTAGCACAATGCTACCCTTTAAAACTCAAATGGCACACATATAAACAAGTTTAAAAAAAAAAAATCAAGCTACAAGTGTGGTGTAAAATGGTCAGCATAACGCCTCTTTGGATAAAAGAGTGACGTATAAACAAATTGGTTTTTACATGGCTTATTAAAAAACAAACAAGTTTTAGTCTCAAAACGTACCAAGCAAAAATGACCAAACTATACTAAGTAAAATCATCCAAATCCTAGCAAGGGTATGGCAATGTGGGGTTGACTAAACTAGAAAGCTTTCAAAAATTTCTAGGGGAATCAATTACACAATGGCTTTCACATCAAATGACGTAAAATAAAAGCATAGAAATTAGGTGACCATGGCATTGGCTAGTTGTAAAAAGGTCTAGTCCTTTTTACAACCACTATATCTTCTTGTTCACTCAATGTAGTGTGATGTCTAAATGCAGATACATCCCATGTGTAACTCAGAAGAAGTAAGTGAAGTCAATGTTGGGAGATGAAACCCCAGGTCAAAGCTTCCCTAAAGAACTCATGGGAGTTAATGACATCCCCATAACAAGCCAAGTTTTCATGAAATAACAGATGAATAGAAAGACTTTAAGGTCATTTTCAAGGTCACCCAAACTTTGACAAGTTTTTGGGAAGTGCTTTAGACGACATTATTTCTAAGCCTTGGACTAGGATTTTTGAAATAGGAATGGCACTTTTGATTTCAAGGGTTCCCTAAAGGGGGAAAATGGAAGAGCATACACACAACACCCCTCTCTTTACTAAACAAAATTAGATCAAATAACTATTGAAGACAAAAATTACAAGTATGTTTAATTTTAATCACAAATGAAAGATTTTATAGTGTTCATTTGACCCCTTGGTCTTAATTTTGAACTTTGAAAGCTAACTACAAGATTTAAGCAATAACACCCTGAATGATTTTCCTTTAAGCACCAAAAGGAAAAGGTTGATTCATTTTAAAACACCCTAAAATAAGTTTAAAAGGATCTATTTAAGCTGCTTTGATAATTTTTCAAGTAAAACCTACAAAAAAATGTTATCAAGATGTTTAACTTAGAATCACTTTTGAATATGAAACAACCAACTTTAAAAAATGAGCTATCGGGTTTGTGTAAAAAAACACTGTGACCATCGATGGTTATACTAACCAGCAATAGTGATGTTTATGTAGACCAATGATGGTTTTACTAACCGGTGTTGGTTATGTAGATCGACATCATTTTTACTAACTTAACTGATAATGGTTATGCTTAATTGAAAATGGTTAGTCGGTGGTTTACTCAACCAATGATGGTTAGTGTGTAAACTTGTGATAAATAAAAATGGAAAAACAAAGTTATAAAATCAAATTACAAAAGTTTTAATGATTCAAATGAATATTTTAAAGTTGCATAATGATCTTCTTCATGTGTGGGATGTGTTTGGTCCCACCAGGTGTGCTATTATGTGAACTAGGAATTTGACTCAAGAGAGGATGGTTAGTATCATGTTAATTTCAAAATGAAAACAAAATGAAAGAAACACACTAACTAGCATACCATCTCTAGGCATAGACACTAGGTTGAGCTTAATAACAAAAAAAAATGACAAACATAACTAAAAATTAAAGAAAAAAAAGAATCATTCACCTTCCTTGGATGCTTTAAATGCTTGTTGTAGTGGCTTGCTCAGCTTGTGCTCATAAAGTCTTCATCAAAGGAGGCTTGGCTATCTCCTCTTCTCCTTGGCACCTTGTGGCTTTGGCTTGGCTTGGAATCAATTTGGTATGGTAACACTAATTTCAAGAGATTTTGGAATCATTTTTTCATAATAACTTTGCACCAAAATAGCTTAGAAATGATTTTCATGGCCTCTTTATTTATAGATTTTTACAAATGGCTAGAATCAACTTGAACCATCCATCTCAAGATTAAGATGTGTGGTTGAGGATTAATTTAATTTTTTTGCATTTAATCTATAATTATCCTCATCATGACATTGGAAAAAGGGGCATTGAAGAGTCATGGAGGGTCATTATGAGGAATGGGAGACCTATAATCCTAATATTTGTGGCATTTATGGCCTAGGGATGTCTTCCCAAGAAATGAGGTCACCTGATGATGTAGAAATTCAATATTCATTTATAAAAATAAGTATTCAACAAGATTCCATGGAATTATTAGTTAGGTTCTAAATTGGTTTAATTAGATCTTAAACATGATTAAGCACTTTGTGCATAAATTACTCAAATTGATCAGAATGCCTTGTTATTGGTCTAAAATTTGACTAGATTGGAATTGGAAGTCAATGTTAGATGTGTTGAAACCATATTCCTATTTAGGATGTTGACAACACTAAATAATAAAGGCATGCATCTTGTACAAAAAATTTGATAGAAAAGAGCAATTCAGAGCACCCAAGTGCAAAATTGGCATTTTGACTTAAAATGATCTAACCAAAGTGAGTTGGCCCATAAATTGCATTACCCCATTTTATGATACTCTATCAAAAATTAGCACTTGAATATGTCAGATTCAAATCTTTTAATGTGTTTTAGTGTTTTTAAGCCAAATTGTGTGCTTTGGGTAGAAATTAGTAAAAAGCCTGGTTAGAGTCTATCGGTGGCCAGATTTAAGTGTTTATAGAAATCTCATATGCCTTGAAAAGGAAGGAACCATACTCCTCTCAAAACCTTAGGGAGGCCATCCACAAAGTATACTTGTATATTGAAATTGTCAGGAAGAGAAGAATACAATGGTTGGGATTGATGTTTCAACCCCCTATATTTTAGTTCCTAATCCTTGACTGGGAAGGAAATGTTTTAGTTGACAAAGAGGTAAAGAAGAAAAGATGGGGACACATTGAGAATGCTAAAGTTTTTTATATCTTGGAAGGGTTAGGTTGTCCTAAACCCCTAGACTTTAGAAAATTTTGTGGTTTTAGAATACAACCGAGGCTTGCTCGAGGTAAAACAAGAGGCTAAGTAGGTGGAGTGATGAGGCCACCGATTGATTACTTTTATAGCCTCATCCATGCTTAGTCTATATCTTTTTCTATGTAAATCCCATAAATATCTATCACTAATGAAATGAATGAATGAAGTTATGATTTTGTATGTTCATGTGTGTGTGTGTGTGTGTGTGTGTGTGTGTGTGTGTGTGTGTGTGTGTGTGTGTGTGTGTGTGTGTGTGTGTGTGTGTGTGTGTGTGTGTGTGTGATGTTATGAATTATTGATGTTTTTGCTTGATTGAATTATATTGATGTGACTTTATCTAACAAGAATTTGAAGGGTCATGTTAATATATAGAATCTTTCTAAGCCATAGATATATAGGTTGCTCATAATAATTATAGGCTTCACCTATAGGTTGCTCATAGCCACTGCAGAATACCCATAACAACTATAGACTTAATATATAGGTTGCCTATAGCCACTATAGAATACCTATAGCAACTGTAGGCTTCACCTACAGGTTGTCTACAACCATTTTATAATACCCATAGAAACTATACGCTTCACCTATAGGTTGCCTACAACTACTATAGAATGCTTGCAACAACTGAAGATTTCACTTATAGGTTGCATGTAGCTACTATAGAGTGCATGCAACCACTATGAAAAGAAGATTCATTATTGAAGAGATATTTTAGACACATCCAACTATCTTGGGAAACCAAATGAATGATTGGGAAGAATCATAGTTGTTGTACAGATTCCCTACATGCAAGGAGACATTAGATGTGTTGCCAAAGATGGGAAAGACAAGGATAATGAGGAAAGATAAAAAGAAATAAAATAACAAAATAGTATGCCTTATCTCTAACCCAGTCCAACTTAAAATAATTAACTTTGGTTACTAACCACTTAAAGGTTAACTGGGGCAATTTCTAAGTATTTGTATTTTTTCTTAGTTTGGTGTTTTTGGTTATGAGTTAATAAACTATCTTTTGTAGTTTAAGGCAAAACCTAGATCAGACTAGGAGTTAGATAATTTTGAGAAGGTAATAATAGAAGTTTTTTAACTATAGCATTTGTATTCTAAATGAAGTAATTATAAATTTGAATTTTTAAGAAGTTTGTGAATTCTCTTAGAGAGGGATTGGAGTTTAGTTTTGAATGAGGAAGGGCCCCCTTGAAATGAGTTGTTGTGAAGATCCTGGCCCTCTTTAATAATTATTGTGTTGTGTAAGTTGATTTTACTATTATGTTTGATTATATAAGTGTGATGCATGTATGATACATAAGTGTGGAATAGTTCTATAATTATATCATAGCAGTTTTATAATATATCTATCTAGTAAATTTAGCATAAATTTGTTGTACTACAATTGGAAAATCAAGTTGATTTTTGAATCAGTAATGCATATATAGTGTTGACACTCTTGAAAATATTACACACCTTGAGTTGACAATTAATGTTTAATCAGACTGGTGAATATAGTAATCATTAGGTAATTAGTCTACATAATAGGAAAGACAAGCACTAGCTAGGTGGGTGATGGGCTTATATAGGATATATCTAGGGCTAAGGGTGAGATTATTTAATGTTTATATTACATAGATTATATATATCTAGAAGGCTATGATAGTGTGAGTGTTGTGTCACAATTCATATGGTAGGGTACCATTGTATGTGATAGATTTGTGCTAATCCATGTTAGATCATGGAGTGTTTTATGATTTTAAGTCTATTATCTAGGTCTAGCTCATGAAAGATATGTATGGGATGTTAGACTAGTGAACATAGTAATCATTAGGTAATTAATCTACACAATAGGAAAGACAAGCACTAGCTAGGTGGGTGATGGGCTTATATAGGATCTATCTAGGGCTAAGGGTGAGCTTATTTGATGTTTATATTACATAGATTATATATATTTGGAAGGCTATGATAGTGTGAGTGTTGTGTCACAATTAATATGGTAGGTTACCATTTTATGTGATAGCTTTGTGCCAATCCATGTTAGATCATGGACTGTTTTATGATTTTAGGTCTATTATCTAGGTCTAGCTCATGAAAGATATGCATGGGATGTTGTCTAGAGGGTAGAAGACCATGAGACTAGTGGTGTTGTTAAGTGCATGGATATATGAGAGGTTTCTAATGTATCAGTTATCTAAGTTGTCATATATGGTCAATGATAGGTTACCTCAAGTTACTAGATGGAAATAAGACCAAGTAGCATGGTCCATGCCCCATGTGTCAGTGTTGTAAATAGTCATACAAGAAGAGATCATGTGGCATCCCTATGCATGTATTGTTATGATTTGGCTGAGTTGGGTGACCATGGCACCAGGGCTAGCTTGAGATTAGATCATAGGTCACTATACCTAGTGGGTAAAGTCATAACTAGTGGCATGTTGTTAAAATATTTTGGACTCCCACACCCAATGGCTCTTTTAGTAGTGCCTAAATTTTGGACATAACATGTGAGAGATATGATGAGGATAGGAGGAGGATAAGCACCACCTCAAGATATCATATATTAGATCACAACATGTGAGACCATGGATTGGTTAAGCATGATAACTATCAATCAGAGGAGGAGAGGGCATGGATTTAGATGTAGGGGTGTAGTATTTACCATAGTGGGCACCATAGTAGGAGGAGTGATAAACACCTTAAGCACACCAATGATGGATATTCCATTGATAGGATCAAGTATAGATTAGATTTGTCACATGGGATGACTTGATAGTAAACCTAGGGTAGAGTGGGTCGATAGAGGTACCATTGAGGTGAGGCCCAAGGCATGCATAGGTAGTGATGCCAAGCTTTTCTTTAATTGGGAGGTGACTTATGGATGAGGTGCTCTAGGGATGTGTCAATTGAGATACCATGCTCAATGGATGTGAAGATAAGGAGAAGGTGGTTGGTGATACTAGGATAGGTAAAAAAATTTAGATTTGTTTTAGTGTTTAAGATAGAATACTAGTTGTATATGATTATAAATCAGATAGATTTTGAGATATATATGTGATCTAGTATATATTTGGGTTTTATTTTTTATAGACCCTATAAAAATGAGACCAAATGGGGATCCTTAGTCATGGTAGCACTCTATGACATTTTGGATGGAGTGTTGCTGCCATATGACCCCACCATGCTAGATGATCCTATGGCACTATCTTCACCAACTTAGGCAAGCTAGTTTAGACTAGTGAGGGAAGACTTTGAGGTAGATATAGACACATGGAGATGGATTACATCCATTAGTAGGTATGGGACCAAGAGAGGCAGAGGCTTGATAGGCCCTAGATCAAGAAAGAGCTACACATATGGCTACCATGATCTAGTTGTGATAAGTATAGTCCCAGGTGGCCAACCTAAAGGGATAGATAGTAGGGTTAAGATCAAAAACTAGATCATTACAACATACTATTCATATGGGATGGTATGGGGCATCATGGGCAATGTGGCTAGGCCATGAGATAGGCATGATGGAGCCCATTCATAAAGATGGAGTGATGTATTTGTATATTTTTTATAAAAATACATGATATATAGAGATAGATTGTTTTGATAGTTGGATGTTGATCTCATGAGCTATATGTTGGTTGTGGTTATTGATTCATGGATATATTTCTTTCTATCACATGTATTTTTCTTTTGTTATATATGTTATAGTAAATATATGTGGAGTGTTCTATTTTCTAAAATTATGTAGTAAACATGCATGGTTTACAAAGAAATAGGTGAAAAGGACTTGGAAAAGTATAATTAATTTTAAAAAATGCACTACACACTATATCATGATGTAAAATGTGTAATAATAAAGGATAACTAAGTATAATAAATCAAAAAGTGGTAAACAAGAGGACAAAATGTTTTTAAACCATGAAAAATAATGGCACTAAATTAAAACAAGTAAAATCACATTAAATTATGTGGAAGTGTGAAAATAATGTAATAAAATGGAAATCACATGAAATACCAATGTTAATCACATTGGGAAGTATAAAAGAGAAACAAAATTGGCAAAAATGGTCTTAAATTAATCACACTAATTCAATTTGGGAATTATGAAAAACTTAAGAGAAATGGTTGGATTCATACATGCAATCAGAAAATAAGAAGATAAAAGTGAAAGATTAATGAAGTAAGCATAAAACATACTAGATCAAGATGGTAATCATGTCAATGATGTGTAACTTATAATCAATCACATCTTATCTCATATTTGACACATGTAATTTCATTATAACTTGGGTATTAGAAAATTTTATGAGGAAGGTCATGTTTTATCCATGGTCTTACACTAAAACTCATAAATGAAACACCAATGAGGTGGAAAATACATTAAAATATGGTAATAAGGGATGTTTAAAAATTTAATGTGAAAATTTGGTGATTTGTGAGGAGGGCCTGGTTCTTTCCAAGGTCTTACACTATAACTCACAATTAGAATCCATAGGGGAGTGATCAAAGAACAAAACAACATTTGTCAAGGGGAAATATTAAGGTGATATGAAATGAAAAAGGGAATGTAAGAAGCATAACATAGGCATTTTTTGATAAAACCTTAAGAGATATGAGGCACACTAAGGACATATAAAGACACTAAATGACTAGTTATCATTAATATACAAGGGATACTTGTTCACTATAGGCACAAAGTTGTGTAGGTAAATAAGTGTGGTACTAAGATCAACTCATGTTGGTTATTTTGATCAAGAAAATTAAAATGGACCTACCTTCCCACCATGTGTTCCCCATTCCTCAGAACACCTTACAAAGATATCAATCTATTATGAATATTGGATACGTGCATGAGAAAATAGGTAGCGCTAACATATTTTTTATTCTCTTTTTCTAATATATTGGCATACCACACCCCAATGTACCTCAACTCTATCATGAGGCCAATTGTGGATTTTGATATCCAATTAAGAAATGGAGATGTGCTTATAATCTCATCTTTTAGTGTGATTTAACTTTTTAAAATTTTGAATGTTTCCTTTTTAGATCTTTGCCTTTTGTTAAATGATTTGGATTTTGAATGTTTATAGATTTTAAGGTTCCTCCTCCATACAGAGTTAGAATGACCAATCATGAGATATAAAGTGATACACATGAATGATCTTTAGTCTTTGACTAAAGGAAGTTAAGTATCCAAATATATGACTAAATAGAACATTTAGGCTTAACTATGAACTAGCATGTTATCTCAAGTCTCAACTATGTGTATGTTTAGTTTTAAAAAGGTAATAAAGAGAAATAAGGGAAGATCTGAGGTAGATAAAAATAATAATATTATAATGAGATGAATTTTTTCTAACTGATCACATGGTAAATAAAAAATTATTAAAGGGAACAAGGTTTGTATAACCAATTCATAATGATAATTATCCGTGTTTATGGAGATAAGATAGTAAGCAATCATGAAAGAGAACAAGATAGCCATATAGAAGAAACTCATGAATAAGGAGTATTTAATCATGAAAAATAATCCATAATAGAATGTAAGGAAAATAATGATATCATAATCAACATATAGTGTAAAATATAATTCATCATTTAATATAGATAAAAATTTGACACAATGTCAAATGATATAAGATAGATAAAATGTGAAGTTGGAGCGCACGTCCAATCCAAATGAAGAAATAAATGAAAGAAAACCATGATTGTGTTAATATATATATTTTTCCACACACACATTATACATAACAATTGATAAGTCTCTATTACTCTAAACTCAAATTGCATCCAAAGTTTCATCGATCTTCAGGGAAAAATGAGAAAATACTATGCATCAAATCTCCTTGATAGAAAAGTTGGGAATGCCTAAAGGATCATGATAATTAGGGATATCTTGTAGGGCAGGATCAAGATAAGGGATTGGAATGGACTCTATAGTAAATGAAGAGGTCACTAGTGAATAATGGGCCATAGGTGAAGGAGTCACTAGTGGAGAAGGGGCCACCAGGGAAGGAGGATCCATGGGTGAGGGAATCACAAGTGGAGAAATGGTAGGTGGAGAAGGGACCACAAGTGGTGGAGCCATGATATAATAATGGGGTGTCTTCTTATGAGGGTGACCTATGGGAGGAAGGGTAGTATGCATAATAATGGTCATGAGATGATCCTTGAGATATTGTTGAAGGATGTAGTAATGATTTATGTGATGTGTACGACATTGGTGCCAGATATAATATACCTCTCCATATTTGGGAATATATTTAGGTAATACTTTTAGGGTAGCTATAGCCTTATATGTGGGATGAGGAGTGATGAGATTCAAGGTGTCAATATATTATTGAAGCTTATGATAATACATGGATGAATGATTATTTGTGTCATTAAAATAATAGATATGTTAATCAGTAGACATTGTAGGTGTAATAATAGAAGTGGAAATAGAAGTTGAGGAAGCTTGGTGTAATGAAAAATCTCTAGTCAAATAACTAGAAACTTTATGAATATCACAATATGGCTAATTGACCCATTTGGTCAGTAAAGGCACAAGCTATGATAAAGGGATCAAACAATCACCATGGGAAAGTGGGGCTGGTGGAGAGACTGGGCAAGTCTCAACTAAAGGAGTAATAGGATTTGAAATTGAAAGATACTCAACTAGAGATAGAGTGGTAATAGGATATAAACTAGGTTTTACTAAGGGAGGGGTAAGATGGATAGTTGTAAGCATCTCAGGACTAAGTTAGCTAGAGGTGTCTTGGTATCAAACAAAGTGATAGAGACCAGTCATAGTATGATCAATAAGCATACTCCTATGAGGTTTTTTAGAAATTAGAGGTGTGTGTACCATCTCTACCCCAAAATCAATAGTAAAAATGCTAAAATTGGGAATGATATAGTATGGAACGCTATAATAAATACTGAAAGACTAAAGCAAAAAGGAATGATAATGAATAATTTCAACATCTTGAACTTGAACAAGGCCTCTTAATAATGGATCATATAAGTTATAGCCATCATCATAGTTAGGTGTATAAATATTGATGGCATAATTAGGGATGACCTTATCATCTAATTTGGTGTGATGAATAAAATGTTGAGTCTTTATAAAGATAATGGGTATATCATCACTAGTTGTTTGAAGGGAATGAGGTTAAAAATAAGGGGGAAGTTGAGAAATGAGATGAGGTGAGAGATCCAAGGTTTTAATATTTTGATGGATCTTGTCAGGCTCATCATCATTAAAATCTAGGAGGTTAAGTGGTATATTCCTAATGAGTTTGTGGTGACCATTATAACCTCAGGTAGAGTTGACAAGAAAGTTAAACTATTAAGATTCATGAATTATAATGTTTGGCAAGGGTTCAAGGGTGGGAATATTTAATACACCATGGTCTTGAAATTTTTAAAAATTCCTAGGGTTAGTGTCACCTTAAATATTATAGATTTATCTATTATGAGGAAATTTTCACACATCAGCAAGTGGAAGAAGCTCTCATATAATGAGTCCATGGCCTACCAATCAAAATGTTAAAATATAGAGGAAATTTGAATATCATCACCTTCACACAAATGGTGATAGGTGGAATGGTGATAGGGAGCCACATATAGCTTAAAGGAATCATTTTCCTTTAGGCATAGACTTGACATGTGTTGCGTGTAGAATAAGATTACATTTAGAATAGATGAGGGTTTTGATAAAATCAAGAGAAGTAACACAAGTACCTAAACCCTCATCAATAAATGAATTCTTGACTTGGATATCACTAATTTGTATAATGATAAAGAGAGGAGGATCATTTTCATGAAGTACAATCTCATCGAGGATTATATAAGCAAAGGCAAATTTGAGGGAAAGAGAAGAGTTAGTGTTTCATCAATATGTATGGACATCTCTTCACACTATTGTAAAATGTTATCTTACAATCCAAATAAGGTGACTTCACATCCTACTTAGGGAGGATGAGGGATATTCATTTTGAATGAAAGCTTCATAAGATGATTACGATGATATGGAGAGTTCCACATGAGTTCAAGAAATGGGATTTGAGATGGGAGATTAGTAGGCTTTGTAATAAGATCCCACTCATCATAACTCATAAGAGGATTATTAGAAATAGGTGCATAGTGTTGAAGGAGGTCCTTAGAAGGAGGAGTTTAAATTGATGTGAATTTATTTTGATAATATGTAGAAGGTTTAATTGGAAGACAAGTTTTTGGATTGTCTTGAGAATATGGGGTAGTTGATACAAGTTTGGTTTGAGATAGATTAGAAGAAATTTTTATAGAAGTTTGAGTATCATTGATGATGGTATGAGAAGTGTTATCCAAGGGAGATGTTGGAATTAGTTCATAAAAATATATAAGGTCTTCTTGCCCCAACTCTTCTAAGTGAGTTGGGGAAGAGTCTTTGATAACACAAAAAGTGTGAGACAATTGAGGAGTGTGGATGGGATGAGGATCAATGAAGGAAACCACCCTTCAAATATTAGTCATATTTACCAAATTCTCTTTAGGATTTGGGTCAAGAAGACTGTCAACATTATTGATAGAAGGGGTAGGCTTGTCTTGGTGATTTGGAAGAGGATCTTTATAGATGGCCAAATGAGCATTATCTTGGTTCAAATTTTGAGATTTATTTTGTGTTTCATGGGCTTTGAAGGAAATTTCACAATCTTATTGACATTTATGAATGATAGGATCATGTTTAAAATTAGGACCAAGAAGGAAATCCATAGCTAAATTACAAAATTATGTACAAGTATCTTGAGAATGACCCCAACTAGCATGAAACTAACAAAAATTATTAGCATCATACCAAGATTTCATGGGATGAGAGGGATTAAGTTCTCTTAGAAGAGACCTTGGTATACATTTTTTTTATTTTTCTAAGGATAAATGTTTATGAACATTGATGCTATTTATCAAAGATAAATGAGGATTAGTAATGTGGTTGGGAGGGGAAGTTTGTTCCAGAACTTAGTTGGGAACAATAGATTGAATAGTATAAATGGTATCATAAGAGTCAGTGACATCGTCATTTGAATCATGATGATTATTATTTTTTATTTACATGTGATTACCCATAGAAGGTTAGGATGGCTTAAATTGGTTCATGAGGAAATATTGACGCTTTCCTTGGTCAATGGCCTCTTCTAAAGTTTATGGTGAGAGTGTCCAAACCTGATATTGCAACTTGGGATAAAGAGAGTTGGTAAACAGATGAAATAGGTTGTCATATGCCATATTATGTTCACATTTGTTATATAAGGTCTTCCACCATTTTATGAAAACTTGTTCATTTTTAGTTTCAATTTACTTACAATTCATAAAATGGCTAAGGTATTTTTAGGGAGATCACTAGTTTAGAATTCTTGAACTAGAGCATTGACTAGATATTCCAAATTAGTGATGGAATGAGATTTGAGTTGGTCGTACCAATAAAAAACATCACCCATGAGATTTTTTTCTAATATCTTGGTAGAGGAAAAATTATTTAACTTGACCCAATGTTTATATAGATTTCCAAATTTTTTTAAGTGAAGAGTAGGATCAATTGACCCATTATAAGTAATGGTAGGGGTGATGCCTCCTATATTGATATTAGCAATTTGAGGTGTAAGAGGCTCATTTTTAATGTGTTTTATTATTTGGTTAACAAGAGGAGGTTGTGGGATAATATTGCCACGGGAATCCTCAAGAGGAGGTAAGGGATCATTTTGGTTATGCATTCCTCATGGAACCTATTGAGGATGGTTTTAAAGATGGATAAGATGATTTTTCATTTGCATCATTTTATTAGAATTATTAGATTCAAAAACATTAATTTGATTAATATTTTATAATATAAATGGATGGGTTTTAGTGGTATTATGGGCATTATTTGAAGCATTAGAATTGGTATTAGTGGCTTGGATACCACTATGAGTGTTAGTAGTATCTTGAGAAGAATTGTTGGTAAGTGATTCAATTATATAATGATTAGCATATGTGTAAAAATATGTGATATTAGAGGGATGAGAAGAAGTGGAAGTAGAGGAATGATTAATATGGGTATCAAGTGATGCACTAGTGGAAGAATTGAGAAGAGTGGGTCTTAGAGGAGGCCCACTAGATGTAGAACCTGCCATGTTAGTAGAGATTCTAGGCATGATAAGGGATCAAAAATAGAGGTAAGAGGTTGAGAAGCAAATAATATAGTGTCCCAAAATCCATGTGAGAATGTGGAAGAAGGTGAATGGGGATCTTCAACTTGACCAATTATCATGAGATGGTAAATAGTAGAAGGATATTTTCTTTGATGTTGAGAAAACTCATTGATGAAGAAGAACATTTTTGGGGTATACTCTAATTAAATTTTATCTTCAAATGAGAAGAGAGGATTGTGAACTAAAGAGGAATGAGGAGAGGTCCCATAGTTTGTAGTTTAAGTGGCTACATGCACATTACTTTCATCTAGGGTAGGAATCATAAGCTACTTATAGGAGAACCAATTAGGGTTGGTAAAGCTCATCATATCTATGGAATTTAACTCAATTTTTTTACAAATAGGAAGTTCATAATGAGGGAGAAAGATGAAAAAAGATGAATTTGATGTAAAATCAAAGAGACAAGAAGGATATAGAGTTGACCAAGTCAACTATGTTCTACAATCTAAGGGATTTGAAAAGAATACAGAGTCGACTAGGTCAACTTAGGTTTATAGCTTAACTATAAAAAGAGGGTACAAGTTTGACTAGGTTAACTTAGTACTATAGATAGGGAAAAACATAGTTTTTAAGAGACTATGTAAAATAGAATGATAGTGTGCTAAAAGTAGGGAAAATTTTGTAATGTAATTGAAGTAATAAATGGAAGCAAACACAAATAATTGGATCAATGAAAATTATTCAATTGGGGCATACAACATAAAACCTTTCACTAATTCTGGCCAATGCATTTTTTTTCAATATAACACATAATGATCAAAGAGCAAGTAGTCAACTAAAAATTAAATGCTAAGTGGTCATCTTAAGTGTTGTTATATTATTATAAAAGATTATTTTAAGTGTGATAGGGAAGTTGGCTAAAAATAGGGAACTAAAAAGCAATCTATGGATGGTTTTAGGATGTTTAGAATAAAAGGGATATGTCTTGTCAATGGTACTAGCTTGGTATTGGGGCCTACCCCCTCAATTCATAATCACATAGCGATAAGGGTGTTAGGTGTTTTTAAAATATATACCATTAACCACATGTTTATACTTGGTAAAAAAACCAAGTTAGCTTCCCTCGTAGTGATGAAATCCAAGTAAGTAGGCCTTGGAAAGACAAATATTAAATGCATTTTGAATATTGTGTGATTTGGTAGTGTGTGAAAAAAGAAAAAAATAGTGTAACTAAATGGCAATTTGAAAAAACACCTAATGAGGCTATGTGAGATACTCTAAGAATGTAAACAACTGAAAGTGAAAGTGTCAATTAATTACGACAAAATAGTTTTTAATTCCCAAATTAAGAATGGTACAGAGTCAGTTCATAAGAAATTATATGTAAATAGTACAAAATAGAGTCTATTGAGTCACTAATTTTTTGTGTAAATGAGAGTATTTAAGAAAAAAGTTGCCCAGGTTGACTTACTCATTAAGATAAAAGACAGGCTATAGAACTAAGTTGACCAAATTGACTTAGTTTGATACAAGATTATAGTTTTAAAGATTGAAAACTTGCATAAAACATAACTAAAATGAAGTACTAAATTGATAGAGAGAAAGAGAGGAACCTTAGTGGGTTGGAGAATGATGAGGATTAAAAAAATTCTACTGAAGTGCCTTGAAGTCTTCTTTCAAATTATACAAACTAAGTCAACTGGTTTAACCTAGTTATACAAAACCCTATGTGCTAAATCAATATAATATGACTAAGTTAACTTTTTTGAACTTAGTTTTTTGAGTTGGATGCTAATTGAAATACTAAGTCAACCTTTTCAACTTACTTTGTTAATCTAGATACTGACTAGAATACTAAATCAACCTACTTGACTCAGTTTGTTGATTTGGATGTTAACTAGAAGACTAAGTTGACCTGCTTGACTCAGTTTGTTAATTTGGATGCTAACTAAAAGACTAAATCAATGTGTCTAACTTAGTTTGTTGATTTGGATGCTGATTAGAAGACTAAGTTGACCTACCTAACTTAGTTTGTTGATCTAGATGCTAAATGAAAGATTAAGTCAACTTATCTAACTTAGTTTGTTGATTTGGTATTAAAGAAGAGTATTATGTCAACATATATATTCTAGTAAACTATATCTAATGAATACCTAAATAGAAATAATAGATTCATTTTGATATGATTGTATGTTAAACATGTGCACAAGATTTAGAACTATATCGTCTTGGTTGACATAGTATCACAAATATAGAAAAATAATAAAATGATAAAAATGAAAACGTGAAAGAAAATTACAAGGGTTATATTCATGTCAGTTTCACCAAAATTTATGAAATAGGAAATATACTAAATCTAAAAATCAATCATAGATTGGAGAAGATAGATCCTACTTACACTTCTGATTGGGGATACATTATATAATCGAGGTCATGACCATTATGGGTCCACTAGACCTAGCCCAGGGATCTCTTACCATAATAATATCACTAGGGAGTGTTTTAAATCCTCTAGTCAAGTAAAGCTATGCAATAACCCTAACTAGGTCTTGTGTTTTCATATTCACTAAACTAATAATAAGTAAAGAAAACTCTAATCTAGTGTTCAACAAATCTTGTGGCATAAAGTGGGGGTAATAAAAATAAAAGTAAACATGCATAGAATATATATACTCACATCAATATATACAGAATCCTAATTCATGGAAGATAAGTACAAATGCATATCTATCTACTCTTATAAAGGAGAAACAAAGTTAAGAATACTTACCTTTGTATAAAAACCCACTGAGCCTCAATCTCTCTCTTAGCAAAGGTGCTTCACAAGAGGTTGTTGTGGTATGTAAGGATGACAAGGATAAATCATCTCTATGATACATAACCTATCAATGCATCCAAAAGACTTATCCATAAGATAAGATCCATATCTATAAATAAAGTATGAATCTTTAAGCTTTCTTCTCAAGTATAATGGTGGATAAGTAGATGCATAATAAGTCTTACTTCTTCTCTTCTTATAGAAATGGTGAAATACATGTGTTTATATAAGAGGATATAACCTTAAACCTTTCCATAAATTTAGGCTGATAAGGTCAACCTGCTCAACTTAGTATTAAAATTAGCAAAAACTAACTAGGTTATGAACTATGTCAGCCATGGCCAACCTAGTTCTTAGTAAGCTTTTGTAAATAACAACACAAGGTCAATGTAGTTGACATAGTTATGTAAACTACCAAAAGGAGGTTTAATTTATGGAAAAGGATAATGAAGGTGGAAAATGACTAGAGGATGGTGTAAAATAGGAGGCAAAGCTTATGGGAATGGTTTTTAGGAGACAAGTGTGTAGATAGCATGTGGAAAAAAAGGACAACCCTGTGAAGCACCAATGGTCTTCCCACCCCTTTCTTGATGCACCCCTTAGGGTATGCACACAGAGAAATTGAGACTCGATGGCTTTCTGCAAGATAGAAAGTGTTAGTAACTGGTAAATTTTGAAAATATTATGTATACAATTTTCACACCTACCATGATAAAGGATAAGTAATTTTAAATCATATTTTCAAAATAAAGGTAAGTAGAGTTATGTATGTGTTAATTTCAATTACTTCATTCATTTATCATCAGTATGACAACATTAAATTTCATGTTTTATGTTTCTATGTAACTTTCCAAATATACCATCCCACACTACACTATTGTGATACATAATAAGCTTTTGGGGGAGCATATTTATATACCCATATGTTCTCAATCATTGATGATCTATTTCACAATACATGTTGGTAGATCAATCTCCTAGAGTGCACATCCTTAAGAGTGCACTAGGAAAGGGGTGAGGTCAGTTCATGGTGCTTTGTGAAAGATGTCCATATTATCCATTTATACCTACTTATCATTATTTTCATACCTTTGACTCCATTTGGCTTCCTTTAATTCTCTTTTCCATTCATTCTTCTTATTTTTCCTAGTATATTGAAATTTTCCTATTAGATATATCAAAATTGATCTAGTTTTATATCATCCCATGTATTTACTAATAGATTGATATAGACCGATCTAGTGTTTTTTCCTTCTAATGATGATTTAATAATAAATAAATCCTAATCAATTTTGTTATTTTCATAATTTTAATACATTAACATGGTCAACCTAGTAATGTGCCATTCCTGATATATTATACTTAATCAATCTAGATCAATCTTATCATCATTTTAGGACTTTCACTAGTATTTATAGGATTCTTAAATTTCATATTGAGGAAATAATACCACTCATATAATTTTATCATGCACAAAAAATACACTCTAAGTATATACTATTAATTATGAGATAGGAGCATATTCTTGTGGAGGTCTAATCTTGCTTAAGGTCATTGAAGCTCAATATAAGGAAGATAAACAAAAGAGGTGCCCCTTAGTCTTTGGAGTCCCTAGTTAAGGACACTTAGGTCTTAATCCTTTCCATTTTATTCTTTCACCTATAAAATCACTTTAAAAGTTACACTAAATCCAAGGGGGGTATTTATGCATCAAAATTGACTCAAAATAACTATCCCTATCCCTAATCCCTTTCTTTTCTTTACTTCAGTAGATAGATATATTTTACATAATTTTAGAGTAATATGTTTTTATCACTTCTATCATTGCCTATATTATATTTATGTTTATAATATTGTATGTTATTTATGCCTATGGAAACAACCATAGTTTATATTCCTTTATTTTTTCTTACATTAGTTTTACTACCTTAGCATTTAGTTACAATCCTTTATATTTGTTTAGCATTTATATCTTGCTAGTTTATATTCTTGTTGCCTTGTATTTATGTTTCACTTGTTCATCAATTCCTTTCATGTGGATTCCTTAGTATATCCTTGATACATGTCTCATAAATAGATATTCTAAACCTACACTAAGGGATATCTTATCACACAATGGTAAAGGAGAGGTTTCCAAGACCTCTAGTCAAATGTCATGATGTGATAACCCTACTAGGTCTTATGCTTGTAATATAAGTAATTAAGCTAATATATTTCTCACCAAAGCTTATGGCACAAATGGGGAATATAATTTTAAAAATTAAAGATATTTTTATAATATATAAATGATCTAAATAAGGAAAGATACAATTCAATCCATTAATTATACAATATCTACTTATCAAAAATGAAGGGATAGGAGTATACTTATATTTTGTAAGTGAACCCATCATGCCTCAATATTTCCCTTGGAAAATGGTACTTTTCAAGATCTTATTGTGGCTTTTAAGGATCACAAGGATAAATTATCTCTAGGCCACAAGACTTCTCCTATGCATCCAATACCTCCACAAGACAAGTGTTACTTCTCCAAGGCAAAAACCTAAGTAATGAAACCTCCTATTGATAGTATAATTAGATTTGTGAGATTTAATTATGTATAATATAATGATCCTATATTAATAAATGAATTCAAGAGGGTATTTATAGCCAAGGATTGACCTTAAATGCTCTTGGGAATTCAGTTGACAAGGTCAGTTACATTGACCTTGTTTGGAAAGAAATAAAGTAATTATTTGTTGAACTACGTCATCTTGGGCCAACAAAGTTTTATAATGTGCATTAAATTCCCAACAAGGTCCATCAAGTTGACATAGTATAAGTGGAATAAGGGTTGTTTACTTAGGTAGGGACTATTTTGGATCGTGAATTGCTTAGAGGAGTGTATAAGTGGGTTTTTATTGCTTAGAAAATTGGATAAAAGTAGTTTGTAGTGATTTTTATGTAATGGTATAGGGTCCAACAATCCTAAAAAGTATTAAAGGTCTACTAATCAATTTCTTGGTGCACCTTTTAAGGAATGCACTTAGATAGATTGAGATTCTATGGGTTCCTACAAGATAGAAAACATCAATAATTGATAAAGTTTAAAAATATTATGTGTATACATAGACCCCACTCAAATCTCCTCACATTTTATTTAGTTGTAACATGGGATGGTGTTTTGATAAATAACATATCACCCCATAATGTTGATCTAATACATTACAGTAAAAATCTTAAATTGAAATGACATTAAGGAAATAACTAAAATAACCAAAAATAACATGTATGTACCTTAACTTACCTTAATTGCTAAATAATTTCCTACTATATTTTTATTCTTGATATGGATGGAGCATTAACTACTTTAGACAAACCCTTGGGATACAAGACTAAAGAGCAAAGGCAAATAATATCAGGGAAATCAAAATAAATGAACTTTGCATAACTAAATAAATCACTTGAACAATTGGTAAGATAGGGTGATAAATGCTAAGTTTTAACCAAAAGACCAAGGAAAAGTGGATAAAATGAGATTAAATTGAGTAACCAAAAATCCAAGGCTACTAAATGATTGACTGACCAAAACAAATGTACCTTAAGTAAGAAAAGTAATAGACCATATCAAACCAAGGACACAAGAAACTAAAATAATATATTTAACATCTATGTAAAATAAATAATAAACCATTTTTAGACAAAGATGGAAAAATATCATAAATTAAACAAAATTTATGAGTGAGAAGTAATAATCCAAACTCACCAAACAATGGAAAATTTTAAATAAATAAATGGGATAAGATTATCCATAAAAAGAGTGACAAAAAAAATTATAATTTATAAATGAAACTAAGGAACTTCAATAAGGATAAAGCAATGGTGCAAATAAGTAATGCATAGCCACTCAAAAATAGTTTTTTTTTTCTTAATATAGATTAAACCAATACAAAACTATTAGAATCATGTTTTTAAAAAGAGATGAAGAATAGGGAATATAGAATTTAAGAAACAGATTTAGAAATAAACTTGCATGTCAAGGGGGAAAATGAAATGGGTGGTGGGTTAAATGTAGGTGGTACCAAGGTAGAAAAATATTTATTGAAATCAAGACACTCATTAATTTTTCAAACTAAGAAGACTTATGGCATTAAGGACTTTATATAACTTGCCTTAGCCATACAAATTTGGATTATATAGTTAAGTATAAATATCATCCCATGAAGTTTATATGCATGAAAATTAAAATGGACCTACATTCCCAAAATGCATTCCTCATTCCTCAAGACCTATTAAAAATTCATTAGTCTACTGTGAGTATTGGGTACTTGCATGAGAAATTAGGTAACACTATGAATGATTTTAAAATCTCCTATCCCATTCTATTGGCCTATCACACCCCAATGGACCTTAGTTCTATTATGAGGCCAACTATGGATTTTTATCTTTGAATAGAATAGAATATGTGCTTAATAATCATGTCTTTTAGTGTGATTTTGACTTTTGATTTATCTATAGATGGCTTTTTATCATTATCTTTTATTTTAAATGATTTGGATTTTTATATATATATGGATTTTTCTATTCCTCCTCCATATGGATTTAGAGAACCAACATGGGTGTTAAAAATGAATGTCACTAGAAAAATTAGACTTGAGATTAAAATAAAAGAACTTAGAAAGCATGGTGTCTACGATTTTTATTATTGCATGTTAAATAAGAATTGTATCTTGAAATCGACCTTAGTTTGCCTAAAATGGAATGAACATTAGGGAAAATATGAGAGTGAACATGAAACAATTAAGTTACCTCAAATCGCAAAAAATGTGAAAATGTAAAAGTGATAAAATTATAGGTAAGTATGAATCCATATCATAAGAAATAATCTAAATGAAGAAAAAAATGAAAAAATATATTTTTTTTATTGTTACCACAAAAGAAATGTAATTGATTTTGAGAGTATGAAGTCACTTTTTTAACCATTGCCTTAAGTTTTAATAAAAATGCTTACTTTTAAAAATATTTTAAGAAATTTTTAACTTTTATGAGGAAATTATAGTCTTATCCAAGGTCTAATCCTATAAATCATAAACATCTAAACCAAAGTAGGTAAAAATATGAAAATATTTTTGTGAGTAAGGCTTTGTCCTATTCAAGGTCTTATAATACAACTCACAAAATAAAAAGCAAGTGAAAACTGGAATAAGTAATAAAAGATGTTCATAAGGATGGTCAGGTCTTATCCATGGTCTTATGATGTAATTAATGGATTAAAATAAATATAATAATAGTAATAAAGATAGACAAAAAGACCCATGGTAGGAACTAAGGCTAATAATGAGTAATGTATATTGTAGATCTTTGTAGGAAAATGCAAGAAGTGTTAATATGTACAATATATGAAAGTATGTCAGAAATAGTAAATATGTTAAGAAAAATATTTATTTATAATTTGAACATTAGTAGGTTATTTTAAAATAGGTCCTTCATTAGTGTGTAACCTATAAGTACTAGGACCAAAGATATATTTTACAAGATAAGCACCCCACTATTTTTGGGTATACTTACCTTATTTGTCATGTTTATAATCTAACTTGAGAACTAGATCACCCATATTAAAATTTCAAAGTTTGATATTTTTATTATGTTGTTTAGCAATTTGAGCCTTGTATTGGCAATTATATTTTAAAGTGGTCATACATCACTCATCAAGGAAATCTAAAGCATGGAGACGAGTTTCACATAATTCCTCATCAAAAATAATACCATGAAGAGATATGTGCAAGGATGGTAGCTAAAATTCTAAAGGTAACACTAATTTAGAACATGAAAATGGCATTACCCCAGTATTGGTGCATATGTTAGTGTGATAAGCCCAAAGTATAGGGAAAGATGGAGATGTCAATCAGTACAAGATTATCTAATAATCTTTTATAATATTTTGTTCAAAATTTTATTAGTGGCTTTTGCTTGACCATTGCATTGAGTATGATAAGGTGTTGATAATTTATGCATAATTTTGAATTTTTCACATAGATATTTTATATCTTTTTTTTTTAATTTTCCATCATTTTAGAAATGATGGTATGAGTAACTCTAAAATGATAGATGATTTGATTGAGAATAAATTTTGAAATGGAAATACTAGTAACATTAATAGGAGGCATGGCTTCCATCCATTTGGTAAAATATTTAGTGGTAGTAATATTGAAAACATGACCATCTTATGATCTAGGTAATTTCCCAATAAAATCTAATCCCCACATAGAGAATGGAGAAGGAGACTCCACATTTTGGAGTTTAGATGGAGGAAAATGTATGAGATCATCATGAAGTTGACAAGGGTTAAACTTTTTATCAAAATTAATGGCTTATTTTTCAAGATTAGGACAAAATTAACCCATGTGCAAGCATTTATGGGTTGTAGCATAGCCTCTATAGTGACCATTGCATATGCCCCCATGTGCTTGTTTAATGAGAACAAGAACTTTTTTTAGAATGACATAGCATAGTAAAGTTCCCTATGTATTATGATAATAAAGGGTGTTGTATCTAATTACATATTTTAATTCTTGTTTGTGAATTTAGGTCTTTTCATGAGAATCTACTTCTAAAGGATAATTTTGATGTTCAATGAATTGAATTATATTTTTGTACCATGGTTTCTATCAAATAGTAATAGTCTCTATGCAAAATATTAGATAACCATTTTTATTTTGTAAAGAAGAAGGTGATTTACTTGTTTGAATAAGGAATTTAGAATCATGAAGTACTTGATGAGGGTGAAATAGAGATGTTGATGAAGCAAGAGAATCAATTATAACATTTTCTTCTTCTAGCATAGGTTCGATGGTGAAAGAGGTAAATTATTTGACAAGTGTAATGGAAATTTGATGATATGTGATAAAGTTCACTTTTACATTGATAATCTCAACAAATTTGATGATATATGAGTTTCGAGTCACCTAAGTCATCTAAATATGGGATGTCTAAATCAATTATGGATTTCATGCCTATTATGTTTCATATTCAACCATATTATTGGTGACATCAAAATTTAATTAAAATGTTAGAGGTATGATTTTACCATGTGGGTTGGTTAAGATACAACCCATCCTATCTAATTGAAGGAATTTATCACCATAGAATTGAAGTTTCCAAGTTTATTCATGTAAATCAATTTTAACTTCCAGTAATTATTCAACTACTTTAGATTTAGTGGTAGGAGTATGGTTAGTTTCTTATTGGTTATTTGCTTCTAGATCAATAGTAAAGTTATCAAGATAATATTTGAGTGATGTTTCTTGATTAAGACCTTTAATAAAAAAAGTATTTCTTAATCATTAAGTGTTTATTGAAGGTGGTTTATAGTTGGTAGGAAAGCTTCCACAAGTTGATCTACAATGACTTGTCATTTGACATATTTTTTTGTAATAATTGGAAGGTCAAATTCCATTAATAGGACCATCCATTTGCCACTTCTATCTCTAGGTAAGAAATCTTTGGAGAAAAAATGATAAGTGGATTGGAATGGATAATGACATAAGCAATTTGATAGAGCATATAGTGATAGATATTTTTAGCTACAAAATAGATCGAAAGATAATCATCTTCTAATTTGTATAACATTTTTTGTAATTGATTAGGTCTCAACTGATATAATAGATAGAATATTCTCTACTGGTATTATCTTTTTGGGCCAACATTGCCACTAATAATATGAGGGTAGAGGACATGTATTAAATTAACAGATAATCATTTGAAAGTGGGTGAAAAGTAGGAGGATGAAGGAAATATTATTTCACATTGTCATATGATTTTTTGAACGAGTCCATCCATTTTAGAGAACTACCTTTTTTAAAAATGGAATGAATGGAGTAAATATGGTAAGCCATATTTATAACAAAATGGGGAATTTCCCCAAATTTTCTAAGATATGTCCATGTGTCAATAATGGAATGAGGGATATGCATGTTGATGAAAGCTTTGATTTTAGCTGGATTGACATCAATTCCTTGGAGGGAAACTAAAAATCCTAGAAGCTTACAAGAGGTAACTTCAAATACACATATAAAGGGATTGATTCTAACTTCGTATTTAATGAGTCGATCAAAAATGATATCCAAATCATGAAGGTGAGATTTACAACTCTTAGATTTGGCAATGAGATCATCCACATAGGTTTCAATGATTTTGTGAAAAAAATCATAAAAAATATGGGTCATTTCACATTAATAAGTGGATTTATCATAATGATAGGTTCCCCAATCTATGGTAAATGTTATTTTATGTTGATCTTCGAGAGTTATGTGAATTTGGTTATATCTCAAGAAACCATCCATGAGTGATAATATTTCATACCTAGCAATATAATCAATAATAACATCTATTGAAGGTAAACTAAAATTATCTTATAGACATGATAAATTTATATTACGAAGTTCATTGCACATATGAATAACCATGGTGACTTTGTTATGATTAGGGATAATATTAGAGACCCATTATGAGCAGTCCATAGGTTTAATGAATTTAGAATCCAAAAGTTTGATGATTTCTTTCATACATAAGGTAGAAATCTCAAGAGGTAATTTTTGTTGCTTTTGTCTAATAGGTTTAGCATCTAGATATGTGATGATGTTATGAACAATGATGCTAAGTTCAATTTTTGACATATCTTCATATGACCAAATGAATGTTTTTTGATATTTTCCAAATAAGATGTAAGGCCCCATTTTATGTTTATCTTTGGCTTTGATGACTATGAGATTATGGTTAATCTAATTTTGATTGTGAATTAATGTTGTTAGTAATGATCAATTGGGGCATGCATGGATTTTAGTGGAGACTTATCATGTGCTGGGAACCATGAGAAATACTTGTTGTCAAGCATGTTTTGATTACTTACTCTTGAAATTATAATTCTTACATTTCCTTTATAATATGTTGTGATTATGAATCTAATTGTCTATGAGATATGTTGACTTAAATGATGTTGGATCATTACTCATAAACTTATATATTATTAATTACATGTTTATAAGGTTATATGAACCCATCTATGTGAATGTTTATAGTCCTTAGATGATTGGATATTGCTTATATTTAAAGAATGCTTGATTGATAGAATTTAATAGCTTCAGCTATTAGGTTAGAGGAATTTGATGTCTACATCGAGTGTGAAAGAACAAGGGGATAATGAAGGAAAGGGACTATGCTAAGCATGGTTATATCACTAAACAACCTTACCTTAAACCTTTCTTAATCCTATCTTAATTAGTCAATTGTCTATGATACTATCATTACCTCTTTCAGACTTAGTGTGTTATTTAGGTAGTGAGCCTTTAAGTTGGTGGGTGAAACTTTCTATCTCATAGCCAATGACTATAATGGCTAGTGGTCGACTGACAGATCTAGGATTAATTGCCTAAGTCTTGAATCAATTGAGAATAGGTAAGAGAGTCTAGGAAGTAATTGTAATAACTTGTATATCTATCATGTTCCTTAATTGAACATATTAAATAATGTCATATGATGAGGCATGGGTTGGAAAGCAAAGGGTGGTTGGCTAAGTCGAAGACATCTATATATTGAAGTTAAACACTTTATGTGGGGACTCTTTTCCATTTTGAAGAGAGGAGATACTAAATAAAAAAGAAAAATAATGAGGAGAGGAGCAAGTAGGAAGAGCTAGTTAGTAGTTTTAAGTCTTAGACAACTAAAGGATAACACACAAGAGACCTTGAAGCACTAGGGTGGAATTTATATTAACTCATTTTATAGATTTTTCCTTTGAATGAAAATAGTTTAATACTCTATTTAACTCTTTGGCTTTAGGCAAAATAGGACCACTTGGTTTATTATACCTTTCTTATTTTCTTTCCATGGTTATGTGTTGGCCTCCATGTAGTTCTTTGTTAATTTAAGGGCCTTCGATAGGTCATGTTCCTCCTTGATTAACTTCAATGTTTTATCTTCTTTCTTGAGTGTATAGCTATTATTGTGATGTAATGTGGTTATTTTTTGAGAGTATCATATTCATAGTGGTATAATGTCAAGTCTCCAGTACTAGGTATGGTGGTAGAATGCTTAACCCTCCCATGAGTGTCATGGTGTTATATTTTTAATCCTTCCCATAATGAGGCATGGTGGTAGATTCCTTGACCCCAGTATGACTATTGGATGAAATTATTTGAGTGAGGTGTCTTATTACTATCCAATCAAATGGTGGGCCTTGTTTATGTTATGAAAGCTATCATGTTTGGCTTCTATATTTATAAATGCTTAGCTTTATAGAATGATTCATTGAGTGTTTGTTTGATTTGTATTTAGGATTGGAATTTTACTTGGGTAAGAATCAAGATTAGGACTATAGGTGGTGCATAGTTATTCCCTAGTATTAAGGTACCCTTATTTAGATATTCACTCATACTTGTGCCCATGATGTAAACATGCTTGGAGATAGGAGTCTTGGGTTATGGGGTGTCCATAGTAGTATCCTGATGATGACAAAAGGTTTGGAGGTGATCCTTCCTTCAATGACTAGCAGTTACTATGGAGAAGACTTTGATCTTGTTGGAGACTAGTTGATCTTATATTAATTAATTAGGCCTAGATTTTTGCCTCATGCTTATGTATATGATGGATGTCATTTATTATATTGGTAAATGTTAGGTGCAGCCAGCCTACTTGTATTATTCTTATAAAAGATAGTCTTTTGTATAATGACCTAGCTATGGGTAAAGATTTTTGTTAGCTTTTTGTTGAATCTCTTTGATAAAATGAGAGGTAACTATATGGTATATACTCTATATGAAGGTCCTTGGGAAGGATTCATTATGTAAGGAAAGATTCCTTAGCTTGTTTGGCCTTTAATGCATATTGGCAATGTAATTCTCTTGATTTAACTTGTTATGAGAAGTTTATCATACCAACATTGTGCCTCTCTTTATGATCTAAAATAGATGAGATCTAATGAATCAAAATTATCTAAAGATGAATGGAACTCAAATAAATATATATGAGATTTTCATTGGGAATAACAATATAGCTTGTAGGAATAAATTAAATATTTATGTTATTCTGGTTTGAGATGATGTATGTGGAAGAGTTGTAGATGAATAAGAAAATTATTGTAAACCTTCCCTTTATCATGGCCATTTCATATTAAAATAATAACTTTATTAGAGTTTGACTCTACTATATAACAAGGCATGAAATCTTTAGGTTGACTGAGGTCTCCTTTATAGGGAATTAATGAAAGAAGAAGTTTTTATAATCTCTTGTATAAGTTATTTTGATCCATAGAAAATTAATGTTGTCTAAGCCCTTTTTCCCTTGAAAGGAATGAAATGAGCCAAGGGCTAGTACCAGTCAAATCATTTGACTTAGACTTTAAAGTAGACCTCATGATGAGTATGTCCCTTTCAAACTTATAAATTTCTATGAAAAGTTGAGTTTTTTAAATTGTATGCATATTTATCTTATTGGTTTAGCATCAAAAGAGTATTTTCCTAAGAACTTTCTTGTTTAATCGTATATGTGATGTAGACTTAACTTAGTATAATTTAGTCTAAGGAATGAATACCCTACCTAGATCATAAAATCTGTATTAGTTAATGCAAGCATATTTATTTACCTTAACTGAGCTCCAATTAATTGAGTTCTCTTGAGTTTTCCTTTGATTGTGCCTTAGTTAATCTAATACTTTGACTGTACTTGGTTTTTCCTTTGATCTCAGCCTTAACTATTCATCAAGTTCCTTACGTAATATTTTTCTTTACGTACCTTTAGTTGAGTCTTTACATGACCTTTTTGTCTTAGCCTATTAGTCATTTTAGCCTTTTTATTCTAGATTTTGACTTAGTCAATTTTAAGACTTCTCGTGAGATGGTCATAAGAATCTACATATCATCATCCCACTGTCTGGGAGTGACATTAGTAATCTCCATTATATAGTCAATACCAATTAAAAATATCATCAAGATCTATCAAGTTTCATCATCCCACTAACTTAGGAGTGACATCAACAAGATCCATTGTATAGTGAATGTTAGGCAAGTAGATCACCAAGATCCATCCACATGTCATCATCTTGCTAACCTAGGATTGATGTCAGTAGGATCCATTATATGTTCAACACCAAACAAGTGGATTAATGAGAGTCATCCACATGTCTTCACGTCACTAACATGGGAGTGACATCAACATGGGATACAATATGATCAATATCAAGTAAGATCATTGAACGTCATCCACATGTCAACATTTCTCTATATCGATGGAGATAGTAGTATGCATAGTTCATAATGTAGCTAAGAAGCTCAAAGTTGCATGGGAATGACAAGTGGAAAGGAATGGCCCTGGAAGCTTGAAGAGAAGTTAATGTGGCCAGGGAACTTACCAAAGTGACCACCTAGAGTTTGAATTTATCAGTAGTGGCCAAGGTCCATTTTTATAATTTTTTCAATGTCATAATGTAGTAACCCTTGGTGTGAGATCTTAAACAAGTTCTTGAGGCTTGTCCAAGTGAATAGATTTTTTGACCTATTAATCAATAAATTACACCATTTATGGAATAAATGGTAGTTGTAAGAATTACAATTATGTGTTATTATTGAGTTGAATCAGTCTTTATGTTGGTTGGTGGTTTATGAAATTATTGTGTCATGCTTATTAGAATAAAAAAATTGGCATGACATATGAGACTAAAAATTATCATGCTCTTCGGGAGTAACCTCTTTAGAAATGGTAATATGTCAAAGACAATTAGGTGTATCATATTATATTTTTATAGTTTCTTCTATATGTATAGCATTTCCATCTTGGAAATGGTATGGAAAATGAGGAAGGGAAGAAATAAGATGTGTTTTTGGGTCCACACTAGCAATGAAATTGTTTAGATAAGGAACCTTTTGCTTAAAGTTACCTAGTTTATTATTTTGGCATGAAAGTTGAGGTTCTCTAGTGTGGAGGAGCTCTAGTATAGCTTTGTCACTTGGAAGCATAGGTAAAGTCCCATAGTATTCAACATACATTTTGAGATCAATGATTTGATTACCTTTTCAATCATATTCATAATGTATTTTTCTCATGATAGTAGCTTTATCATATAAGGTAATTTTAGGTAAAGTAGTGGATATAGGTTATGTGTTGGTGAGATCAGGTTGAGTTAAATCATTTGTATCTATAACCATTATATTATTTTTTTCAATAAATAAAGTTTCAATAGAGTTGATTTGGATAGATTTAGATTGATTAGTGTAATCATAAGAAGGGAAAATAATATTTGTAGTTGGTAAAGTAGCTTGTATTAAATTAGGTTGTGTAGAAGGTTCAAAAGATACCATTGTTAGTATTTATTTGATTACCCATGGGGTGCTTAATAATGGTGTATTAGTAGGGGGCACATGACCTTCAATCTTTTATTTAGTATCAGATGAAATATGAATGACATGGACATCATGATTGAAGTCATGTATTTTTTCTAATGTCTTTTGATAATGTTGTGCATTTAGATCTCATTATAAGGCTTGGGCCATGATATAATTATCATCATATATGTGATAAATGTCACATGCATTGGTTTTTGTGGGATAATCAGTGGTCTAAACACTTATGTTTCTAAGGTTATGAGGAAACATAGTTAGAGGGTCTTGAAATAGTTTTTCCATTCCATATTCATTACATGTGAAATCATATTTTGTGTAAGAAGATTCATATGTATTGCATTGAGGGGGAGTTTCCATAGTATCATCAATTAAAGGAATCGCATGATCACATGAGAGTAAATAAGGATGAATCCATTATGTTATATATGGATATAGTCATGTGATATTGCAAGTGTTTTTTTGTTCTTAAGGACATATTTCTTCATTTCTTCATGGATATATTATACGTGAGTACCTGATCAAGCCTTTTTGTTGGGACTCATACTATGGATATGCCACTTTATTTTTGGCCCCTAGCTTCACTTGAGGAGGGTATTAGAGTAGGTTATTTACCTTAACTCATATTCACCTCAGTGCTTTATTTTTACTTTTATTTATTTATTCCCACCCATTTATGTGTGAATATTTCATTTATCTTATTTTAGATATTATGAGATATTACATATTTATCTCTTAGATATTGTGGGAATATTTTCTAGTTGTTTCTATCCTTTATGGATAGTTATCTATTAGTTCTATGTTTGATCTCTTATCTTTATCTCTTAGTTATGATTGATCACTTATTTTTATTTCTTAGTTAGGATAGATCTTCCTTGCCTATATATGCAAGGCATATTCATTGTATTTGACAAACTTTGGAGGTATAATATATGATATTGTTGCTTTTTTGTTTTACATATCTATCTATAAGTTTATGCTATTAAATTACTTTCAAATTATTATCTTTATGAATGTGATGTTCTACTAACACCATAGATCTTTATGGCTAAGAAAAATTTGATTTTCATTTTTTTTCATGGTACCAGAGCTTAAGGTGTTGAAGACATTCATTTTTAATTTGTTACAAGGTTATTTTTCTGTATATCCATTTTTTTTTTGTCAAGTCTAGCAAGAAGATCTCTAAAAAATTTATTGCATGTTTTGGATCAGGATGTTTACAACAAGGATATAGAAGGAAGGAATAAGATCATGATTATTATGTAATTATATGTTTGGTTCTATATTTAATATGGTTTGGGAGTGTTACATGTGAAATTATATGGTATGGTCATGTGGGGGGGACTTATTTTTTATTCCTACTAGTGGGGGCTTAACTTTAGCCCTTGAATTGTTTTTGTAATCTCTTCAAGAATTATTTTTTTGAAGAATTTAATATTTTTTTGATGTAAAGTTTTATTTTGTGACCCATTTATGATAGGAAGATCAGTAACTTGCAATCAAGTGTTTTTTTCCCAAAAGTGTATTTTTTTTATACATAATCTATTGGTGTCATTTATTTTGTAAAACACACTAAAATATAAAGTGCCATTTATTTATTTTTGGGGGGTGGGTGCTCAATACAAAATATTTTGGTGGGTTGTCTTGGAGTTGATTTGTACACCATTTTTCAATTCTCTTGATCTTTGGTGATTTTTTAGAATGGCTTCTTCTTCAACATTAGATTAGTGGGAGCCATTAACAACACATAATGAATGGATACTTCTTCTTTAGCATTAAAATGGAGACCAAGAATGTAAAAAATCATTAAATGCAAAGGATTATTTGCCTTAATAATTGAAACATAACTACTATTCACTAGTGAATATAGAAATTTCAACAACAATAAAATTTTGATGAGTGTATGGGTTTGATAGGAACTTATGTAAGTGATAATATTTCAATTTATTTGGAAGGATGTGACTCTCCTTTAAAAATATGGTAAAAATTAAGGGTTTATTTTATAATGTGGATCACACTAGATCCATGCAGCTTGAAGTAGAGATCACTTCTCTCAACCTTGAAGTTTTTCCATCTATTGTAGATTATCTTACTAGGTTCAAGACTTGTTGACATAATTTGTGTCACTTATATTTTCACCACTTTAGGAGATGTAAAATCTCTCCTAATCTAAGTGTAACAATAGAAACACCTCTAATCTTATTGGTAACTTAAGGATGAGGTGAATATCTAGATAGGGATAGCTCCTTTGATGTACCACTCTAGATTGTAACTACACTTAGACTTTGGGGGTGAAAATGGAGAAAGATAACTGAAATAAAACTAACCTAAGAGAAGTGATACACCAAAATAGATGATGAATTCCAACTAGTAGCATATTACATAATAAATCAAGAGATAAATTGAACATACACTTCTCCAATCTTCATCTTCTCACATCAATGTTACATTGTGAGGTTATGGATGAATGTGAAAAGATAGGAGGAATAGACAAGAAGTATATGAGGGAACTAATGAATAAAATAATTCACTTAATCTTTGACATTTCCTATAACACTTCACATGCCCTACAAGAAGAAACTTTCTAACTACAAATAGGATGCAAGAACAAGACAACATGTTAAGGAATCCATAGTATTCACTAAGCAAGATCCAAAATTCAAGTAAAACACACTAAAAATAGTCACTAATAGGTAAAAATTACTATTATTATTTATCAAATGGTATGAATTTTATTATGGCTTCACCATACTCAGGTGGAGCATAGATTACAATGCCAAAATGGCTAGTTCTTATAGAACTTGAGAGAGAGAGAAGAAGAGAGAAGTCCAAGGATCATCAGAACACTTGTCAAGTTAAGAGAATCAGTTACCTATGCATTTAAATAGGGTGTGGGATGAACCATGCAATTTTAGGAAGCACAAGTGTCAATTCAAGTCATAAAACTCATGAGAAGTGGCAAGAAACTCCTCATTTTGGCTCAAAAAAACTACCTTCATGATTATCCCTATTTGAACACCTCATAACTGATTATGACTAGTTAAAATTATTGGAAATAATTTTAAGGGTCTTATTAATGTCTCTTAATGCATTGGTTGCATGCCTAGTCCTCTATAATCATCTAGAAGTGATCCATCATCATCTGATATCAAGAAAACTCCTATTCCATGCACCTTGGACATTTGAACTCAAAATTGGCTTCATTTGATCATAAAAATACATTTTATGGAGTTTATGACAATTTTTAATACACTCCATGTCCTTATAACCGTTAGGCACACCTTAAAATCACCTCACTTAAAGTTTTCCACCTTCTTCACTAGCATGTCCATTACGCCAATTTTGAATAGATAAGATGAAGGCTATTGTTTTCACACTTATAATATTTTATATGGAATTAAATGAATATGGTGAGTTATTAAAAGACTAAATATTCCTCATAAACTTGGTTTCATCCTTAGACTCTTTATAGAACCTACAAAACACAAAAAATGGTTAAAAATACCATGTTTCTCACCCCATTTGTATAAGTATATATGAATAAAAATCATGAGATGGATATTTAGTGATTAATATGAAATTTAAAATATTTTTCATGGTCAAAAAATTCCATTATATCATCTATCCAACTCCATTTTCACAAACTAGTCACTTGCAAGGGTTTTGAAGGGTTTTAAGCCTATTTGACCTCTTAAGCTTCGTTCATAAAAACTTGAACTTGAAATTGAAAAAAAAACCAAAAATATATCCTTAAAGACCCTTAATAACCTCCCAAAACTCATATATCTCCCATGCAAAGCATAAAGAGAGATATGAATGTTTGAACCTCTCGTATCGAGCTTGTTTTCCTCTTTTCTTATAGGTTTCAATTAGTTTTAAACCAAAAATGGATTTCCTAGGGTTTAATTTTCCTCAAAAAAGATTTTTAACCCTTTTATTCACCCTAAAAACATGTTTTAATCTATTTTTATGTTCATCTTATGCTATAAATGCAAGTGACTTCCCATTTTGCCTTAGGCTTGAACCTTGTCTAATAGGCCTGATTGTACCCTAGAGCTCAAAATGAATCCTGATGGTTTTAATTGAATTATAATAGTTAAAAAAAACCTTTATTAATAATTTTAAAATTTTAAAATAGTCTATAAGTCATATCAAATACTAGAAATGAAGATGACTTCCTCATCTAGTACTAGGTTTTACCATTCCTCATAGCCTTAATTGCAACCCTTATGGTTTGGACCATTACATTGAGCTTCAACATTTATAGTTTGGTTAATCATGTTGATATAGGTTCCATAAAGATTTTAAAACCTTCCTAAAAGTTTTATATGTCTCTTGGCTTCACCTTATCACCTATTTCTTAAACTTCCTAGTGTTTATGTATGAGGGGAAGTACCCCCTATCTAAGATAAAATAGGGGGTACTTCCCCTATTCTATCAGTTAAAATTAGTATTTTATATCCTTCCTTAATTAATTTAGTTACTATGTACAAAAATTTATCTCTTTTTGATATCATTTACCCTCTCAAACTTGCAAAAAAATAAGATAGACTAGGAAAAAAGCAAACTGTGTAGAGTTCTAACATGTGGACTATGTTTATCTTGATTGGAGACTCTCCATTTTCTTGATTTTTAATTAAAAGATCCTAAATAGGTTTTAATTATTATTATGAAGGTATTATAGTACCCATTTATCCCTCCAACCTCTCATGAACTCTTCGCACACTTGAATTCACAAGACTACTTATACTAATGCTTGATTGTGTTTGTCTTGGAGTGATGCTTGTAGGTGCTTATGAGATATCAATGAACTTGGTCATGATGTTCAAAGGCCTACCATGAAACATGATAATTATCTATCCCTTGCCTATAGGTCATTACTAGCCTTAAATAAACTTGGTCTTGGTGTTTAAGGCTTTCTTTTAATCTCTTGAAGTCACAAAGTGCATGTTTATAATTTCACTCACCTTCTAACCTTAAAACATCACCAAAGAAAAAAATTATATCACTACCTATTGACTAGATGTAAGTGTGTATTTAGGTGACCTATATGGACTATAAGGTGTGTTAGGAAGAAAAACACAATGAGTTATCTTCCTTTTAATGATATTTTGAGTCCTATATACTCCTTGAACCAATTAAAACCACTCCTATATGTGGGCATAGTCTAAATTGCAGCCTGAATGGAGAAAACTCATTTTTTGAACTAGGCTTGTAGATGATACTAAATAAAATTAGTATTTTAATAGAAACTTTGAGACCCTAAATGACCATCTTCCACTAACCCTCTATCCTTAAAACTTTGCAAGATGTTTCTTCATGCTAGATGTTACAAGGCAAGGTCATTGGTATGAATGAAAATTATTTATATCCCTATTACCAAATGTCAACTAAGGAACTTTGTTTTCCCTTTATTGGTAAAATAGTCCTAAACACAATCCATTGACTCTAGAAGATGATCCACACTTTACCTTTGCCAAACTAACTTTTTACATGAATTTTCCAATGTTCTAAATCAATATTAGGACTTCAATAAGCATTTTCCATGCTCCCATTTCTCTACAAGACACCTTTATATCTCTCTACTAGGATATGTAGGTAGACATTTTTTAGCATACAAGTAGAAAATGCAACATGTAGGCAGTGAGTGGATTCACATACTTATAATCAAATATAAACTTTTACCAAACTATAAAATGGATGTTTTAAACTTAAAAGACCTCAATCAAGCCCCAAACCTTATTCCCACATGCTTTTCTTCTTCCAAGCACCTGTAAGTGAGCATGTTCATGTCTACTTAATTGGAAAACATTGTATATGATTGTAACTCCACTTTTTTTGCATAATATGTAAGATTGATTACCACTTCATGTTTATAAATGATACACCAAAACTTAAAAACCTTAAACACCCATTTTTTTACATCCTTATAATCTTTACAAGTCATGACTAGGGCTAAAGAATAGATGGGAGTTGATTGAGTATGATCATGAACTAAAATTTAGATCTAACCATGATGCTATAAGACTAATTAATGAAGGAAAGGTGATCACTATATCATTGAGACATGTAAAATCAATATTTCCTATTCAAATTAAATCCCTTATAGGGAATTCAACCTTATGTACGTGGAAAATTGATTAGGACTATAAATTGTAGTATCTTACTACAACATGAGACAAATTTGCTTATCAAAACACTATGAAACATGAAACCAAGTATGAGGAGCATTAGAGAAGTAATTTAACATCCTTTGGAATCAAACTTAGCAACTGGTTTGTAGGAAATTGCTCAAACCAAGGCAAAACCTATAGGGTGCCTGAAATAGCTAACACAAAATTACAATCCACTTCATGAGGATGGTTAATAAAGAAAAGGCCACAATTATTCAAAATATTTATATATAAATGAATTTATATGAGTTTAATACAACCTCCCCAAGTATTTTGAGTTAAAACCATTTGAGATATCTTTACTAAACACAAACTTGAAGGTCACTTATGCTTGCCAAGAAGACTAAAAAAGGAGTAGAAAATTTTTGGGCTAAAAATGGTATTTAAAGAACAAACCAAACATGTAAATAAGATTTTAGAATCTAAATATACATACCATGATATTTTCCCATGTGGTACACTTCCTAAGGAGATATACAAGTGCTAAACTTCTTCTTTTCCTCAAGATAACTACCCTTTTTCTGATTAACCTACCACCTTTTAGTTAATTTCAGATATTTAAAACCTATTAGGACAAATGGGATGTGACATCATATTTTTACACCTTTACACTTCCAAATAAATTCATACAAGTCATTAAATGCACCTTTTTTGACCCCAAAATGACTAAAAGACTAAAATGACTATGGACCAAGGCTAGTATAACATTAAAAGACATCAATTAACCTATAAAACGCCTTGTGAAATTTATATTAGACCTATAAAATACCTTAAAGTCAATTTTTTACCTAGGGGTGCCCTAATTTAACCTAAAAGTCAAATTTGGTCAACAAATTAGTGACTCATAGGGGTAACATGTCTGCTATGCTAACTAGACCAATAAACTTATCAGTCTATTAGGCTTAGGAATCAAATAAATTTTGAGACACAAAGTATTACTTTGAACATATAATTTTATCAAGTAAATACCACTAATACCTCAACCACATAAAACAAAAGACATGCACAAAGTAAAAGCAAACACACATGTGCTTCATGAGCACTTATGTAACACACACACTAAACTGAACAAGCTAACTTAAACACTAACTAACCTAAGATGAGAACTCCCTCATAGATCAAAGGGGAAGTTTTGAACTTGTATTTCTTCATGACATAAAGGATTTAGTGAGACATGTAGCCTTTTGATCCTCGATATTGATGCCTTCAACTTTCTCATGATGTTTTCCAACTCCATTGGCATGATGTTTATTGAAATCCAAGTAGATTAAAACATGTTGGATATGTAAATGAACTCTTATTACATCCAAAAAACCTCAAAATTCTCATTTGGATCTTCAATTTCAACCTCATTCTTGATTTCCATAGGGTTCTTAATAAGATTGGGTTTCTTCTCAGTTTTAAGTTCTTCTAGATCATCAAGGATCTTTGCATACTCTATCCAATATCAATCATTGTCCTCCATAAAATATTCCTTCTTCACCTTGTCATGCACTTGTACCTCAACTTGTAAAATCTCTTCAAGCTCTTGAAATAGCTCTATTTGTAGCTTCTAATCATCCTTGTCCTCTTTGTCATCTAGAGCCACTACCTCTTCAATATTATTTTCTTGATATATGATGTCATAAATTTGGTTTTATTTAATCTCCAATGCATTTGATGGTGATTCAAGATCAGACTAAGTTATTTGATCATCTTCAAGATAAATAACTACCACATTGGTCTCAAGAGATTATTCTAGGGACTGCCACTTCTTTGGGGATGACTTGAAGTTGTTCTCCATAATTATAATAGCACATTCATCTTCATGATAAAGGTGATCATATACAACATTTTGATCAGATGTAGAGTATTCTTCAAGGGCTGAAAGATCTTCCATCTCTTTCTCCTTCATGGTTATGCCAAGAGTAGGCTTCTTGAAATCATGTGACCTAGCCCAATGAGGTTGCCAAGGAGGTATGTCTTCTCAAAGCAAGAGTTATCTTTCCTTATCAACTATCTGCTCCTATTTAGGTTCCCATACCATATGTCCATCAATTAAAAGGTTGATGGAATGAGGACAAGATGAACTAGTTGGTGGAGATGGAACATAGAACTCAAAACTAGATTGAGAGTGAAAAGTAGGGGGTTCTTTTGGAAGCTCTTGAGGAAGGGGAGGCAGACCTTGGGCTAAAAAAAATTGTTTTTCTTCCTTCCACTTGACAATCCCTTAATTCACATCTAATTTATCTTGAGTAATCTCTTAAGGAAGGGTGTATTGGGTGTGTTTATGCATATGATCTTCTTTTGGGTCTAAACCTTCCATCACACCTTGACTTAGTAGCTTCATCCTTGACTCTAACTCTTCAATTTGCTTAGCTAGGTTTTATTAGAAAATTCTTTCTTGAAGTTGATATGCATCATCATAAGGATGAATAACATAATAGGATTCATATGGAGGATAAGAGGTTTCTTTAGGAAGGGTGGGAGGAACTTTCAAAGGATTAACTTCATGTTCAACTTCACACTCCTTGTCAAGACTTTTCTCCTCTTTATTTTCCCATGACTCCACTATCTTATTCCATCTGAGGATGTTAGGATTATAAGTCTCTTTTTTATGTGGTGGGGATGAAATTTGAGAGGTAAATGAGGGCTTAAATTCTATTTCTTTTGATACTAATATGGACTACTATATTTGGTTATTGGCCAACTCAATTTGTCTATCAAGGTTTACTTCAAACATAAGGATAGTCTTTTTTTCTCTCTCTTTTACTTGATTTGGAAAAGGATGACTTTGGAAATTTTGATTAGGCTCATGAGTAGGGATTAAATATGGCTAATATAAAACTTGGGGAAGTGGATATGAATCTTGATAGACTTGGTAAGGCTACCTCTCATGAATGTTTATTTTATCCTCCAACGATGCAATCAAACAACTCACATATAGCATCTCATTTGTAAGCCTTTGAAAATTGGCTCTCTCAATAGGTGCCCACTCTATTTTGACCCAATATAAGGCATATATCACCTTATGAGTGAAATTTATAGGGACATCTTGACCACATCCTCCTATATTATCAAACTCTAACATGTACCTTTCATATCCCAAAAGTGTTTTCTTGAAGGTCAAAATGGATGGAGTTGAGGAGTGGCTCAGTTGACTAGGAGAAGAAAGATATTGAAGAGGCTGGCTATAAAACTGATAAAACTCATGCCAAGGCTAGATATAGTGCTGATAATGATCATTATTGGGTTGTAAATGTTCATTACAAGACTAGTAAGAATCAGACCAAGGTTGATTAAGAACTTACTCTTATTGATAGGGAATTGTACAATCTTTAATTATTTTACCAACTTATGTAAGACAAATGTCAACACCAAAATTATCCATGAAACCTCATTGAAATAAATAACACAAAGAAAAATTTTACCAACAATATTCAAAGGATAACTTGGGCTACTTGACCAATTGATACAACTTTGAAGTCTCCATTGATGCTTGGATAGATGCCTCCAAAGGCTGATTGTTGAAAGATAATACCAAAAATATTTCAACCTCCTAGACCAAGAGTCCAACCAAGCATGCCAAAAAATAATTTCATTTGAATTTACACCCTTTGAGGAGATGTAAAATCTCTCCTCATTCAAGTGGCATAATAGAAACATCTCTAGGCTTTTGGGTAGCCTAAAGATGAGGTAAATCTCTAGATAAGGCTAGATCCCTTGATGTACCACTTTGGATTGCAACTACACTTAGACTTTGAGGGTGAAAAAGGAGAGATATAACTGAAATAAAACTAACCTAATAGAATTGATACACCAAAATAGATGATGACTTATAACTAACAACATGTTACACAAGAAATCAAGAGACAAACTGAACATACACTTCTCCAATCTTCATCTTCTCACGTCAAAGTTACATTGTGAGTTTATTGATGAATGTGAAAATATAGGACTATAAAATAGGTATATGGGATCACTAAGGAATATAATAACTCACTCAATCCTTAACATTTCCTAAAACACTTCAAATACTTTAGAAGAAGAAGATTTCCAATTGCAAATAGGATGCAAGAATGAGACAACATGCTAAGGAATCCATAGTCTTCACTAAGAAAGATTCAAAATTAAAGTAAAACACAATAATAATAATAGTCATGAAGAGTTAAAAATTAGTATTATTATTGATCAAATGGTATGCATTTAAGCAAGGCTTTGCCATACTTAGGTGGAGCATAGATTACAATGTCAAAATGGCTAGTTCTTATAGAACTTGAGAGAGAGAGAAGAAGAGATAATTCCAATGGTTACAGGGACACTTTTCAAGATTAGAGAATTAGTTACTTTTTCATGTGAATAGGATTTATAATGAACTATGCAAGGTCAGTAAGCAAAAGTGTCAATTCAAGTCATAAAACTCATGAGAAGTGGCAAGAAACTCCTCATTCTTGCTCAAAAAACTTTCCTTCATGATTAGCCCTATATAAACATCTCATAAATAATTATTAATAGTTATAATTATTATAAACAATGGGAATGGTCTTAGTCATGCCTTTACATGTATTGGTTGCATGCTTGGTCCTCTTAAATCATCTGAAAGTGAGCCATCATCATCTGTTGTCAAGAAAACTCCTCGTTCATGCACCTTGCACACTTGGCCTCAAAATTGGCATAATTTTCTCATTAAAATCCATGGAATTGATTTTATGACAAGTATAAATACCTTTCATGGCCTTATAGGCATCAGGCACACCTTAAAATCATGCCACTTGAAGTTTTCCACCTTCTTGACTAATATGTCCATTAGGCCAGTTTTGATTAGCTAAGATAAAGGCTATTATTTTCACACTTAAAATATTTTATAAGGCACTAAATTAACATGGGGAGTTATAAAAATTATAAATATCCTTCATAAAGTTTTTTTCATCCTCAGAATCCTTCTCGAACCTACAAAACACAAAAATTGGTCAAAAATACCATGTTTTTCACCCCATCCATATAATTCCATACAGATAAAAAGCATGGGAGGTATATTTAGTGAGCCATATACAAGTTCAAATAATTTTAATGGTCAAACTATGCCATTATGTCATCTATCCAACTCCATTTTCATAAACTGGTCACTTGAAAGGGTTTTGAAGGGTTTTAGGCATGTTTAACCTCTTAAGCTTTATTCATAAAAACTTGACATTGGAGTTGAAAAAAAATTTAAAAAATATGTCCTTAAAGACCCTTAATAACCTCCAAAAACTCATTTTCATCCCATGAAAATCATCAAGAGAGATATGAGTGTTTGAACCTCTCTTATCGAGCTTGTTTTCCTCTTTTCCTGCAGGTTTGAGTTAGTTTTGAGCCAGAAATGGATTTCCTAGGATTTCCTTTACCTCTTAAAATATTAGTCACCTTTGTATTAACCATAAAAAAAATTAATCCATTTTTATGTTCATATTATGCTATAAATGCAAGTGACTTCCCATTTGGCCTTAGGCTTGAACTTTGCCTAATAGGCCTGATTGCACCCTAGACATCAAAATGATTCTTGATGGTTTTCCTTACATTATGGTAGTTAAAAAACAACTAAAGTAATCATTTACACATGTTATAATAGTATATAAGCCATATCAAAGACTATAAATGAATATGACTTCCTCATCTAGCACTAGGTTTCACCATTCCTTATAGCCTTGACAGCAACCCTTATGGTTTGGACCATTCCATTTAGATTCACATTTTCTAGTTTGGTTAATCATGCTGATATAGGTGTCATAAAAAAATTTAAACCTTCCTGAAAGGTTTATATGTCTCTTGGCTTCTCCTTATCACCTATTTCCTAAACTTGTTAGTGTGTGTGTGTATGAGGGGAAGTACCCCCTATCTAAGACAAAATAGGGGATACTTACCCTATTATCTTAGTAAAAATAAGTATTGGATATCCTCACTCAAGTAATGGAGATATTATATACAAAATTTTATCTCTTGGTGATATCATTTACCCTCTCAAACTTTCAAAAAACAACTTGGAAGAAAGTAGATTATGTAGGGTTCTAACATGTGGACTATGTTTGTCTTGATTAGAGACTCTCTATTTTATTAATTTGTACTTCAAATAGCCTCAATAGTTTTTAATTATTATGATAAAGGTATTATAGTACCCAATTATCCCTCCAACCTCTCATGAACTCTACACATAATTGAATTCACAAGACTGCTTATCCCAATGCTTGATTGTGTTTATCTTGGAGGGATGCTTGTATGTGCTTATGAGATATCAGTAAGCTTGGTCATGATGTTCAAATGCCTCCCATGAAACATGAGAATCATCTATCCCCTGCCTATAGGTCATTAATAACCTTAAATAAACTTGGTATTGATGTTTAAGGCTTTCTTTGAATCTCTTGAAGTCACAAAGTGCATGTTTATACTTTCACTCACCTTCTAACCTTAAAACATCACCAAAGCAAATAAATAGCTCACTACCTATTCATTGGCTGTAGTTATGCATTTAGGCCACTTGTATAGACTGAAAGGTGTGTTAGGAAGCAAAACACAATGAGTTATCTTCTTTATGATGATCTTTTGAGTCCTAAATGCTCCTTGAACCAATTGAAATCACTCTTATATGTGGAAATAGTCTAACTTGTAGATTGAATGGATAAAATTCCTTATTTGACCTAGGCCTATAGATGATACTAAAGAAAATTAGTGCTTTAATAACAACTTTAAGACCCTAAATGACCATCTTCCACTAGCCCTCTATCTTTAAAACTTTTCAGGATGCTTCTCCATGTTATAAGTTACAAGGCAAGGTCATTGGGATGAATGAAAAGCCTTTATATCCCTATTTAAAAATGTCAATGAAACACTAAGGAACTCTATTTTCCCTTTTTGGGGAAAGTAGTCCTGAACACAGTCCATTGACTCTAAAAGATGATCCACACTTTACCTTTTCCAAAATAACTTTCCACATGAATCTACTAGGGTTCTACATAAATATTAGGACTTCAGTAAGGGTTTTCCATGCTCCCATTTCTCTATGTAGACACCTTTACATCTCTCTGCTAGGACCTATAGGTAGACCTTTTTTTGCATATAGGTAAAAAAATGCAACATGTAGGTAGTGAGAGGATTCACATACTTATGATCAAATTTAGGCTTTCACCAATCTATAAAATGGATGTTTTCAATTTAAAATACCTAAACCAAGCCCCAAACCTTATTCTCACATGTTTTTCTTCTTCCAAGCACCTGTAAGTGAGCATGTTCATGGCTGCTTAACTAGAAAAAATTATATATGATTGTAATTCCACTTTTCTTGCATCATATGGAAGATTTATCACCACTTCATGTTGAGAAAGGATACACCAAGACTTAAAAACCTTAAACACACCTTTTTTGACACCCTTAAAATCTTTACAAGTCATGACTAAGGCTAAAGAGTAGATGGGAACTGACTGAGTATGAACATGAACAAAAATTTGGAACCAAGCATGATGTTATAAGACTAATAAATGAAGTAAATGTGATCAATATATCATTGATACATGAAAAAACACCATTTCCTATTCAAATTTAATCCCCTATATGGAATTCAACCTTATAAAAGTGGATAATTGACTAGGACTGCACATGGTAGTATCTTCCTACAACATGAGACAAATTTGATTATCTAAACATAATTAAACATGAAACCAAGTATGTTTAGAATTAGATAATGAATTAAACATCCTCTAGAATCAAACTCAACAACTGTTTCATACAAAATTTCTCAAACCAAGGCAAAACCTAGAGGGTCAATGAAATAGCTAACAAAAAAGTATAGTCCACTTCATGAGAATGGTTCATGAGGAACAAGCCACCATTATTTGAACTCTTTATATTTAAATTAATTTATTTAAGTTTACTATAACCTTCCCAAGGTGTTTGAGTTTAAACCTTTTGAGATGTCCATACTAGGCATAAACCTAAAGGTCACTTCTGCTTGCCAAGAAGACTAAAAAGGAGTAAAATAGTTTTGGGCCAAAATGGAAATTAAAAAGAAAATAAAACATATAAATTATCTTAAGGAATATGAAGAGACATACCATGATCCTTTCCTATATGGAACACTTTCGAAGGAGTCATAGAAGTGCCAAACTTCTTCTTTTCCTCAAGAAAACTACCTTTTTTCTGAGTAACCTACCACTTTTTAGTTGGTTTCAGTTATTTAAAATCTCTTAGGACATATGGGACATGAAATAGCCTTTTGACACATTCACACTTCCTAATAAATTTTTACAAGTCATTAAATGCACCTTTTTGACCTCAAAATGACCCAAAATGACTAAAAATACTAAAATGACTAAGGACCAAGGCTAGTATAACATTAAAATACATCAATTAACCTATAAAACACCTTTTTACATCTATATTATACCCATAAAACACTTAAAATTCAAGTTTTTACCTAGGGGTGCCCTAATTTGACCTAAAAGTCAAATTTGGTCAATAATAATTTAAGGGGAGTGGAAGAGATAAGAAAGATGAAGTGTGTGTTTATCTAATTATGTCCAAGTTGAAAGGTCCATTCCAAATATTTTATTATACCTTTTTCTCTAGAATGGATGCCTTAGGTGCCACATTCAAAATGCCTAATTTAGAGTTGTTTTGTGAAAGACTTACTAGAGAAGAATCAAAATTATCTAACTTTGAGTCTTCCATCTCTCAAAAGGCCTTATTAACATCTCATCCTAAGGGAAAGGGAAAATAAAAAATTAAACCCAAAATCACTCCTTCTCCATCTCAAAATGACATTAAACCCAAAGATAATAACTCTAAACCCAAAGAGTCTTCTAAATTCAAGAATATGTCTAGCCATTCATGCTCTTTTTGTGCGGGGATTGGTCATGTAAAAATAGGAGTTGTAAAAGAATGAAAGCCTTAGAGGATGTAATTATAAAACACAAGATATTTATCTCCACTCCACTTCACTTTAATAATCATGGTAAAGCATTCATTATTATTGGGAGATATCAGTTGGCTATTATAGATAGTTAGGTTATAGATTCTGGTGCTTCTCACCACATAACTTCTTCTAAGGATCCTTTTGTATCTCTTTGTTTGATTTCTAATTCCAAAATTGATGTTGGATATTATTCCCTTATTTATGTTAATGGAAAATGTGGCATATAAATTATTGGTAACTGTATCAATGATGCACTATATGTTCCTAATATCACTTCACATTTTCCTTCTGATTATCAAATTTGTCATTCTGGTTAGGGAAAGACATTGACTTTCACACCACATGGGGATAAAATTCAAAATTTTTTGTAGCCTCATTCACTTTTTTCACAAGTTTTTATTTATCATAGTTACAGAATATATCACTTTGAGGGTTTTGATGACACTTCTTCTATGGGGACATGTTTGGTTTCTCATACTGATTCTAAGAGTAAGCTTTGGCATGAGAAATTTAGGCATCTTAATTATATATATTTGAAGTAGTTGAGCACACATGGTATGTTTTATGGTCTTCTTAGAGTTTCTTTTCCTGATGAAGTTTGCGCTAGCTATGCTTTAGGAAACAACACTAAGATCCATTTCCTAAGGATATGTCCAAGAGATATTCTTCACCACTTAAGCTTGTACATAGTGACTTGATAATTTTTTGTACTCCTTATTTCAATGTAGCTAAATATGTACTTATATTTATTGATAATTTCTCGAGGCATACTCAAGTTTATTTTATCAAGTACAAAAGTGTAGTTTTTTCACACTTCAAAGTCTTCAATGCTTTAGTTGAGAATCAATCTTCTAGTTGCATAAAGAAGCTTCACACTAATAATGGGGGGGAGTACTTCAGCAAATATTTTTCTTTTAGATCATGGAATTGATCACTAACATTATATTCCTTATACTCTATAACATAATGGCTTAGCAGGGAGGAAGAACCAAACTTTGAAGGAGATGGCTAACTACATGATGCATTCTTAGGATTTACTTCTTGTATATTGGGTAGAAGCAGTTAATTATGAAAATTATATTTAGAATCACACACCACACATAGAACTTGAGAATTTGACTTAAGAGAGTGATTGGTCTATAACTAATCCTGATGTTTCATTTTTTTTAGTTTTGGGAATGATGATTGGGATTTTATACCAAATAAGAAAAGGAAATCCTTGTATAAGAAGAGTAAACTCTCAATCTTTATAGGGTATTATGAGGACATGATATCTTATAAAATTTTAGATCCTATATTTTTCAAACACATGTTTAGTTTGATGATCATTTCTATTCTCATGAGACTTTATATTCTTCCATGACTTATTCTTATTCTTTGATTCTATCCATTGATGTTTCTTCACTTCATCTTGATGATCCCTTCTTTGAAGAGCTAATTTAGGACACAAAGAATATTATGGATGTACAATTAGATGTAGATATTGCTCCCACTATGCCTAAATGGGCTCATACTATAGTTTCTAAGGCAACACCTTTCACACAAGACCTTCCACCCACTAGACATCATCATGCACATTCTATAAGCTCTAGACTTTTGTGTCAAGCATTTTTTGGTGATCCATAATGTTTTTCATGGGCTCAAGGGATATAGGAGTGAGATGATGCAATGATAGATGAGTATTCTTATTTAATGAAGAAGCATACTTGGGATTTGGTATTTCTTCCTAGGGGAAGAAATTTGTTTAGATGCAAGTGGATACACTAAACTAAATATGCAACTGATGGATCCATTGACAAGTATAAGGCACACCTTGTAACAAAAGGTTTCTCATAAGTTAAAGGTATTGATTATTTTTATACTTTTACCTATGTTTCTAAGATGTATTTTATGTGCCTTATACTTTCTCTTGTTGCATCATAGGTTTGTCTAGTGTACCAAATGGACATAAAGAGTGCCTTCTTACATGGAGATTTGTAGGAATAAATCTACATAGAGCAACCTATTGGGTTTGTTCTTGATTATTATCTTATTTTTCAACTAAAAAGGTCTCTCTATGGTCTCAAATAGGTTCCTCAATCATGATATGAGAAGATGGATTCTTTTCTTCTATCTATTGGCTTTGTTCACTACCACTCAAATCCTATTGTACATATCTAGTATGTTGGAGAGAATATTGTTATACTAATTTTTTATGTTGATGATCTAATTTTTATAGGTAGCTCTTCTTCTCAAATTCAAGCTATTCAACAGGCTCTTTCATTACACTTTGATATGATAGATCTCAATCTTTTGAACTTTTTCCTTTATTTGTATATTTTTCAATTAGATTTAGGGATTTATTTGAATTAGTAGAAGTATACCCTTGATCTTCTTTCATGTTTTAACATGATTGATTCTGAGATAATTCCCTCTCCTTTCCATTCTGGGGTCACTCTTACTTCCACATTCACTACTCCTCTTTGTGATCTTAAATTTTATAGGTAGTTGGTTGAAAGTCTCATATACTTGACCCATACTTACCTCGATATTTATTTTATAGTGGGGCTTGTATCTTGATTTTCACATGCTCCTCATGACGGTCACTGGTAGGCTGTCAAAAAGATTTTTTGATATCTATAAGGAACTTCCCACTTTGAATTACACTACACCAAAGGTTTTACTTAGTTGATTGGATATACTAATTTATATTGAGTAGGTTCTATTGATGACATACATTCCACTTTTAGCTAACTTTTTTGTCCTGGTTATTCTCTAGTTGTTTGGGCTTGTAAGAAGTAGTAGGTTATTAAAATTTCATCTAAAGAGGAAAATTATAGGACAACAGTCACAATGATTCAATAGGTTCTTTGGTTTTATTATTTATTAAGAGAGTTTAGATTTATGCAGGATTCACTTGTAATGTTTTGGTATGACAACCAAAGACAAATTCATAATTCTTGCAACCCTGTTCAGCAATAGCAGATCAATCATATTGCCATTCACATGCACTTCATTCATCATCAAATTCAAGATGGAGTTATTTTCTTGGAGCACATTTTGAATTAGAATTAGATTGATGACATCTTTATGAATCCTTTTGAATCATCTCGTTACCTTGAGTTATGTGGCATAGTTTGGGTTTTATAAGTTCTCCTTGGGAGTGTTTGTGAAGACATCTTCTTTCCTCATTTCTTCATGGATATAATGTACATGAGTACCTAATTATTTCTTGTTAATGAGACTCATAATATGGATATGCCACTTTATTTTTAGCCCCTAGTTTCACTTGAGGGGGTTTTTATAGTAGATTATTCACCTTAGCTCATGTTCACCTAGCTACTTTATTTTTCATTTTATTTAGTTATTCCAATCCACTTATGTGTGGATATTTCATTTATCTTAGTTTAGATATTATGAGATATTATATATTTATCTCTTAGATATTATGGGGATATTTTCTAGTTGTTTCTATCCTTTAGGGATAATTATCTCTTAGTCCTAGGTTTTATCTCTTAGTTATGATTGATTACTTATCTTGATCTCTTAGTTAGGATTGGTCTTCCTTGTCTATATATGCAAGGCATATTCATTGTATTTGACAAGCTTTAGAGATAGAATATATGATATTATTGTGTTTTTTTTTGCATATTTATCTGTAAGTCTATGTTGTTAAATTACTTTCATATTATTATTTTTATGAATGTGATGTTCTACTAACACCATAGATCTTTGTGGCTTGGAATAATTTGATTTTTGTTCTTGTTATGGTACCAGAGCTTAAGCTGTTGTAGACATTAATTCCTAATCTATTATGAAGGTATTTTTTCCATATAGCCAAAAAAAAAATTTGCAACAAATTCTAGTTGGAAGATATCTATATTTCTTATTGTAAGTTTTGGATCATGATGTTTTTAGCAAGTATATAGAAGAAAGGAAGAAGATCATAATTATTTTGTAATTCTACATTTGGTTCTATATTTTATACAATTTGGGATTGTTGCATGCAACATTATACATTTTCTATGCATTTTTTGCACCTTTTATACATTTATGATGTCACAAGCATGTTTATTTTTTAGATCCATATACAACATAGTAACAACTTTCAAACAAGTGTTAAATTTGAGACATTAGTAGACAACATGTAAATTTATAAGAGAGTGTCAATTTTAGACTAGTAGACATGAGCACTATTAATCTCAAGATACCCTTTCTTTTTTAAGTGATGTCACTCCCACATCAATCAAAATAATCAAAATGGGGAGATTTCATCCTCACCCTTATCCCCTTGGTCATATGGTATGGTCATGTGGAGGGAGATTATTTTTTTATTTCTATTAGTGGGGGCTTAACTTTAGCACTTGAATTTTTTAATAATCTATCTAATAATTAATATTTTCAAGTATTTAATACTTTTTTGGTGCAAAGTTTTATTTTTTGACCTATTTATGACAATAAAACTTGTTAAAACTATATTTTTTTATTGGTAATTTGAAATTGAATGTTATTTTTTCAAAAGTGTGTGTTTTTTATACTTGATCTATTAGTGTCATTTATTTTTTTAAATATAAAGTGCCATTTTTTATTGGGGGGTTCAATATAAAATCTTTTGGGGGGTTATCTTGATGTTGATTTGTGTACCCTTTTTGCATTTTCTTACTCTTTAGTGATTTTTTAGAATATCTTATTATTTAGCAACAGATCAATGTGAGCCATTAAATACACCTAATTATCACGTATGGAGAAAAAGAATGAAAACAATCATTAAATTCAAAGGATTACATGCTTTAATTACTAAAACATAATCAGTGTTCACTAGAGAATATGAGAAATTCTAGCACAAATGAAAATTTTATGAATGTATGGGTTTGATAAGAACTTATGTAAGTGATATTTTTTTATTTAATTTGGAAGGATGTGACTCTCCTTTCAAAATATGGAAAAATTTTAAGGGTTTATTTGGTTATGTGGATCAAGTGATAATCATTTAGCTTCAACTAGAGACCACTTCTCTCAATCCTGAAGATTTTCCATCTATTTTAGACTATATTACTAAGTTCAAGTACTTCTTAACACAATTTAAGTAGAGTGGAAGAGATAAGAAATATAAAGAGTGTGTTTACCTAACTATTTCTATGTTGAAAGGTCAATTCCAAATCTTTGTTTCTACCATTTTCCCTAGCATGGATGCCTAAGGTGCCACATTCAAAATGCTTGATTTATATTTATTTTGTGAAAGACTTACTAGGGAAGAATCAAAATTATCTAACCTTGAATATTCCACCTTTAAAAAGGCCTTATTATCATCTCATCTTAAGGGCAAGGTAAAATCAAAAAGTAAACCCAAAATCACTACTTCTCCATCTCAAAGTGCTAATAAATAAAAAGACAATAACTCTAAACCCAATGAGTCTTTTAAATTCAAGAATAAGTCTAGCCTTTCATGTTCCTTATATGGGGGGATTGGTCATGTAGAAACTGGGTGTTGTAAAATAATGAAATCCTTAGAGGGTGAAATTAGAAAACACAAGATCTCTATCTCCATTCCACCTCCTTCAAATGAGCATGACAAAGCACTTAATGTTTTTGGGAGATATCAATCACCTATTACAGATAGTTGAGTTATAGATTTTGATGTTTCTCACCACATGAATTATTATAAGGAGCCTTTTGTATCTCTTAGTTTGATTTATACTTTCAAAATTGACGTTGGAGATTCTTTATTCATTTTTATTAAAGTAAAATGTGACATAAAACTTGTTGGTAGCCACATCAATGATGCATTATATGTTCCTGACATCACTTCATATTTTCTTTCTATTTATCAAATTTTTCATTATAGTCAAGGAAAGATAGTGGCTTTCACACACCGCATGGGGCTGAAATTTGAACTTTGTTGGATCCTCATTAACTTATTGCACAAGGTGTTATTGATCATAATTCTAGACTATATAACTTTGAGGGTTTTGATGACACTTATTCTATGGGGACATGTTTGGTTTCTCATACTGATTCTAAGAGTAAGATCTAGCATGAGAGATTTGGACATCTTAATTATATATATTTGAAGGAGTTGAGAACTCACGATATGGTTGATGGTCTTCCTAGATTTTTTTTTCTTGATGAAGTTTTCCCTAGTTTTGCATTAGGGAAACAACACCAATATCTATTTCTTAAGGGTATGTCCAAGAGAGCTTCTTCACCATTTGAGCTTACACATAGTGACTTGACAGTATTTTCTACTTTTTTCAATGGAGCTAAGTATGCACTTACATTTGTTGATAGTTTATTGAGGTGTACTTAGATTTATTTTCTCAAGTACAAGAGTGAAGATTTTTTTACACTTTAAAGTATTCAAGGCTTTGGTCAAGAATTAATCTTCTAGTTGCATAAAGAAACTTTGCACTGATAATAGGTGGGAGTACTTCAGCAAAGATTTTTATGATTTTTTGGCAACTCAATGCATTTTTCACCAATATTATGTTCCTTATACTCTACAACATAATGGCTTAACAAAAAATAACCAAGCTTTGAAGGAGATGGCTAACTGCATGATGTATTCTCAAGATTTACCTCCTATATACTAGGTAGAAGTAGTTAATTACTCAAAATATATTCATACTCACACACCACATAGATAACTTTAGTATTTGACTACAAAGGAGTTTTGGTCTTGAACTAAACCTAATGTCTCATTTTTTTGAGTTTTTGGGAGCCATACTTGGGATTTTGTACCAAATAAGAAAAGTAAAGCCTTGGATAAGAAGAGCAAACCCTTGATATTTGTAGGGTATTATGAGGACATGAGAACTTATAGACTTTTAGACCCCAATTATTATTATGTTAATTTATATAACACATGTTCAATTTGATGAGAAATAATATTCTCATGACTCTTCATCTTCTTCCATGACTTCTTCTTTGATTCCATCCATTGATGATTATTCACTTCATCTTTATGATCCTTTATTTAAGGAGCCAATTTAGGAGGACACTAAGGAGGTTATCTATGTATACTTAGATAAGGATAATGTTCCTATTATGCGTAAGTGGGATCATACTATAGTTTCTAAGGCAACACATTTCATATAAGATCTTCCACTCACTAGACATCATCATGCACATTCTACAGGTTTTGGAATTTTGTGTTAGATATTTTCTAGGTATCCACAATCTTTTTCATGGGCTCATGGGATACAAGAGTGGGATGATTTGATTATATATGAGTATTATTCTTTGATGAATAATTGTACTTGAGATTTAGTCTCTCTTCCTAAAGGAAAAAAGTTGCTTATATATAAGTGGATGCACCACACCAAATATGTAGTTGATGGGTTCATTAACAAGTATAAGGCATGTCTTATATCAAAGGGTTTTTCATAATTCAAAGGTATTTACTACTCTAATATTTTTTCCCTTGTTGCCAAGATAGATTATGTACACTTTGTAATTTGTCTTGCTGCATCATAGGATTGGCTAGTGTACCATATGGATGTAAAGAGAGCCTTCTTACATGTAGATTTCCAAGAAGAAATCTTCTTGGAGTAACTAATTAGGTTTGTTCATGATTTTTTTATTCTTTATCGAATACAAAGGTGTCTCTATGATCTCAAATAAGCTCCTCAAGATTGGTATGAGAAGATGGATTATTTTCTTATTTCTACTAGCTTTGTTCACTACCACTCAGATCCTACCATATATATCCAACATGTTGGAGAGGATATTATTATACTAGTTTTGTATGTTGATTTATTTCTTATATGAAATTCTTCTTCTTAGATTTAGGCTATTCAACAGGTTCTTTCAGCGTAGTTTGATTGGATAGATCTCAATATTTTGAAATTTTTCCTTGGTTTGTAGATTTCTCAATTAGATTTAGGGATCCATTTAAGTCAATATAAGTACACCCTTGATCTTTTTAAATGTTTTAACATGTATAATTTCAAGCTAAGTCCCTCTCCTTTCTAGTCTAGGGTCACTCTTACTTCCACCTGCACTACTCCTCTTTATCATCCTACATTGTATAGGTATTTGGTTAGAATTTTCATGTAATTGACCCATACTCACCTTAATATTTATTTTGCATTTGTGCTTGTATCTCAGTTTTCACATGATCCTCATGATAGTCACTGATAGGCTACCAAAAATATTTTATGATATCATCATGGCACTTCCCACTTTAGATTACACTACACTAGAGGTTTTACTAAGTTTATTAGATATACTAATTTAGATTGGGAAGGTTTTATTAATGATAGGCATTCCACTTTTGGCTACCTTTTTGTATTGGTTCTTCTCTAGTTGTTTAGGCTTGAAAGAAGTAGCAAGTTATTTCACTTTCATCTATACAGATAGAGTATAGGGTAGAAGTCATAGGGAGTTAATAGGTTCTTTGGCTTTATCAATTATTTATAGAGTTTGGCTTCATGTATGATTATCCTACTATATTTTTGTGTGATAACCAAAGTTTAATTTGCATTTCTTTCAACCTTATTGATCACCAATGGACCAAACATATTTAGATTCACATACACTTCATTTATCAGGACATTCAACATGGATTTCTTTGCTTAGAGCACATTTCAACTTAGCAACAAGTTGTTGACATCTTTATGAAGCCTTTTGCATCACCTCATTACCTTGATTTACGTGGGATACTTAAGGTTTCAAAATTTGTCCTTGGGGGGTGTATATGAGGAAATATTATTATCTTCATTTTTTCATGGATATATTGTACATGAGTACCTTATCAGGCCTTATTGTTAGGACTCATACTATGGATATGCCACTTAATTTTTGTCCCCTAAATTCACTTGGCTGGTGTTAGAGTAGGTTATTTACCTTTTCTCATGTTCACCTAAGTGCTTTAGTTTTCCTTTTATTTAGTTATTCCCACCCACTTATGTGTGGATATTTTATTTATCTTATTTTATATATTATGAGATATTACATATTTAGTTTCTTAGATATTATGGGGATATTTTCTAGTTGTTTCTATATTTTAGGGATAGTTATATCTTAGTCTTAGGTTTGATCTCTTAGCTTGATCTCTTAGTTATGATTGATCACTAATCTTGATATCTTAGTTAGGATTGATCTTCCTTGCCTATATATTCAAGACATATTTATTATATTTGACAAGCTTTGGATATATAATATATGATATTGTTACTCTTTTGTTTTGAATATCTATCTATAAGTCTACGTCATTAAATTATTTTTAGATTATTATTTTTATGAATGTGATTTTCTACTAACACCATATATCTTTGTGGCTTAGAACAATATGATTTTCATTCCTATAATTTATAATTCACTTGGTCCATTGTTTGAATTGGAAAGATTAACATGTAAGTCAGGATTCATGTTAACAAATTCAAGAAGAGGTGGACTATTGATGTGAGTAATAGTAAGAATGTGATATGATATTGAGATTTAGGATTTGGTAATTTGATACTCCATGGATTCATATCAACTTCATATTTGTAACATTTGCCATTATATATGAATTTATTACATTGACTATCTGATGAGGCAATAACATGCATATAGTGTGTTCATGGGTAACTAAGGAGCATGTTGTAAGATAAATGGAGATAAATAACGATGATCTTAGTGTGAATTATTTTAGGTCCTATTGTAAGTGGGATCCAAATGAAACCAATTGGTTTTTTATTTGTTTTATCAATTATTCTACATGTGAGATGCATTTATTTGAGATTTTCTTTGGTGTATTTGATATTTTTTATTAACCAAAAAGATGTGATGTTAATTCCTAATCTTTCATCTACTAAGACCTTTTGAATAAGGGTGTTATTTATCACAATTTTAATAAAGAGGGGAAGATCATCTGCTAAAAAATAATTCCCTCATTAATCATATCTTCTTTGATAAATTCTACTGATGGTTTTAAGGATGTGGAAATGGTTTCAATTATATGCACTTCTGTAAGTGAAGGATTGTTAGAAGGTATTTTTGAATCATGAGATTATGGTTATTTGATATTTTTTAATTGTTACATGAGGAATTTACAAGGATAGGGAAAAGTGTGAAATAGTTCCATAAGGGGAATTTTATAAGGCATTAAATTAAATTCTTTCAAAAAAATTTCAATTCGATTTAGAGGATGAAGAACTAGTACAAGGTTTATGAGCTACAATGTTTTTCATAGGAATAAGAGAACTAGGTTGGAGTTCTAGTTTTATAAATAATTTTTTATTTGGTTCATAAGATGTAAGTGTAGTTAATAATTAGAGGGTCTCTTAGGTTTGGTGACAGGGTCTTTGTGAGCATGTTTTCATCTATAGTAAACTTTTGATGTATTCATATATTAAAAGTTGGTATAGTATTGGTCATAGTCAGCATCAATTGCATAAATATTATCATTGGAATGATGTGTGTTATAAGTACATGAGTATTTTTAATGTTTAAAAGGTATAGTGTTAGTAACCTATTTCTTTTGGGAAGCTTTAGTATAATTTTGGTGATGTAATTTGATCATAGCATCATGGTCAAATGTGTCTCCTAACATAAAATAAAATTAAAAAATTTACAAGCTCATGACATGTTTCATGATAATGACCTACATCAAAATGAAACCAACAAAACTTATTAAGATCATACCATGAAGATGGGGCTCTATTATAGGTGAAGGGTTTGGATGGAGAAAATAACTATTTCATTTATGGTATCATTAATGGTGGGTGGGAAGCAAGGTAATTATCTATTTTGACTATTCATGTTTTCATTTGAATATTATAACTTGTGATTTCATTAGTTGAAGTTTGGAAAGATTCATTGGTTGAGATATGGGTTGGCTCAAATTGTTTCATAAGGAAATATTGTCTTTTATCTCAGCCAAATGCTTCATTTAAGGTTTGTGGAGAAAAAGTTAAACCTTATATTGAAGGGAAGATGTTAAATCAGTGATAAATAATTTAAAGAGATTATCATTAGTCATGTTATGATATACATTATGAGTTAATGATTTCCATCATTTGATGAAATTATGTGTTAATTCTAAGGGTGATTGCCTAGCATTGATATAATGACTAAGACAATTTTATGGGAGATCATTTTGTTAAAATTATTTAACTAAAATATTGACCAAATCTTCTAATTATGAGATGGAATGTTGAGAAAATTGATTATACCATTCTCAAATATCTCCTATGAATGTTTTGACTAAAATTTTAGTAGTAAAAAAGGTATTTGTTTGGACCCATTCCTTGTAGAGATTAATAAATGCCTTAAGAAAATATGTATGGTCTTTAGTTCCATCATATTTAATAGTTGGAGATATTTTTCCAATATTAATGGACATTATGAAAGGAGATAAAGGCTTGCTTTAAAGTTTTTGAAGCATGTTATTATGCATAAGAGGTTCAGGAATGATATTCCTATTTGCATATCTTAGAAGAGGGATAAAAATTTGATTATTTGTAGGTATGATAACACGAGGTAGATTAGTCATTTGTAATATATGATATTTCATTTGAATCATTTGTGAGGTGTTTTTCATTTTCATAACATTTAATTATTGGATTATTTGTGCAAGAATTTGAGTGGTATCAATTGTTGAATTTTGGTTGATAGTGTATGAAATTAGAAATGCATCATGCCTATAAATAAATCTTAACTCAAAGAAGATATATCATACCATACACTTTTGATTGGAGACATATTAGATAATCATGAACATGACCAATATGGGGATCTGCTACACCTGATTAGGGGATCTCTTACCATAATACACCATGTTAGGGAGGGTTTCAGAGCCTTCAGTCAAGCACAATCATGAAATAACCCTAATGGAATCTTGTGTTTTGATATCTCACTAAAATAATAAGTAAATAAAATCTAATCTAGTGCCTACCAAAGCTTGTTACACAAAGTGGGGGTTAGAAACAAACAAAACATACATAAGATCATCTCAATTAAGTTATGTATGAGCAAGACCCTAATACATGGAATAATAAGAGTAATATTATTCGAAGCCAATACTTATGCTACTTATATCTACTAAAGAGAGGATAAAAATTAGAGAATACTTACCTGAATGATGAGCCCATCGAGACTCAATATCTGCCTTAGCCAAATGTGATTCACAAGAGGTTGTGGTTTGTAAGGATTACTAAGAAAGGCCAAAGCATCCAAGACTTCTCCACAAGACTAGATTCTCCAAGTAGAAACCCTAAGCTAAGACTCGTCAAGTAGAATGGCAAAAGAGCATATTATAAATAAGCATAAGCAAATAATAACTATTAATTGATTATGTAATAATGATGAAATTATCTTGTATATATAGGTAGATTTAACCCTAATCCCTGACAAATTCAACTCGATTGACCAAGTACAATTACAGACAAAAATTCACTAGGTCACAGGTTAGGCTGACCTAGACCCTAAATGAATTTCACCCAAAACTATATAGGGTTGACCCAATCAACCTAGTACAAATAACTATCAAAAGGGGTTTAAGGTGAGGAAAAGAAGGATGGAAAGAATAAAAAGATTGGAGGAGTATGCAAAAGAGGATTAATAGCTTAGGTAATGATTTTAAGACTTGGTTGGATTAGAAATAAGTGTAAATAAGGGATAATAATCTTGAAAAGAACCAATGGTCTACACACCCCTTTCTCAATGTACCCCTTAGGTAATGCACTCAGAGAGATTGAGTCTCAATGGGCTCTTGCAAGATGTAAAGTGTCAGTATTTTATAAAAAATTTAAAATATTATGTGTATATATATGCCCAACTTGAATCTCATCACATGTTACTAAGGTGAAATGGGGTATGGTGCTTTGAGAAAGAACATAAGAACACATAACACTAATGCTAAAAAAAGATACAATATTTTAAAGCATAAAATAACTGAAAGTAAATGACTAAAAGGGAAATAACTAAAACGTAAATGTGATACATACATTGAATTACCTTTATCATTAGATGATTTTTTACTATGTTGTTAGTTTTGATTATGTAGGGCACATGGACTAATTTTTATAAACCCAAGAACACAAAATTAAAGAGCAAAAACAAACAAACACAAAAAATCCAAGATAACTAGTGTTGTGTGGATGGGACATACTTGGGAATTGGGCAAGCTAGGGTGACAAAATATTTTAGACAAAATTACCAAGTCTAAAACAAGAGTAAATTGGGTAACCAAAAATATAAGGCTACTAAAGACCAAAAAACTCAAACAAGTAAACTTTAAGTAAGAAAGGAAAACTCACCAAGTAAAACCAAGGATACATGTTAAAGAGGATGGTAATCAAATGTCAATGTGAAATTAGTATAAATCCTTACTTAAACAAATAGAGAAATTAAAAAAAAATGGTAAAAAAACATTGATGAGTGAGTACTGGCAATCCTTACTCAAATAATGATGGGCAAGCAACAAAAAAATGGTAAAATAACATTGATGAGTGAGCAGTAATAATCCTTAATCATTAATGGAAAAAGGTGCATAAAAAAGAAAACAACATTGGTGAGTGAGAAGTAACAATCCAACTTCACTCAAAAATGGAAAAAGTACATGAAAGTAGAAACAAACTCAAGTGTTCATAAAAAGGGTAGTACAACAAATGATAAATGGTAAAAGAAATCAAAGCAAGTCTAGGAATGTAAATCTATGGTGTAAAGAAAGTAATTCATAGTTGTTCAAACATGTTTTTCTTTAAGGATAGATAAAAATAAAACAAATTATTTCTATCATGTTTTTAATATCTAAAGAAGAAGGAAGTAGAGAAGAGGAAAAACAGATTTAGAATCACACATGCCTATCAAGGGGGGAAACTAAATGGGTGGAGGGGAGAATGAAATAAAAAACAAGGTAGAGGAACTCCTTATCGAAGTCAAGACACTCAAATTAGGTTTGTCAAAACAAGATGACTTTCAACCTTAATGATTGAATAAATTTGCTTAGCCTCACAAGTATTAGGTCAACAAATGAAGTAGATATATCATCCCATCAAGGCTATATGCATGAAAAGTAAAAATGGACCAACCTTCCCACAACATGTTCTCTGTTCCTTAGGACCACTTATAGAGACATTGATCTACTATCAATATTGGGTACTTGTGTGAGAAAGGAGTTAGCACCATAGAATTTATTGAATTCTCTTATTCCAATCTACTAGCCTACCACACCCCAATGGACCTTGGCTCTATGTGAGGCCAAAAATGGAGTTTAACATTTGATTAGAGATAGGATATGTGATTAAATCATGTCTTTTGGTGTGATTTTGACTTTTGATATTTTTATATTACCTTTTATATATCATTGTCTTTTTGTTTTAAATGGTTTAGATTTTAACTTTCTTGATGGCTTTTTTATATTCCTCTTTCATATGGATTTGGAAAACCAAACATGGGTGCTAAATATGAATTTAATTTGAATACTTAGGACTCGGTTGCTAAGAGAGATAAATTTATAGAGCATGGTGTCTAAGAGTCTCATAAATCTAGGTAAAATAGAAGTGTTATCTTGACTTTGACCTTGTTTTATCTAATGTGGAGTGAAAGAAAAGAAATCAAGAGGAATGACCCATGGAACAATTTGAATTAATTTAAATCACAAAAAATGTGACAAAGGGAAAAAAAGGATTCAATGATAGAAAAGTGTGATTCCTTATTTTAATAATGAGGGAAATGGAGGGAAACATGCTAACATAAATTGTTTGTGCAAATTCCATCTATCAAAAGAAAAAAAAAACTAAATTTGAGAATAAGGATTAAAAATATATTATAGAAAAGGAATAACATGATGGTGATTTTATGAGGAAGGTCAGGTCCTATCCATGGTCTTACACTACAACTCATAAAATAGAAACCCACGAGGGTGCCAAGAAGCATGTGAAAAATAAATGAGTAAAAGATGGTATTTTGTGAGGAAGGTTAGGTCGTATCTATGGTCTTATACTTTAACTCACAAAATAAAAACCCAAGGAGTGTAAAAAGTGTGTAAAAATAGTATGAAAATAAAGAAGACTATGGTACATCATGAGGAAGACTAGGTCTTATCCATGGTTTTATAATGTAATTCATGAGAAAAAGGAGAAACCAAAAGACTAAAAGGAGGGACTAAGGTTTTTCAAAGAGGAATAACTATTGTAGAGGGTGATACCCATGTAAATAACCTAAAAAAGTGTTAGATAGATAACATATAAATAAATCATGAAAAGAAGGGAAGGATTAAGCAAAATACTTCTTAAGAAATTGAGCATTGGTGGGCTCTTTGAAAACATGGCCTTCATTGGTTTGAAGGTGGTAGGTGCTTGGACCATTAATATATTTAACTAAATAGGGGAGCCATAGTTTTTGGGCATATTCACCTTATTTATCATGAGTGTAGTCTAATTTAAAGACAAGATCACAAATATTAAATGTGCAAATTTTAACATTTTTGTTATATTGTTTGGCAATACAAGCCTTGTATTGGTGATTATGTTGTAAAGTAGAAGGATGGTGTTCATCAAGATAATTAGGGACATGAAAATGAGAATCATGTAATTCTTCATTGGGAATGATACCATGAAGAGATATATGGAGAGATGGAAGCTCAACTTTCAATGGAAGAATAGATTCAAAACCATTAGATTAGAGAGAATGACTTTTCCCCAATGGCAATATGTATGCTAGTTTGATAGGCCCAAAGAGCAGGATAGAGGTGAATGTGCCAATACATGAAAGTTTCATGAATTGTCTTTTAAAGAATTTTGTAGAGGATTTTGTTAGTGGCCTCATTTTGGCCATTGCATTATAGATGATAAGGCAACAAAAAAATTTGATTGATCTTGAATTTAGTATAGATTTGTTTGACATCCTTGCTTTTATAGTTACCACCACTATCTAAAATGGGATTATGGGGAACAATAAATCAATAAATGATTTGATTAAGAATGAATTTGGTGATGGTATTACTAGTGACATTAACAAAGGGCATGTATTCAACCCATTTGGAAAAATATTTGGTAGTCGTGATGATTAAAACATGCCCATCTTGAGAGTGAGGTAATTTTTAGATGAGATATAATCCCCACATGGATATTGGGTAAGGATATTTTACAGTTTGAATCTCAAATAAAGGTGAATGAATTAGATCAAGATCATCATGAAGTTGGTAAGCAGTAAACTTTTTATCAAATTTTATTGCATCCTTTTCAATACTAGGCCAAAAATATCCCATACGTAGGCATTTTTAGGTTGTGCCATGTCTACTACAATGGCCGCCACAAATTCCCCCATGTGTTTATTTAAGAAGAGGAGGGACCTCATCTTTCATAACATAGCAAATTAGGGTACCTTTAGCATTGTGATAATAAAGGATGTTGTATCAAAATACATACTTAAAATTGTTTTTATGATTGCATATATTTTTGTGAGAGTCTAAGTTAAGAGGATAAGTTTGGTGTTCCAAGAATTGAATAATGTATTTATACCATGGGCTTTGTTGAATGGTGACAACCTCAATGTGATAGATAAGTGAATCTAGTGGTTGAGCAGAAGATGAATATTTTTTTTATTTGTATAATAAAAGTGGGATAAAAAATAACTTGGTGTGGATGAAAGAGAGAAGCTAAAGAAACCAAGGAATCATCAATAAAATTTTAATCTCTAGGGATAGGCTCAATAGTGAAAGAGATGAAATATTTAGTGAGAGTGGTTGCAATTTGATCATAGGTAATGAGTTTTTCTCTTTTACATTTGTAATAACCATTGACTTGGTGATAAATAAGCTAAGATTCACTTGAAGCATATGGATTTTGAATGTTTAAATCAAGAGTATCTCTCATGCCTAAGATTAGAGCTTTGTATTTAGCCATATTATTGGTGATATAAAAGGTGAAGCATAAAGCTAAAGATATGATTTTTCTAAGAGGACGTGTAATAATTCAACCTTCCTCAACTCCTTAAATTAATTTAGCACCATCAAATTTAAGGGTCCAAGTATCCTCATACAAGATGACATTAATTTTAGGAAGATCTTTAATAACTACTTTTGGTTTAGTAGTATCAAGGGGAATAGAAGATTCATCAAGATTACTAGATTCAATATCAGTGGTAAAGTTATTAACATAATATTTGAGAGAAATATATTTATTAAGACCTTCAATTTATAGAATATTGTCATCTAGAAGACTATCTTGAAGGTGAGTGGCAACTAGCATAAGAGTGGCAGTAAGTTGATCGGTTGTGACTTACCCTTTGATGTATTTTTGAGTGACAATGTAGATATCAAATTCTATAATAAGGACCATCCATTTACCAATTATATTGCTAGAAATAAAGGCTTTGGAGAAGTAGTGAATGGGGTCAGAATGAATGATGGCATAAGTGGTATAACTTGTAGTGTGAAGCTTTTTAGCTATGAGATAGATGGTGAGGCAATCAAATTCAAATTTGGTATAGTATTTATCATAATCGATGAGGCCTTAGATAATGTAATAAATGACATAATTTCATCTAGTATAGTCTTGTTATTCAATCATTTCCCCAATTGATATAGGTGTGGAAAAATTATATAGGATCAAGGGTCAATCATTGGAAAGAGGATGAAGTGTAGGTAGGGGAAGTAATGACTCTTTTATGTTGTCAAAATATTTTTGACAAGGGTCCATCCATTCTAAGGAATTACCTTTATTAAGAAGAGAATTTATGGAGTGGATGTGATAAGCCATTTCACAGATGAATCATCTAATTTGCTCAAGTTTACCTAGGTACGCATGAATGTCAGGAATGGAATGAGGAATTGGCATGTTGACAATAGCACTAATCTTAGCTGGGTCAACATCAATATTGTGAAGAGAGACTAAGAATCCTAACAATTTTCTATATGTGACACCAAAGACACATTTTTAAGGATTTAATCTAACTTGGTATTTAATAATGCAGTTAAAGATGATAGCCAGATCTAAGAGATGAGTTTTATGACTTTTTGATATAAAAATGAGATCATCTACATAGGTTTCAATAATTTTGTGGATAAGATCATGAAATATATGAGTCATTATTTTTTGGTAAGTGGCTCTAGAATATTTTAGGCCAAAATGCATTTTGACATAGCAATAGGTTCCCCATTCCATGGTGAAAGTGGTCTTATGTTGGTCCTTTAAGGAAATGTGAATCTAATTGTATCCTAAGAAGCCAGCCATAAGAGATAACATTTTATAACTAGCTATGGAATAAATAATGAAATATATCAAAATTTTTCCTTGGGACAAATAAGATTAAGATTATGAAAATCAATGCAAATATGAACAACCATAGTGACCTTTTTTTGAATGGGAACAATGTTGGAAACCCATTCAAAATAGTCCACTAGTTTGATAAATTTAGCATCAAAAAGTTTGATGATTTCCTTATGACATAAGGTAGAAACCTTGGGTGGAAATTTCTTTTGCTTTTGATGTACAAGTTTGGCATCAAGATAAGTGATGATGTTATGCACCATAATGTTAGGGTCAATACCAAGCATGTCCTCGTAAGACCAAGCAAAAATCTCATGATATTTATCAAAGAATAAATTAAATTTATTATATTTGATAGGTGAGAGTTTTTAAAAAACTATAATTGGTCGAGGATAGGATGGAATACCATATTAAATGTGATTAGTCTCTTTGATAAGTATAGCATTGCCATCTTGGAAATGGTTATGGTGAATTAGGTAGAGAAGAAATTGGATTAACTTTGGTATCAATGCTAGCAATGAAGTTATTGAAATAAGGGGTTTTTATTTTAAAATTCCCAAGTTTATGATGTTTCTAAGGAAGTTGAGTTTCTCAATCATGAATTATTTCAAGAATAGATTCATCACTAGGCAAGGTAGGAAGAGGACCATAATAATCAACATCTACTTTAAGATCTATAATCTGATTACCTCGGTGATCATATTTAGAATGTATCTGATGAACATTGGTAGCCTTGGCATCTAGTGTAATATTAGGAGTCAGAGAAGTAGATGGATTAGAAGGGATTGGTGTGTCATTGGTTTTGATGATAGGGGAAGGATCAGATGTAATGATGGGATCTATAGATGGTAAATAAGACGTAATAATATTTGGAGGTTTAAAAGGTATAATTTTCTCTACCACCCAAGGAGTATGAAGAAGTAGAGAATTGGTAGGAGGCACATAACCTTTGGGATCAAAGTCATGATCCACAAAAATCATATGGACATCCTAGTTAAAAGCATGTATTTGAGCAAAGGTTTATTTATAATACTGGACATCCAAGTTTTGAGATTGAGCTTGGGCCATAATATAATTATCATAATATGTTGGAGAAATTATACATGCTTGAGATTCAAGGGGAGTTTTAAAAGGTTAAATACTGACATTACTAAATGTACATAGAGACATGATGAGAGGATCTTGAAATAATTTGGCCACTCCAAATTCATTGTAGGTGAAGGCATCTTCTAAGTAAGAAGGATCCTAAGCATTGCATGGAGGGGGGAAATTAGTGATCTCATCAATAAGAGGAATAATATGGTCCTGAGGTAATAAATAAGGAGAAAGCCACTTTGAAATATAGAGAGGTATCTTGTAGAAGTATGTTGCAAATCATTAGGTTCATCATCATCTAAATCAGCAAGAGTGACTTGTAAATCAGGATTGATGTTGATGAACTTGGGTAAAAGAGCACTATTGATCTTAGAAATGGTACAACTATGATACTAAGATTTGGGAATATAAATTTGAATAGTCCATGGGTTTGGATCAGCCTCATGCTTATATTATTTTCCATTATGTAAGAATTTAATGTATTGGCTACCAGAAGAAGCTATAGCCCTCATTCTATGAGTCCATGGGTGACCAAGGAGTATATTATAGGATAATGGTAAATTAAGGATCATAAACTTAATTTGAATGGTCTTAAGTCTATTTTTTAATGGAACACAAATACAACCAAGTAGATTTTGATTAGTCTTATCAAAACCATGATAGATAAGACATGTTTTCTTGAGATGATCTTTGTTATAACTAAGTTATTGGATAAGCCACAAAGATGTTAGATTAATACCAGAGCCTTCATCAACTAGAAATTTATGAATGAGGGTAGTATTAATGGTTATTTTAATAAATAGTGGTGGATCATTAGTACAAAAAAAAATCATCATTGATCATGTCCTCTTTAAATAATTCAAAAGAAGGCTTAGAAGAAAGACACATAGTTTCAATGGTATGCATGTTGGTAGCTTGAGTTTTGATAGAAGGTGTTTATTCATCGATAGAGGATGTATCTTCAATTTCTTTTAGTTATTGCATAAATAACTTGTGATGATAGGGTGAAGTATGAACCAACTCCATAAGTGTAATCTTACAAGGCATAGAGTTAAGTTCTTCAATAAAGTTCCAATGAGATTTAGAAGAAGAACTAGAATGAGGTTTAGGAGGTAAAGTAGATTTTCAAGAATACATGTGGTTGGAGGTTTGGAATGAGGAAGTTGTTCTTCATGTATTTCCAAAGATAGGTTGGTGGTTGTATTATATTTGAGAAGTTTTTCTTTTAAAGATGGCTTCTTAGGTTTGGTAATAAGATCTTTGTGGGCCAATTCGCAATGATAATTGACCTTAGTAGTGTTAACATATTGATAATTTTTATAATATTAGTCATAGTAGACATCAATGGCATAAACATCCTTGGTATTTTTTTGGTTATTTGAGGTAGAAGATTTAAAAACCTTTTGTTTTTGAGAAGTAGTGATGTACTATAGATGATGAAGGTCAATCATGGATTCATGGTTAAATGAATCATCAAGCATATAGGAGATAGCAAATTTAGTGAGCCCTCTACAAGATTCATGGTAATGACCAACATTGGCATGGAAACAAAAAAATTGATTAGGTTCATACCACTTAGGAAGATTGTTAGGATAAGTGAAAGGTTTAGAGGGTGGTAAAAATTATTTCATTTGCTGCACAAAAAGTGGTGTTAGAAGATGAAGGGGTGTCAAATTTGGTAAATTTGGGTTTGATTTATGGAGCATTACAAGTTATATAATTAGTATATGTAAATATCCTTTTAAAATGTTAGGATTAGGTTTGAATTACTTCATGAGAAAGTCTTGATGTTTAGCTTGATCAAGAGCTTCATTAAGTGTTTGGAGAGCAAAGGTTCAAACCTTATATTAAAGAGAGGGAGTTAAATCAGTGATAAAGAGTTTGAACAAGTTATCATCAGTCATGTTATGGTCATATTTATGGGCCAATGATTTCCATCTTTTGATAAATTCATGATCTAATTCAGTGGGAGATTATTTATTATTGATGAAGTGGTTAAGATAATTTTTAGGAAGATCATTATGTTGAAACTCTTTAACTAAAGGATTGACCAAACCTTCAAGTTTATAAATACAATGTTGGGGTAATTTTTTATACCAATTATAATACATCTCTAGTGAAGGTTTTGACTAGTTATGGAAAAAGTATTAGTTTAGATCCACTCTTTGTAAAGATTGCCAAATGCTTTGAGAAATGAGGCAGGGTCTTTAGTCCCATCATAATTGATAGTTGGAGATATGTTACCAATGTCAATGGATATAATGAATAGAGCTAAAGGATCATTTTGAATAGTTTGAAGCATTTTGTTATTCATTATAGGTTAAAGAATAATATTGCTTGAGGCATCTCTAAAAGGTGGAGGTATGTAACTAGGATTGGCATGAGGATGGATAGCCAAAGGTTGATTAGCCATATTAATCCAATGATGTTGGAGTTGCATCATATGATTGGTGTTAGATTTTTTTCATTATGTTCATTTATTGTATAATTTGTGCAAGAATTTTAGTTGTATCAATAGGTAGGTTAGTGTTGTTAAGATCACTCCTCAGATTGGTGTTAGGGGTAGGGTTATTAGAAGATGGATTATTAGTGGGATTATTGATTAAAATTATGTCAATTGCTCCCACATTAGTTTGAAGGTTTTGAAGATGATAAGTGTCTTGAAAGGTATAGAAAGGATTAGACCCATAAATTTCATCTTGAGGTCTAATTTGTACCATGTTACAAGTCATGGATGAAGGAGGAAAAGAGGTGCCCCAAGAGTGATGATTCTCTTGGGAAGAAAAGAGATGGAGAAATAAACATCCCATATAGTATATAAATGGATTCAGGATATACAAGAAGATCTTGATAGGGGACTTCATGATGAATAAATAGAAATGAACATAATCTAAGAAGGTTAAATAGAGAATTGGGTCAATAGATAGGGAAACCATAAAAAGGTATAAAGTTGATTGGGTCAACCTAGTATAAAAAATAGGATCTAAAAGATGAGGAATCAGAGATACAGGGTTAATTGGGTCAACCTAGTTTTATAATTGGGGCAACAATTAAGTAGAAAAAGATATAGAGTCGACATGATCAACCTAGTGTTATATCCTAGGAAGTAGAAAAGAGTGTTGTGTCAATAGGGTCAACATAATACTGAATCTAGGGAAATATATAGTCTGTAAGAGACTATGTCGAGCAGAATGACTATGTACTAAAATAAGAAAAAAATTGTAATTACTTTAAAAGCAAAAAATGAAAGGAAACACAAAATAAATTGGGTCAATGAGGTTGATCCGATTGAGGCACACAACATAAAGCTTATACCAATGCAAGTTTTTACAATATAACATATAATTGGGCAAAGAGAAAGAAATTGACTTAGAAAGTAAAAGCTAACTAAGTGATAATCCTGAATGTTAGATTATTAGAATATGATTTTAGATATGATAAGAAGTTGGTTGTAATCAAGGAACTAGAAAGTAATCTAAAGATGATTTTAGGACATTTAGGCTTAAAGGGATCTATGTTGGTAATGATACTAGCTTGGTATTTGGGCATACCCCTTCACTTCACACACCATAACAATAAGGGTGTCGAGTGCTTAACCAATATATATAATTAACCATGTGTTTATACTTGGATATAAAACCAAGTTAGCTTCCCCTTTGGTGATGAAATCTAAGTAGGTAAGCCTTGGGTAAATAATTGTTAAAATGCATTTTAAGATTTTATGATTTGGTAGTGTGTGAATAAAAGATAAAATAGTAAAAATAAATGGTATATTAAAAAACCACCTAATTAGACTATGTGATCTATTATAAGTATGAAATCAACAATAAATGAAAGTGTGAGCTAATTACTAGCATATAAAAGGTAATTCCAACTTTAAAACATAGTACAGTGTCATTTTAGATAATAGTGTATGCACAAATTATAGAATAGATTTGATAGTGTCACTGCTATACTAAAGAAGCAAGGGTCTAAAAAATAACTATGTCAAAAGTATTGACCTATATTTATAAATATAACATAGAATACAAAACTACATCGATAGGGTCAACCTAGCTGTATAGGGGTAGTTTTAAAGACTACAAACTATGAAAAATAGAACTGTAATGAATAACATAAATGATAGAAAAGGATAGAAAGTAACCTTGGTGAGTTGGAGGATGCAGAGGAGAATGAGATTACTATTGAAGTATCATAATTTATACTTAAAAATTCTACCAATTATGTCAAATAGGTTGACCTACCTTTGTAGTTTCCTATTTTTTGAAAACCTACAAAATGTATTGTCTTGATAGAGTCGATCTAGTAAGTTTTCTAGAAGTCTATAAATGTACATAGTTGATAGAAATGACCTAGTAGCTTGATCTATATGTCTAAAAGTGTATTGTGTTGATAAATTCAACCTAGTAGCCTAATCTAGATGAAAAACCTACATAGAAATAACATAGTCATATTGATGCAACTGTGTGTTAAACCCATGCATAGAAGTTAGAGTTAAATCGACATTATCAACCTAGTATCACAAATATATAAAAATAAAATGATAGAATGATAAAAAATGTGAAATAAAAACTAAAAGGGTTATATTCATGTTGGATTCACCAAAATGTATGTAATCAAAAATGCATCATGTTTATAAAATGATCCTAACTTGAAGAAGATAGATCATACCATACACTTCCAATTGGGGACACATTAGATAATCAAGAACATGACCAATATGGGGATCCACTAGAATTGATTAGGGGATATCTTACCATAATACACTATGTTAGGGATGGTTCCAAAGACTCTAGTCAATCATAATCATGTAATAACCCTAAGGTAATCCTATGCTTTGATATCTCACTAAACTAATAACAAGTAAAAAAAATCTAATCTAGTGCTCACTAAATTTTGTGTCACAAAAGTGGGGGTTAGAAACATATAAAACACACATATGAGAATCTCAATTAAGCTATGTATGAGAAATAACCTAATACATGGAATATGAAGAGTAATATTATTCAAAGCCAATACTTATGCTACTTCTATCTACTAAAGAGAGGAGCAAAGTTAGAGAATACTTCCCTAAATGATGAACCCATCGAGACTTAATCTCTCCCTGGGCTAAAGGGGATTTACAAGAGGTTTTTATGGTTTGTAAGTATCACTAAGAAAGATCAAAGCATCTAAGAATTTTCCATAAGACTAGATTATCTAAGTAGAAACCCTAAGTTAAGACTCCTCAAGTAGAATGGTGGAAGAGCAGATTGTAAAAAAGCACAAGCAAATAATAAATCTTGATTTATTGTGTAATAATGATGAAATGATCTTGTATATATAGGTGGATCTAACCCTAATCCCTTCTTAAATTTTTACTTGATAAGGTTGACCCAGTTAACCTAGTATAATTAAGGACAAAAAATCACTAGGTCACAAGCTAGGTTGGCCAAGAGCTGACCTAGACCCTAAATAAATTTCACCCAAAACTATACAAGGTTGACCCAGATGACCTAGTACAACCAACTATCAAAAGGGGTTTAAGATGAGGAAACTAAAGATGGAAAGTGGGAAAATAATGGAAGAGTATGTAAAAGAGGAGTAATAGCTTAGGGAATGGTTTTAGGAGTTGGTTGGATTAGAAATATGTGGCAATAAAGGACAATAATCCTGTGAAGCACCAATGGTATACCCATCCCTTTCTTGGTGTACCCCTTAGGGTGTGCACTCAGAGATATTGAGTCTCGATGATTTATTACAAGATGTAAAGTACCAATATTTGATAAAAGTTTGAAAACATTAGGTGTATACAAATAGTGTTAGGAGGTATAATATTATTGTTGGTATGAGGTGGAATGTTATTTTTGTTAGGAGGTATATTCCCATGGGAGTATTTTTTAATCTAGTATCTATTGCTCCAATGGTGTAGTAAGAAATTTTAGATAGGGTACTATATTTAAAAGTGTGAAGTGTGTTAGATCCATCTAGATTGTCACTTTGGGTGATTTAAACCATGTTTCAATCAATATAATTAGAGTAAGGATGGGAATCAATTAACCATAAGATATTATCCTCTTGGGTGATTAGGTTAGGTAAGATAAATCAACCCATATACTTTCTAAATGGGTTATGGTATCAAGAAAGATTTTAATAGGTGATTTAATGATGGAAACTAAGGTTAAAAAAATCTAAATATATAAAAGTTGTAGTTAGGAAGAGTTTATGGGAATAAAACTAAATTGGCTAGAAATTTGATAGGGTCAACATAAAAAAGTTTTAGGATTAATAAATAACTATGTCGGCCAGCCAATACATAATTAGGCAAGTTGATGTAGTTGACATAGGAAAATAATAGACTAAAGATAAACTATGTTAGCCACCAATTATGAAATTGAATATGTTGATGTAGTTTAAGAAAATAGGATAATAGTTAAAATCTAGAACTAAACAAAATCGACTTGGTCAAATAGGTTGAATAATAAGAAAGAAATAGTATGTAATAAAGTAAGTCGATTAGGTTGACTGAGTAGAAAATAGTAAAATAAATCAATATGTCCTTGGACTATGTCAAATAGGTCGATTGAGTAGGAAAAATAGGAAAATAGAGAAATATGTGCCTAAACTATGTCAAGCAAGTCAACTAAGTAGGAAAATTAGATAAATAGAATAGTTTGTGATAGACTGAGTTAAACTGGTTGATATAGTTTTGAAGTTGAGAAATATTTGAAATGGTCTAAATTTGGATGATTAAGTTGAAGTATAAAAAATAAATCTAAGAACATAGGCAACTAGGTCAAGTTGGTCGATCTACTTACAACACACAACATAAAACTTGTATCAAAAATGGTTAATACGAGTCTATAATACAACATAGAATAGCAAAAAATAAGTATCAAAAATACAATTTATTATTTAATTAATTGTTTAAAAATAATATTAGGAATTTTACTAAAGGTTTTGTTTGAAAGTGTAGGCTTTCAAACATACTTGCTTGTTTGTTGGATAGTGTCGACCCAATGTTTCAGAGCATTGACTATGGAGGAAGTAACATTCCCATAACCCACTAAAAATAGTTTCAAGGGTAATATATAAGTATCTTATTAGTTATAACCATTAATAGATTCACCACATAATAAAATGGATGGTTGGATTCCTAAGGTTAAATAAAGAGGGAAATCCTAGGTGTTTCTAAAATATTGTGAGGTACATGGAAACTAAAGACCATGTTTAGATTTGTACTATGGTTTATGATTATTAGAACAAGACCCTCACATGATGATATATTTAAATGATATACAAGGACCATAAATAGAGTATTTCATAGTGATTCATGATAGTGGCTAAGTAGTTTTAAAACTATCGGTACATAGTTTCTAGAGAAAGCTAAATAAAATGAAAAATAAAGACAAAAAATAAAATTTTAAAAGCTAAGTTGTAGTTTTTGGGAAGTGAATAAATAGATAAAAAACTAAAAAATAAAGTGATTTTAATTAATATTAATGTATTTTAATTCCCTTTACTTTAACTAGGAAGTAAAATAAACAAAATGAGGTCGAGTTGGTTGACCAAGTTGAACAAACAAAATAGAGTCAAGTTGATCAACTTAAACCATTAAAAAGAGGCTAGAATAAACATAGTCAAGTAGGTCAACTTCATTTTTGGGTAGAAAATAGGCAAATGACTAGGTTGAGCTAGTCAATCTATTTGAGTGTATAGGTACATTTTTATGTAACTAAAAACTAACAAAAATAGTACTAAAATTTAAATTTTAACTAAGAGGTGGTAAAATAAATTTTATTGAAAACTAACAAAGTAAAAGTAATGAGCTAGTTAGAGTGAAATTGGTAGATAAAATAGAGTGGACTAGGTTGATGTAGTAGTTTTCTTAAAGATGTTCAATTATTATTTTGAACTGGGTTGTCCAGGAAAATATTTGAAATTGTAAATAAAAAAAATAAAATTATTAAATAGAGTTGAGTCAGTTGACCAAGTGTAAATAAAACTATAAATTAACATAAAACATAACTAAGTCAATATGATCGATATGGTTATGAAGAAGATGAAGAAAATAAAAAGAATTCAGTAGGTTGATTTCGTTAAATTTAGAAGGTAGAAAAATAAATTGGGTTGATCAATTTAATCTAGTTGACTAAGACTATAAATTTTATTCATATAAGATATAACTAGGTCAATAGACTCAATGAAGTATAAAGACCTACATAGAGACTATAGAACTAGGTTTACATGCTCGATAAAGTAGAAAAACTTACACAAAGAGAGATAAACTAGGTTGACAAGCTTAATGAAGTTTTAAAACTTGTGCAAATATATATAAAAATTAAAAATATACAACGTTTATATTCATGTCAAGTTCACTAGAATGCATGTAAGTGAAATAATATATATCTACAACTTATCCTAGTTAGTAATATGCAAGTGTGGACAAGGTAATCAACTAATAGTCTACTTAGAAATACTTTGTTATATGGGGGTCATGACCAATAAGGGATATACTAAACCTAAACTAAGGGATCTCTTATCAAATAATGGAAAAGGAAATGTTTCCAAGGCCTCTAGTTAAACTCTATGATGTGATAACTATAGCTAGGTCTTATGATTATAATACAAGTAATCAAGCTAATCTACTCAATAAACATGCAAGATAATCAAGTAAATGAATACACAAGCTAATCTAGTGATCACCAAATATTGTGGCACAAATGGAGAACATACTAAACAATCAAATAAAATTCTATAATATAGAAATGAGATAAGTAAGGAGAGATATAATTCAATCCATTACTTCTACAACATCTACTTGTTAAAATATTAAGGGCGAGGAGTATACTTACCTTTTTGAAGTGAGCCCATCATGCCTCAATCCCTCCCTTGTAAAATGGTGCTTTTTAAGAGGTTGTTGTGGCTTATAAGGATCACAAGGATAAATAAGCTCTAGGATATAATACTTCTCCTATGCATCCAAGACATCCATAAGATAATTGCTACTTATCCAAGGTAAAAATCTAAGAAATGAAACTTCCTATTGATAGTATAATCAGATTTATGAACTATAATGATGTACAATTGAATGATCCTCTATTAAAAAATTAAATTAAGGGGTATTTATAACCAAGGATTGACCCTAAATCCTCTTAGGAATTTAGGCAACAAGATCAGCTAGGTTGACCTTGTTTGATGAGAAATAGATCCATTAGGTCTTGAACTACATCACCATGGGTTGATAAATTTATGTAACATATGTTTAATTCCCAACAAGGTCAACCGGGTTGATGCCATAGAAGAAGTGGGAAAATGGGGTTTTGCTTAGGTATGGGCTGTTTTGGATGGTGAATTGTTGAAAGGAGTGTATAAGTGGGGTTTTATTGATTCTGAAATTGTATAATAGTAGCTTGTATTGGTTTTTATGTAAAGGTATAGGGGCCAACAATCCTAAAAAGTACCAAATATATACCAACCCCTTTTTAAATTTACCCTTTAAGGCATGCACTTAGAGAGATTGAGATTTGATTTTTTTTTGTAAGAGAGAAAGAATCAATAATTGATAAAGTTTAAATATATTGTGTATATAGTATGCACATGGAGTAAGGTTTCAAAATTTTCTACAAATAATTTTGGGTATGGCAGTAGTTGATAAACATTTTGATGAGCATATTATAACATGATTATGATCCCAAAATTTCTTCCATGGAGGGAGAAGAAGACAAATGACATCAAATTATTAATGCATAGTGAAAAGTGTTCCCATGGTGAGTAGCACTCCACAAGAAGACTATTGGTTACAATAGATGTATATTTTGATAGACCTTCATTGATTTCATTAAATGTATGTTGCATTAGTTTTGATGAAAGTTTTGATTTGAAATATATGTATAAATTTTTAAAAATAATTATGTTTTTAATTCACATATGCTAAAAAAAATTAAATGTAAGACCCAACATAATCAAAATTTGTAATGATGGTGAATTTTTGTAACACCAGTTTCATTATACACTATGTTTTCTTCATTTTTTAAATAATATGAACAACAAGGAGGATGTTGTATAAGCATATCCTAAGGGAGAGATTCATTCAAGCCTATAATCATGTGTCTTTTATATGATAGTCTAAGAGAATCATTGAAGAGAAAGATTGAGACATCAAAGAGTAAAATAAGGTCAATTTAAAGAAATTGGAAAGAGTTATTAACTCTTTATCAACTTGGTTTTTTCACATTTCACATTAGTAAGTCACTCTCCAAGAGACAATATCAAATTATAATCTAAGAGGATGATGAAGAAAGGTATCCCACATGGGAAGATATAATATGAATCCTTAGTTTTTCAATCTAGATCGTTTGTGGTGCCAAAGGCCTTAAATTTTGGGGTATGTGATCTCATTCATTTGGTAAGATAATAAATAGTCAAGCACGGGTTAATGAATCATGAAAATGACTAATTTTCAATATAGGGGGTAAACTAGCAAATGGTAGGCATCAAAATTTCTTTTTAAGTACATATCTAGATTCTTCTTGTAGATTTATGCAAGTTAACAAAAAATAACATGTTAATTAGAGTCGATATGTGATATTTATGGAATTTAGAAGTTTCAAGAAATATTTTATCAACTACCTATGGAAAAATGTAACTTATCAAAATAAACATGTGGATTTCTTTTTTTTATACTACATATTATCATAAAAATACTTGACATTACTACATTTTTAGTTACAAGAAGTTGAAGGGATAAAGAGATGTTTTCTCTTTATTTCCCAAGTCAAGGATTCTATTTTTGATATGGAAGTATTATTATTGTATATATGATCCTGGAGAGTATATGAAATACATTAGAAACTATTGAAATACATCAATCAAAATACATCAAAGATAGACAATTGAAAGTAGAGGAAACATAGTAAATGAATGGGAGCTTTATGAAGTGCAAAGAAGGCAATCAAGGGTAGGGTAGATCTAAGCTAAGGATTAGATAGTTAATCTGACTAAGTTTAATATTATCTCTTAATAAATAATTAATTCATCCATTTAAGATTATATAGATCATAATGAGTATAGAATTCATTATGAGTTTGGTGTCCTTGTAATCCCAAGAAAGTATGACACTATAAACTATAGAACATAATGGAGATGAGGAAGAATGTCTTCACTCCTCTATATTTTTATCACTTTGAATTTATTTGGGGCTATGTCTTATGTATATTATTTAATTACTTATATGAATTTAAATAGTCTACTTAAGCTTAGTATGAGAATATTGACATGTTTCTAATCAATTATGGTTTTACAAAAAATCCCTTTGACCCTATAGTACACATCAAGAAATTAGAAAGGAAACTCCTAATTTTTATCATATATGTTGATGAATTAATCATCACAAGTTCTTCCCTAAATCAAACTCATGATTTAAAAGCATATATAATGAATTATTTTGAGATGACCGACTTTTGTTTATTACTGTTTTATTTAATCTTCAAATTTCACTGTCTAAGACAAGAATTTTTGTCAATTAATCCAAGTGTAGTCACTCAAATTTGGTCATGAATACTTGATAATGTCATTTTTTTCCATATTTCACTTTAATTGACTTGATATCATAATCTTGACCTATTTTTCCACCTTAGTCTATCCTAATCATCTATGTAGACCTATTTATTTCTAAATTATTATCTTATAATTATATAAATGTTATAAACTACTAAAAACTCCCTTTAATAATTTTTACAAACATATCAGGACCCAAACATCACATTTTTCCATTAAGGACAAGATTAAACAATAGAAAAAATAGTGGCAGACATTTTTTCCCTTATGAGTTGATCTTGCCCTTAAACCTTCTACTAGCCACCTTTTGAATTTATACCCTTCCCTATAGGTTGGTCTATATTTTTATGATAAGTAGAATGATCATTTCCCCATTAAATTGATATAAATTCACACTTAATTCACTTATTCAACCACTAGGTAATTTTAATACAGATCCATACTTACACTATTTCACATTGAGCAAAACTTCCCTACACTTTCCAATTCTAATTCTAATCATTTGAATCAGTCCTTAGCCAATTCAAGAGTATTTTTAATACTATCCAAAGAAAAAAATGATCAATTATTCTATTAATTTATATATAAATTCATATAATCAAAGGATAAAAATTTAATAAAGCTTTGTTAGTGGAAAAACTTTGTGGGCTTGCTTTCCCTCTTTATATTATTAGATATCTAGGTAATGTTCAATTATCTCAAGGATTATTGGGGTCATCCCAACCTATTCCACTCTCCCTTTTTCCTATTTAAATTTTTTTAACTATTTCATTCCCTATTATGGTTTCAAATTTTAAGAAGTCATTTATAATTTTGAATGTCAAATCTATGCACACATATGTGTTTTAAGCTATCACAGATGATCGTAACCTAAATTTCCTAATATTCAATAAATGGAAAAGATCAACTATTTCAAGACTATATTGATATTCAATTTTATCCTCATTTATATGATATTATCCTTCAATAATTCCAATCTCAAACTCTATACACTTTCATAATCAGTCCATGTCAGTCTGTTCTAGTCATTTTTCAATTTCACACAATCATATTTTAGACAATAAATACCAAGTATTTCATTATGTTCATAGCTATTATTATTTTTATTTGATTTTACCTTGTCAAATTTAGTATTTTTATTTCAATTTGATTGTCATAATTTTATTTACAACATATTTAGTATTCTATTCATTTTATCTAAAGTATGGTTAATCATCACATTAATTCAAAATTATGAAAAAGCACCAATAATGCTTAAGACATCCTTCATCACTTTAACATGAAATGTTTCAAGTCTACACCAACTCTTTTTAATCTATATTCAAGATTTATTCTAAGTGATATTCTCCTTCAATTGATGGTACACTCTACAGGAAGTTATTTGGAAGCCTTCTACACTTTATATTTTGTTATGAATCTTATATCACACTTCTATCAAATACCCCATGTTATTCATTGGTAGGCTATTAAACACTTTCTTTGGTATCTTCACGATACTAATTTTTATGAATTGAATATAAGTAAGGAGGAAAAGCATCCATTATGGGTTACACTTTTGATGGGAAAATAATAGTTGTAGGCTACATAAATAGTGATTTGATAGGAGATCTAGATGATTGAAAGTCAACCATGGGATACATATTTCATATTAGATCAGGTATTATAACTTGGTCTTTTAAGAAACATAATATTATTTATTTATAAAATATAGAAGATAAGTATATTATATTTATATCTACCTACCATGACTCAGTCAATATTTTTTGCATATATTTTGAGTTTAAATTTCCACATACCTAACTCACAACACTTCAATGTAAATATCAAAGTGTATTCACATCTCTTGCAACCCATTTGAGCACTAATGAACAAATCACATTAAAAATTTTATGCATTATATTATGAAACTTATATAATACAAGGTCATTGATCTTAAGTTTCACCAAAAAAAGATCAAGTTACAGACATCTTTAGAAATCCCTTTTTTGGGGATAAATTTGTTTATCTCAAGAAAATTGTATGATTGAATGAAGGTGTATTTAAGGGGTGGTAGTTTAGTGATTCCTATGAACTTTAATTCATTAAATTACATCAATGTTAATGTACTTAATTTTTTAGGTGAGTTTAATCTAACCCAAGTGAGCGTAAGGGCTTCACCTCCTCTTCTAGATAATTAAATGAAACTATATGCTCCCAATATAAGGATATTTTGGCACAAGTTGATGATCACACAAGATTTTGAAATGATGTATATATTATGTAGACTCAATTTTCATTCCCTTCACATGTGTAGTGATGGATAGAATGAATCAATAGCTCAATAACGTAAAGAAATTACTAATAATATACTTGTATTTATAAGGCTCTTTATGACATGATCTACAAAGGCTAACCAAGGGAAAATGTCATAAAAAATAAAATGTTCTTGAAATTAGTCTAAGTTAATAATTACCCATAAAATCAAGAGGGACAAAAATGGTAGGTCATTGATTCTTTACTAGATAGAATTGATAGACCAATTATCTATACCAGGAGAGAAAAAGGCTCAAAATGGAGATAATACTACTCAAAGAGTGGATGAGTAGGATCCTAAAGCTAAATATAGATGTTTTTGACCTAAATATATGGATATAAAAAATAATCAAAGCCAAAAATACTCTAATGTGGGTGAAAAAGGTGTCTTAAAATAGCCAAATGCACACAAATGGAGAAAGCATGCTAAAGCATGACAAAATCACTATAGAGGGTGTTGTACCAAAATTAGGTGTCTACACACTAAAATATGTCATTATATCATAATTTTTAATTAATAGGTGAATTAAAACTTATTAATATAAATGATTTTAAATAAATCAAATGTTGTAAAATAACTTATGACAAGAAGGAAGAAAGTAAAGTATCAAAAATGACAAAGTATAATTGAATGGAATAAAACTAACTATGAACAACAAAAAAATACTTAGCTATTTATTATCTATGATTTGACTATGTGAAACTATAAAATGTCTACAATTAATCAACAAAAATGATTGTGATTGTGAAAATTGAATATGGAAGTATAACTACTCAAGGTCAAGAATGATAGGAAGGGAAAAGGATCAACTAACACCATTATCCTCTATTGATTGATTTTTTTCTTTATATAAAATTAGATATATCAAGGAATAATCATATGTTATTTCTTTAAAAAAATTGTGTGTAAAATTAACCTTCATATGCACATGCATGACATGTAAATAACTTCTTCAAGGTCAAAACCCTAATAGGGATTACAATAAAGTAAAGACATGCAAAGAGAAAAGGGGGAGTGTAATAGGTTGAGTTGACCATAATCACCTTGATGATGATTGATCTTTGCCTATGTACCCAATAATATAAATATGGAATTCAATCCCATGTATTTCTACCACTTAGAGTCTTTTGTTCAATTGTGTTCCTTTTCCTACATGTATGCATCTATAGATTTCATGATTACTTGATAATGTTTTTCTTTGATGTGTATAATAGGCTCTTGACTTGGATGAGGACTACTCAAAATTATTGGAATCATATTTTGGAAGAATTTGAAAGTTTACTTAATTTAAAATAGTATAAATGTGCCTCAATATTGAAATTTCAAAGTGATAGAATAGGTGACTTAGATGTGCCTTTATAACAATCTAAAAAGAGAAAACCTCATGATACCTATTCTAAAAATACGGACCAGCCTATAATAGAGGGTGTAAATTTGAAATTATCCATCACTAAGGTAAAGTCTAGGATTAACTCATAGAGGTCAAGACTAACTGACACTATTCCCCTTCTATTGGTTGATTATGTCCTGAACAGAAACATGTAAAATTTAGAATCTAGGATGTTTGTATATATGCTTAAAGGGGTTTTTAGCAATTAATAACATTTTTTTATGTGTAAAATAGAAACTTAGAAAAGGATAGCTCTGTATAGGTACTTACCATAAATTTAGGTGGCAAAATAAGTCTATATTAAGTGCATAATTTAATTAAAGTGATAGTGGGCCGAAACCAACATTATCAAGTATTTGTAACTAAATTTGAGTGACCACATTCCCCCTCCCCCTTTAGTATAGAAATGAAATAACTAGACTAAAATGAAAGATATAACTAAGTGTGTATAATTAAACTTTACCTTTGTGATAAATATCCAATCATACAAGGTGTTCCATCATGAATCTTTTGATGATGTAAAAGTAGTTAATGTTCATATGTAACTACTATTGAAAATTGAACTGTAACTTAAATTTTAAAAGATTGAAAATAATGAGTACATATGTATGTGTAAAACCAACATTTCTCTTGTATATGATGATTCCTTAAAGCATTCAAGATTTTTTTCTTCTTGCGAAGTACCTCGAGAGATTTGGTTGCTTATCTGAACCAATGGAAAATTAAGGGTGATCAAGCCCCAATTTCAATTGAGCATGAATAGAAAATAGAACCCATTAAAATATGCAAAAAAATAAATCTATGTTGTTTTTATTTCTAATCCCAAGAGGGAAATGGGTTATAATCCATAATGGATTCACAATCTATAATGTTAGAGGATAGAGAACCTATAAGTTATGCATAATGCATTTTTAACTAAATCAACCATTTTAGATGACTTGTAAATTAAATTTTCACTTTTTTATTATTTCTTATATGCATGATCAAAAGATAATGGAGTACATCCATGATCCTACCATAACCATGGTTAAAAAATAGTATTGAAAACATGGCATGAATTTGTATCATGCCCTCGCTAATAAATGTAAAATTTATAACTATATGTAGATGTAAATTTTGTTTGAATATTATGCATGAATCTATGACATGCACTCAAAGTTGTATTAACTTTTAATTTATTATTTTAATGTGATTTCACATGCCCCCATAATTTATACCAATAACTAAATTTTGAACCATATTGAATCCTTTGAAACTATATTTTGTAACCAAAACTAAATTTTTCTCTTGGAGGCTTATCTAATGTATGAAAAATCCATTAAAATTCCCCTCATTTTGAGGTGATGGAAGTTATGTATCCTTAAATTTATTCATATCAAAATAAAATTTAATTTTATCATGCATATCAATATGTAATCATTGAATATTGTAGCATATGTGAAAATTATGTCAACATAGTTAAAAATGTACCATTAGAATCATGTGTGTAACATATGAGGCAAGGCCTATAGAAAAATATCAATGAATATCATAGTAGTAAATTGTAATAGAAGCATACACAATATCTAGTGCATGATATTGATCACAACACTCATCAAACTTAACATGTTCATTAGGTACACAAATATAACAAGTGAAATTTTATATAATAATGCCAATAGCCACATAAAAGAGATGTTCAAATGTTTTATAATTAAATATTTCACACATAATACCAAGGGTCACATGTTATGGGCATGTTAAAATGTCACACACAAGGGACATCTTAAAATTTCATATGAATCATAGGGCCAAGGGTCATAAATAAATGACATGTTCAAATGTCACATATACTAAACAATGATATCATAAATATGTTCAAGTAATTTGCACACAATGATCAGGAGACAAACATAATAGATAAGCAAATTATAATCTACTATGCATAAGTAATAGCATCAATGGAACATATAAATAGAAATTATTCTACACCATGGATAATTAATGTGATCGTATCCTAGCAAATAGCATGTCTATGTATACAATGTAAGATAGATATGTTAGCAATATATTTGTAAATAGTATATAGCTCAGTAGTATAGGATTAATAGAATGGTAACACCTATAAATATTGTAACATGTGAATTAGATTATCCCAATTTATCATGGATATTGGGTAGAGGAGTCTAACATCTTAGTCTATGTGAAATTATATGTCCTGTATAAGGCTCATAAATATAATTAAAATGTATGTGTGATATAAAAAGAGTGTGTTATCTACCAATAATGAGATAAATAACATATAATAATGATGTAAACTATATGTCTAATCATGTTCAGTTCCTGATTTTGGATTTTTAATAATAGTTTGAATGTTTTTTTATTTTGAAATATTTGAATTTTTTGGTACTTTTTTGGATTTCAAAACAAGAATCATATTGCCTAGCGATAACCAAGGGTTCAAAATTAAAATAAAGGAAAGTGATATAATTAATCCACAACATGTGTTAATATGCACTAAAATTGATGGCATGGCCATGTATGAGGAATATCCCCTCATTGTATATGTGGTTTTTTGGCTATAAGGTATGTGGGAGATAGAATAGATAAGTGGAGGAATGATTGTATGTGAGACATATATTTTCATAGTGCTTGCTTTTGGACATTTTTTTATTGTACACACATCCTAATATGACATGTTTTATATATACTAAGACATGAGATGTTATTATTACCTAATGTTTGAGACAATGGATTTTATATGTGTGGTGATGTTACCTTACTTACCTTATTTTAGTTGTCCATTATAATGTTTATTATATATTTGTTCTAGTAGAGATATTATTTATTAAGCATATGTTTGATTATATATATGTTTAGATGATTGGCTTGAGTATATTACCATTGAGATTTTATGCACTAGATATATTGTATGCATTTTGTATGGATTGAGATTACTTTTGTTTTTTACATTTTATAGTTTTAACTATCTATGGTAGTGCATTTTATGTGTGAATTGATGTGCAGGTGACAAGGTAGGCCAATAAGGGAATTAGGACTATGTTGAGAATGAGTGAATCATTGGTATAGTGGTGTACTGAATGTTTGACTTCCCTAAATCTAAACCAAATTCTAATGTTGTATCTAGACCTATTTTTAAGTTGTGAACATCATTGGCCCTCCTAACATGATTCAACTCTTGAACACTATTCATACTTCTCATGCTAAACCTTAGGAGTTAATTTAACATTATTAACACTTAATAAAGTAAATTTATAAACCACATAAATGGTCCCATTTGATTAAAAACTCGGATGGGAACTTTCAACCAAATCTACAAGTGGCTATAAAGTGATTTAGAGGTAGATATTTATGTATTTAAGACCTTAATTGATAATAGGTTCTAGTAGGACTTGTTTTGAGTGTGTAGAAAGCCATAGGACAACCCATGTTCCATTTATGGCATGGAATAGTGGAAGAATTTAAGAATCATGGACCTACCTTTCTTACCCATATAGGCTTGTAAGAGGAGTTAATTCTTGTTTTGACTTTTTAAACAAGGGTTAAGTAATGAAAAATGACACATGTCACCTTCCCATTGGCCAATAAATGTGAATATTTTGCCTATATGAAGGAAAGCTTTATTTGGAAGGAATTTTTTTCCATTTTTAATTTTAGAAGTGGGAGGAGACCTAGAGGAAGAAAGAAAATCTAAGGAAAGAAGAAAGTGATCTATTATTTTAAGGAGGTGAACCAACTCAGCCATTTGAAGAGTAATTATATTATTTTTAACCAAGTAAATAATCCAAGGTAGGCTACCATATTCCTTTATATTATTTTATTTATGTTATTACTTTAAAAGAAAAAAAATCCCTTTTACTTGCTTATTTTCAAGAGGTGTAGGGCCACTTGACCTACACTATTTTAACCTTTGCTTACCTTGGTTATGCCTATGGCCAGTATGTGTATTTAATTTCCCACTTTAGTTTTAAATATACACCATCCCACATATTTTGATTGGTTGTGTTTAAAATCCATTTATTGATTCATTTTGATGTCATTAGGTTGTTCATTTTGATTTAAATTACTTATCTTATTTTTATCATTTTGTGTAATAGTAGTGGCTAGTGAAATTAGGTTTTCATACCCTCCTACATGGTTATTCCTTGCATAGTGGTAGTGTCTAGTGGAATATAGTTTCCATACCCTCATACATGGTTCTTTGGCATGGTAGACTAGGCTAAGGTCTTCCCTACTTAACCCTAAAATGGTTTCTAGATTAGGTTTATTTGGGGTTAAAGGGGATATAAAATTGAATAAACACAAGGTTGATAAGCATATTTATAGAAATTCAATTAGATGTTAAACTTTGATATAGCATATCTTGAATTCATTAAACTAAGATAGGCTAAAAATAGTAATTACAAGTATGTTAGATATGGAAATTAGAAAGAAATAAAGTATTTAGTTGGTTCTAATATTGATACAATTATGGATCTGAAATAGGAAAAAGAAGACTAGAATATGATTCTATAATAGTCTTCAAATTCTATGACACTAGAGCCTCAAACACTAGCATCAGCTTTGGATGGTTATGTTGATGTTATTGTCTGAACCCAACATAAGTGTCTTATATTAAATACTTATTAGAATAGGATATGACCACCTAGATGCTTCTAGGTTTGTCTTTAATTTCACTCTAGTGTATTTATATTTGGTTCATGGACTCTCTATCCTCATGACATTACAAAACCCTAGTTCTTCATCTTCATAGTGACCTTGGTAAGAAATGGGTTAGTGATCACTTAGTGTTGAGCTAACCCTAAAGACCCCTCTATCAATGAGCATTGCCTACATATCTAATACTCTGAAGAGAGAATAATATTAATTTATTTCTCCCATAAGTGTTGGCTTGTGTGTAAATCATGCAATATGTGAAAATTAAGTACAATAGTGACCTAACTTGTAACATGGAAAATCTAGATCTTAGGTTACTTCTTTAGTAATTCAGACCTATAGATGTGTTGTCCCTATGAGTAATATGTAGATAAGAGAAAATAGGGAATCTTTGATTAATTGAATGCTTGATATAATGCTTTTTGTATTGAAAAAAAATATAGAAATGAAAATTAAACAAAAAAATCTTAATATAAACTATCTCAAACTAAGCTAGAGCTACAAACAAAATAAATAAAACAAACTTATACCTTAATTGCAAAATCTCCTTCCATTGTGATGTGTATTTTATTATCTCTCTTTGAATTGTGGTTGCTCACTCTTCTAATGCAAGGCAAAATGGGCAGTATTTTGGTGCAAAATGATCTTTGATAGCTTTGATTCACTTATGATTTTGATAGCACTTCACTAGCATAAGTCAAGATGATGAAAGTGATGGATTTCATGCTTATTTATAGATTTTTAGAGGAAGGATCCAATGGTGGAGAATTATTTGGATATTTTAAATAATTCAAATAATCTATAGTGGCTAATGAGTCCTCATCCATGAGGATGATGACCATTTAAAATGGCTAAGAGAAACATGGAGATGGTTAATTGAGTCACTAAGAAGGAGTAAAACTATTTGACAACTGAAGGGATGACTCAAAGGAGGTTGAGGAAGTTATGGGATTGGTTGGGGTGAGTCAACATGTGAGGAAGATTAAAGTGGAAAATATTAGATGAGGTGTAAAATCTAGATTTAATAATTAAATTTGGATTAAAAGTGAGCGCAATTGATTAAATTTGATTCATTCAATTGTTTAAGAAGAGGAATATGTCATGAATTATAATTTTAAAGTTTAGAAGAGTAATTAATATGTTTTTATATGTATTTCAATAATAAATGTAATTTAGGTGTCTACATTTTCCCCTCTTTGAAATAGTGTTGTGAATAAATATTGTTTCAAAGAATAGTAGAAGTAGAGTGTTGATGATTAAGAATAAAAAAAATTCCCCAAATGAATGAGAATGAATGTGGTGATGCCCCCTCAAGGGTTTGTGTGATAAAATGTAAAAATACTCAAAATAAATTAAAAGAGGATAATGATAAAGTGGCTTGGACTAGTAAGAAATCAAATTATTACAATTGAAGTCAAACTTGTAAGATTACAATCTGTGTAAATAGGTTGCCCCTAGTGAATGAAAAATAGAGTAGTGATCAATATATATATATATATATATATCATTCAAATATTGCATGCTTCGTGGATGATTATGATGCAAGTGTCAATGGAGTGGATGTGGGAATGATATATCCCAACAATAGTAAATTGCAGATTAGAAAATAGAAAAATATAGGTTTTTAAATGGTAATGAAAAATTTATGGGGTTGATAATTATAAGTTATTGAAATAAATTTTGAATAATTTGATTTAGTTTGTCCTAAAAAATGGATGAAGAATGGATATAATGGAGGGATGGGGGTAAAATATTTGAAATGGGGTGTTAGTATAAATAGAATAATTGGGGGTAAGAAATTCATTTGTGTACTTTAGATTTGTAGATCTATTTGCCAGTAGAAGCTCATTGAGGAGATTTGATCTAAGATGTTGTCAAAAAATGGGTTTTAGTCTACATCATGAGCATCATGTAGAGTGCATGAGGAGACAACAAAGATGAGAGAGGAGTAGACCTCTAGTAAGTGAATTTTTATGCATTAGTGTTTGTCATTTATGTGCATTTATTAGGGCTTAAACTAGATGGGAATGAATTTTTAGATGGGTTATTTTCAAATTGAGAAATGAAAGTTTCAAATTCTCTATAAAAATTGCAAATTCATTAAACTTGACAGTGAATTCATAGAATATGGATACAAAGTTATTAAGGGGTAGAAATTAGTTTAAGAATTGCATATTTGTACTTTCTCAGTTGTAAAATCATAGAATTGAGTAGTGAATTCATCAACACAGGTGGAAAAGTAGTGTTAGAAGGAAAACAAAATAGGTAAATGTGAAATTGAAGATCCTAAGAGTGAAATTGAAGAGTTAGAAAGTGAAATTATAAAAAAATGGGTAGTAAAAATACAAGAGGATGCAAAATCAAAGAAATTAAGTTTGATTTCATCAAAATATACTTTGAAAATGTGAATTTGAGAAATGAAAATGTGATTGTTAAGAGGAAAGGATGAAATTATATAAGGATAAATAAGCATGATGATGAATTGCATAAAAATAATATGATTGTAAATGTTGTTTATACATTTTTTATGCTTTTTGAGTGTGCTAAAGTAGTGGTACATGGATTTTTTAAGCTGATAGATAGAATTAACTTTATGCTAATGTGTTTTGTTTGTAGGAGGTATTGCTAGTTCTTACTACATGGGAGTGTAGGCCTAGTGTGCTGGAGCAGATTATTGGATTCATAGAGTATGAATTTAGGGTTCTAGAGGTGATGGAGTTATCATACATTGCTCAAATGCCAGAGATTTGGGTAGACATGGATTTATTGATAGTGATAATTGAGAGATGGCATAGTGAGACTAGTATTTTTCACTTGGCTATAGGGGACATGATGGTGACACTAGAGGATCTATATCATTGATATGAGGGAGATGATTATACTGGGGTCAGGGTCCTTAAGAGAATACACTATATTGAATTTTTGGAGATGGATTAATTTTGATTATTAGAGGAGGAATAGACTTGATTATTGCACGTGATTGGAGATGGACTCTTTGACCATAGTACTTATAGTTGTTTTCATTAGCATTATGCTACTTGACAAGAGTGGGGGACTATTTCTAATTGATTTATTAGACATTATCAGAGACATGATGGAGATGGGTGAGAGGTTTGCATGAGGGATATGTGTGATAGCACATTTATACAAGGACTTACACCATGTGGATTATACTAATGGGAAGGAGATTGGTCCTTCCACACTATTATAAGTTTGGTGTTGGGAGAACATCATGAAAGAGATGCTCATTGGTCATATGAGAACTTGTTTTTTGGATGAGCCATTAACATATGGATTGAATATGGTTATTGGTACTTGTAGACCGCATTTAGGTGACTTAGAGTTCTACAAGAGAGTTATAGATGAGTTAGGTGATGATCTGATCACCTAGAAACCATACATAGAGATTATATTTTAATGACCTTAGGATGATTTGTATATGAATTATATGATGATCTAGTGTTATGTGATTGGAATAAATGATTAAACTATAGAGAGATATTACCCTGATAGGGTGATGAGGTAGTTAAGGATCATGAAGCACATTCTAGTAGGTATGCATATCTTTGCACGAGTGGCTAGGGAGAGAGCATTATGAGGGATTATTATTGATCCAATAATAGCATACCATAGTTAGTCATAGTTAAAAATAGTGAGATGGAGTGATTAGAGGGATGTTATGTATATAGGAGTAGTAGATGGTTATACAGATTGGTGGGCCTGATATTAGTTGATGATATTGAGGGTAGCATATGCACCACTACGTACATGGAGATAGAGATTGGTTGTTATTCTAAGTAGGTAGCCATGAGGTATAGGTTTAGGAGCTCATATTAAGAGGGTGGTGATAGGATACAAAGTATTTACATGAGGATGAATCATAGGACATGTTATAAATATGATCCAGTTACATGATGTAAATTTTACTAAGGTTGAGGATGTGGAGATTCTATGCGAGGCAATTGTGAATGTGGATAGAGATACAAAGATACAAGTGGATATAAAGTAGGGAGGTGAAGAGGATACTACATTGATTTTTATTGATAATGAAGGTGATAAGGATGGAGATAACATAGTGATGAAGTTATTACATGTCACACATGCATGTAGAGGGAATATAGGTGGTCCTCCACACATAGTTAAATCTCTAGAGCATTAGACATTGATTAACAAAATTCACAAGGATATTCAAGCTCATAATGGGGAAATTTTAGGGTTTCATATGGAGGTATCCATATTATAAGCGCATGTGGATAATAGAGGAGGTTAGTAAATTGAGATTAGATGTTTACAGGCTAAGGTTGATAGGTTGTAGGCTATTGTAGAGAGGATGAGTGAGATGGTACTACTACTACACTAGGAGTTGTGACACACAATATGGAGATACAGACTCTAGATTATACATCATTGACATAGAGGTATAGATAGCAGACAGATATAGCTAGGATAATGTTAGCAGATTCTAAAGTCTTATTAACAAGACATGGGAAGATAACCATACTAGATAATGTTATGAGATCCATAGAGTAGTCTATATACTATAGGAGATTATATGAGGAGGTGATTCCATGTGCACATGTGGCACCATCCTTCAAGGAATACTCAATTAGATGATCTATGTTAGGGAGATTAGTGTAGCCTATAGATTTAGAGAGATATATGGGGTAGGCTTCACATCATGTGATGGGTCCTCCATGAGGCACACCATGATGTGATGAGTTGAGTCTAAGACTAGACACTCTATCAAAGGGGTAGGGTGAGATGTGACATAATTTTTTTATGATGGTTGCATCGATGTATACATATTTTTGAGATGTATCTTTTATAAAAACACACTTATGTGTGTGTGTGTACATGTTTTTTTATGAAACTTGCATTGTGTGGATGGACATTATGGACTGTACATGTCCTTTATATGATTTTTATTTTCATTTTTTCATGGTTGATGGATAGATGGATATTTAGAGTGTTGTTTATACTTCTTATATTTTGATTCACACTAGCATATATTAATTCTTCTCAGCATTTTATTATGGGTCAGGACATGTATGATTATATTTATGGATGCATGGCTAATGATGTTAGATAACTAATTTGTTTTGTATTTGTTCCTTTCATTATATTTCTAATAATAATGAATATTGAGTAAATAGATGTTTAATATAACTTAAAACACATTACCACCAATGATATGAAATAATCATGATGAATGTTGATGTTTTAGGCACATGGACTGAAAAAGAATAAATTGTGTGAAACCAAAGTATGTCATGATATAGATAAATCATAACCATACTATGATGAAATTCACAAAATAATCTTGGCATACACACAGGAAAAAAAATAAAGTAAGATATAAAACATGATTATTCTAGATGATGTAAAAACACACAAAATGACAATGAAACAACATTGGTAAAATAAACAAAAATGATATATAAACAAACAAACAAACCTTAAATATTATAAAGATAAAAAATTACACAATGGTGTAAAAGGATAAAAAGGAATAAAATAACCAACTTAATGGTCAAAGATTTAAAAAAAAAAAGAGCTAAATAACGAACTTAATGGTTGGAAAAATGGATAAATAACCAATAGAATGGTTAACAATATAAAAATGATAAATAACCAAATTAATGGTTAGAGAGAAAAATAAAAACCAACCAAATTAAGGATAGTGCTAAGGTTAAAGAACCAACTTAATGGCTAAAGATAGAATATATAAACAATACAACAACAAAACAAATAAGGAATCAAGTAATGAAAACCATAAAAAGGGAATCAATACCTGAAAAGATATAACAAAAGAATCAACATACTAAGAAAGGGTTTGAGACATTTGGTAGCCAATATCTAGGCTAATAACTAATGAAGAAGCATGAGAAGGAAAAATCCATTCTTGATGAAATGGATGATGGGGAAGGTGGTGGCCGAGCTAACCCTAGAGACCCCATGTCTCTAAGCACTACCTACATAATCCACCCTAGACAAGTTCCATGTGGGGATATCAGGTTAGATGTAGTTCTCCCAATATGGTAAGTGATGAAAAAGTGGGTGATTGATGAAGCATCAAGTGTAAAATGAAAATATGCATGATTGACCCATGCAAGGAATGTGAGTGAATGATGTTGGAAGATATTTAGGATGGTAGATGTTCTTGGAACATGTTTACATAGAGTTTTGGAAGTTTTTGTTGTGTTTTGGGTAATTGTTAATTTTTATTGATTTTTTGTGTTTTTGGGTTTAGTATTGGTGATAAATAATTATGACAAAAATTGGAATATATAAGATGTTACTCTATCATGAGAAAGGATGTAGGATCACATGTAGAAGTATCAAACCTTAAGTTATCATGCTATAAGACAAGTAAAGGATAATATGGATATACGTAATGGTCTACTAAAATATGATTCCCCCAAGTAACTAAGGTGAATATAAATAATGTTTTACACATGGCACTAGAAATTTGGTTTTCACCATGGTACTTGCCTAAAGCACCAGTAAACTAGTTTTTGCTTTTGGATGATCTATGTGTGTTATTTTTTTTGCATTTTTGTGACTTTTTGATTTTTTTATTTTTAACATCTAGGATATTAATAATAGCATATATAAAAAATTTAGGCATAGAATCACTTAAGGTGAATGATGTTCATAGGTTCATCAATTTCCTCTCCATATTTTATAGCCAATCTATAAGGTCATGGTCCATATTTAGCAATGATGGCATATGGTCATAACCAATTAAGCTCAAACTTTCCTTTCTTTTCTCTTTTAGCATTGGTATTGTGTTGGTTTTTCTTAAGAATAAGATCTCTGATTTCAAACTCCCTAGACTTTATCCACTTATTATAGATACAATGAATGTGATTGTGATATACTTGTAAATGGTTTAAATCATTAAGTCTTTTCTCATCTATAAGATTGAGTTAACTAAGGAATGAATTATGATAGGATTATTCATCAATAATTTATTGTAAGGATATATGTAAAGATAGAACCTTGACTTCTACCAGTAAAATAGACCCACTGTTACATACAATAGAATAAGGTGTTACCCTCATGGGTGTGTGGATGTTAGTGCAGTATGCCTAGAGGATGGGATATAGTTATGTATGCTAGTCATGACTAAGTTCATTGAAAACCCTTTTAAGGATGCACAAAAAAAATTTATTAGTTGCCTCAACTTGGTCATTTCCTTGTGGGTAGTAAGGAGTGGACCACTTATTCTTGATGTGGTAAGTTTGACAAAGAGATTTAATGGCTTTATTCTTAAATGATTTACCATTATCATAAATGATATTTTAAGGGATACAAAAGTGGTAGACAATGTGGTTTAAGATAAATTTGGAAAGTTTATTTCCAGTTACATAAGTAAGGGGCATTGCCTCAACCCACTTGGTAAAGTACTTTGTTGTTGTTATAATATGCTTATGACCATCGAACGAACTAGAATTTATTTTCTAATGTGTTCTAACCCCCATGTGGAGAATGGAAAAGGTGTGGTGATGGGTTGTAGAACTTTTGATGGGATTTGGATAAGGTCACCATGTTTTTGACAAGGTATGTATTTCTTAACATAGGCACATGAATTAGATTCCATTTTAGGCTAATAATAACCTACTCTTAAAATATTTTTTGTAAGAACCATGCCACTTGAATGTGCCCCACATATTCCTTCATGAACTCCCCTAATTTCCAAAGTAGATCCCTAAAATAATTAAAGAGTTATTTTATAGCCTCTATAGTATAAGGTGTTGCCAAGGACGGTGTAGTGAGAGGTATATTAGATAAAGGACTTGCATTGATTATGGGATAGGTTTGATGGTATGATATTATTATGAATATAGGTATAGATATTAGAGTATTAGGGAGAAGTGGGACCAACTTCCTCACAAATAATTTTTAAATCATGGGTATCATAAGCTAGTATCATTAAGTATTCAAATAGGAACTTATTATGTTTTGTGCTTAAATCAAGTAGTGAAGCAATGGTAGCTATGGCATATATTACCATGTTATTTATTATTGAAACTTGATCAAATTGGATTAATTTAAAAAATAAATTTAAACTATCCACCATTCACTTATAATGTATTAACTTATCATTGTGAGCTTGAAATTCATTGATTATTTGATTAATGATAACCTTAGAATCACTAAAAATAATAAGATGTTGGATTCCCCATTGGATTGCCATTTTGATATTTTATATAAGACCTTCATACTCTACTATATTATTTATCTAGGGATTTCAATTCTAAAATCATTGGGAATGTAATACCTATCTAGTGTGACTAACAAGATACCTATCCCCAATTCATGATTGGTAAAGGAACCATCATAGAATAACTGCCAAATTAGAGACTCATATATGGACATTATTATTTCATTTGTAAACTTTGCAATAAGAGGTTCTTTATTATTGAGAGGTGATTCATCCAATACATCTGCTAATACTTGTCCTTTAATTGATTTTTGATTGACATACTCTAAATCAAACTCACTAAGAAGTATAACCCACTTAGCCATCATGATGGTTAGAGTTATTCTAGATAGAAGATATTTAAGAGGGTCTATCTTAATAATGATCTTAGTTTGATTGTTTATCATTTAATGTCATAATTTTTTAGAGACAAAAAAATACTAGATATGCCTTTTCTATGTGATATTAGTTGAGTTCATAAGATATCAAAGTCCTACTTAAGTAATACACTACTCTTTCTTTCCCACTATCATCATGTTGTGCTTATAATTCCCTTAGTGCAAACTAAGTAGCAGAGATGTATAACAAAAAATGTTTACCAGCAATAGGTGACATTAGTACTAGTGGGTTAGAAAGATGTTATTTAAGATTATCAAAAGCTTTTTCATAATTCTCATTCCAAGTGAAAGGAGTGTCCTTATTTAGTAAAAATGTGAAAGGGTGATAAATGTCTATAAGATGTGATATAAAACACCTAATTACTTTAATTTTTCCTTGTATAATTCTAATTAATTTAATATTATTTGGTGGGGGCATATGCATGATAGATGAAACTTTATAAGGATCAACTTTTATATTGGATTGTGAAACAATGAAACCTAATAACTTTCTTGATGCCACATTGAACACACATTTCATAAGATTTAATCTCATTTTATACTCTCTCATGTGTTTAAATATACAACAAATCACTTGAGTGTGTTCTTCTCTAGAATTGAAATTTGCAAGAATATCATCAATATGGTCTTCCATAATGTCATGAAGCATATCATGGAAGATGATAGTCATTGCTCATTGATAGGTAGTTCTTGAATTTTTCAAACCAAAAGGCATTACTTGATAGTAAAATGTTTCCCATGGTGTTTTGAATGTGGTTTTGTGTTGGCATTAAATAGAAATTTTTATTTGATTATAGCTTGAAAAACTATCCATTAAAGATAACATATCATGACCTGTAGTTGAATCTGTGATCATGTCTATATTTTGCAATGGAAAATCATCTTTCAAACATGCCTTGTTGATTTCATGGAAATATATGAAAACTCTAATCCATTTTAGTTTATTTTATATTGTTACTATGTTATATATCTAATACAAATATTCAATAGAGTGTATGAAACCAATGGCCAATTTTGTCTTTAGTTCCTTTTTTACTAGTAGTACAATCTTAGGATTCATCTTACTGAGTTTTTGTTTGATTGGTTTGGTGTCTAGATGTACCACAAGGTGATGCACTAATAATTTTGTATCAAGCCTTGGCATATCCACATAAGACCATGCAAATATTTTAGATAATTCATGAAGTAGAAGTGTAAGTATGTCCCTTTCTTCTTAAGTAAGATATATTGCAAGTTTGACAATTTCAGGATCCTCTTTTATGCTAATGTTCATAGGAATAGTTTCTTCAACAAGAAGTATATATTCATATTTATAATTTGGGGGTGGTGAAGGAAGATGAAAATCTTCCTCTAAGTTTGTCTGATTTGATGTAGAAGTTGAATTAATATTGTAATGTAGTTGTTTTTCCCCAAAGTATGTTGAATCATCTAACTAAATTGGAACACTTTCTTGTGATCACTTACTAGAATATGGTCCCTTATTTTCAATAATTTGAAAATAGCCTCATCATTCTTAAAATGATCAAGTAAAATTATTGCATGTTGGTCCCACCAGGGATGGATATGTGAGATAGACTATAAAAATGGTATTCTCATGAAAAAGGTTGGTAAGGGAAAGGTCTTCAAAGTAGCTAAGTATGGAATCCATTTCATTTTTTGAAGAATCATCCTCTAACTCACTAGAAGAGTCACTTTGGAAAAGTGTGAGATGTGCATTGATTGGATTAAATCATACCATGTTTAGCTTCATTTTATTTTATTTTTATAGGTTCAATGGATCCTTGTTCATGGAGTCTAAGGCCTTTACCCTTATAATACATTATGTTACACATGATGAACTTAACAACAGGATATTTGTTATTAGAAAATCAAGTACCTAGTTTATTAGAATAAAGCCAAGAAGGATTGGAATCTTTGATGTGCTCTTCTAAAAGGAAATCACCTTCTATAAATCTTGTCTTTCCAAATTTATTAACCACTTTATTATCATTTTGATGGTAGTTCCTACCATAATTATGTGTATTTGTATGGATTTTACTTATGTAATTGAAGTCTTGGATTATATACTCATTCATTCCTTTATCCATGATCTTAAAAATGGGATGAGGCAGATTAGGATGATCTAGAAGCTAGTAATTGGTTTTAATCTTTCTCAATAAAAGGTTGATTGGAATATTTCTCTATAGATGGTTTATTAGAAGCTTGTTTAGATGGCTGGTTGGATGCTTCACTAGTAGAAATATTATCAATGGAATTGGAGAGAGTTAGTGTATTAATCTAACCACCAAAAGGAGGTGTTTGAAATAAAAAATTTAGATGGACATAGTTTTCAAGTGAAGGATAATCCTTAATAGGATTAAATTTATCATCAATAACTAGTAAATAATTAGATTTTTGGTATTTGCCTTCCAGTAGCTTGTAATATTGGAAGGGTTTAAGATCACCTTGTATAGTAACTTCCATACCTTCATGGGAAAATTTCAAACATTAGTATAGGGTGGATGGGATGGAATTCATGGAATATATCCATGGAAATTTAAGAAGTATGTTATATGTAGATCAAAATCAAGGACATGAACAAGATTTTCTTTAATAACGGACCCCATCATCAAAGGAAGATAGATTATGCCCAAAGATTATCGCTCATTATTATCATATGCCTTTATAGTAATAATACTTGTTTACAAACCTATTATTGGATATCCTAGGTGTTTTATAAGCCATAATGTACATAGATTTAGTGTTGAACCATTGTATATAAAAACCCTCTTCACCTTATACCTAGAGATGATAACCTCTATGTATAATGGGATATTATGATCTGATCCTAAAAGAGAGACATCAGAATGATTAAATGTTACTTGATTATTGGTTGACAAAGAGCCTATTAATGCTTAGAAGTTTTTAGGATTGATGTCTTAAGGTATCCTTGACTCTTAGAGAACTTTGTACAAGATATCCTTATATATAGGATATGTCTTGAGAAGGTCTAATATCAAAATATTTACTAGTATCTTCTCAATATGGTCGATAATGTTGTATTTGTGTTCAACATTAGAGCATGATGCACTTATAATAGTAAAATTATAATGCCTTGTAGTAATGGCACACTCTTATGATGAAAAATTAATGGTATAAATGTGGTTGTTCATAAAATTGATATTATTGATTATAGAATCAAAAGGATGACTTGCCTGATTGACATTACTAGCTTCTTGTTGTTCTTATTTTTTATTTCCTTTTCTTTGCTCATTATTGGAGAATGGGTCTTGGTATATCCCCAATTTTTTGTTGTTATATGTTTTGGATGTTTGATTTTTAATCAAAATGTCTCTTCTATCAATGAGGTCTTGAACATAGTGTTTGATGCAAATACATCTATTATTAGAATGTCCTTTGATCATATGGTATTCACAATACTCATATTATTTATACCAATTAGTTTTAGGGATATTTTTTTCAAAGGCTTTGGTGTTAGACCAAGTGATAATGTTTACATGAGCCAATTTTTGAAAAATATTTTTCATAAGTGTCACCCAATTGGGTGAATTTACTCTTAGGTCTTCCTTGTCTAGGTTGTCTACCAGGAATAGTTATGTTATTAATAGGTTGAGTGTAGGTTTTTGTTTTGTTTGGAGGGTTTTGAATTTGTTTTACATCAACCACACCATCTCCAACAAGGTTCTCTTTCTTTGTAAATAATTTTGGTTTTTTTGTTGGATTAGAAGAATTAATATTATATGGTTTAAATATTTTGATCACACCTCTATTAATTAATGCTCTCTCTACTTTAACTCCCTTTTCAATTAATTTGGAAAAGGATCTTGGGAAAAGGAGTAACAAATGATTTTGATGGGCGTCATTTTCATCCCTTCATTTAACTAATCTATATTGGTGTCATTACTTACCAGAAAAAGTGTCCAAGGCTATATGCAACAAGGTGTTTATTAGGTTTAGCTAATAGTGTTGGTTGTGGGGTTTGGAGTTAATCTATCTTAAGTTTCTACTTCCTAAAGTTTTAACTAGGTGTTAAAATAAACACATTTGCTCATAAGGTAAACACACCAAACTGAATGAAATGCTTAAAATAAATAACACAATGTTGTTGAAAAGTAAACACACTAAAATTGAATATCAAATCCACACTTAAGATAAGTTGTATAATTAAGATTACTGAAATTAAAGAAATGATAAATGTTTGTTTGAATCATAAAGCACACACACATTAACAGTCTATTTGACTTACAAGTTGTCAATCCAATCAAACAAAGTATTTATATTAATTCAAATTAAAAACAAATTATAAATACCAAAAGTACACATGTCCTATCTCTTTGGGGAGTGGGCCCTTGCTCACCCTTAGATTCAAGATCAAAATAATTCAATCCTTAAGAAGCAATCTTGAATAATGTATAAAAATGAAAGAGAATTATTTGCCACAAAATCTTCTTATATTCTATATTCAAAATGATAATTCTTACAATGTGTCACCCATGCTTTGTATATCAAGCAGGGATCTACCTTTTATTAGATACAAAGGAAACTAATTATCTCTAGATACTAAGTACAACTTAACTAGCTAAATAAGAGAATATTCATAAAGATTGGTTTATATGGCCAAAATAGGGAGGAGCATTACAACAAGGATCCACATGTGGTTAAGGAGATCCTTGTGGGATTTTCAACTACTTATTCCAACCATATTTGGTTACCAAATCTCATATATAATGTATTCATATCATCTTGTCTATATTTGTAACCTATATCTACTAGTTTCTATAAATGGAAAGCTACGTATAGATAGAAGTCTATATATAAATATATGCAAAAATAGAAAGTATATAAAAGATAGCTAGAGGAGTCTAAATCATCAAGGAATGATTTTAGGAACCTTTGAAATGCATTTTAAACATATTTTAGATTATTTTTTATCATGTTGTGGAAGGTCATGGCTCGAGTGTCAAAATCCATAGCTCAACTATGAAATTTTGTAGCTATCTATCGAGGTCCATAGAACACCTGACAAAGTCTAGAGCTTCACTAAAATAATAGGTTTGTGACTAAGTCCCTTCCTTTTATTCATGGGATAATATCAAGAATCTTCTTTAGATGTTATAATATCTACACATATTAAACATGGAGGACTAAACATGCAAACAATTTGAACATTATGTAAAGAATGCTAACTCAGACTCACATAAACTTAAAGAATCAAAATCATTTATCTTATACCTTAGACTAGTTATAATCCCTAAGACTAAATTTAATTTTCAAACTAAATTTCATATTAATGGCTTGTGAAGGATGATATATTATGGTTATAATGAGTGATAGTGTAGAATCATCATTTCCCCCACACTTTACCTTTTTCAAGTCCTGTTACAAACTATCTTCTCTAGTCTTCATAGGTGTGGATTATCTGCTCCAATATAAGGCTGAGATCATAAATGGAGTATAATTATTGTCCTATTTTATCATGAGGAGTGAATCCCATATCCCTATTAACAAATTGAAGCTAAAGTGAAAATTGATCATCAGACTATGGCCCTATGTTCTGTCATGGAGATATGAGAGAATGCAATAGGTGTGGTTTGAATCTAATCCCTATCCATAATTTTTGTCCACCTTCTTTAAGTAAATTTGAAATTATCTAAATGGTATCCTTAACTCTCCTAAGGTTCCATATTACATTAGTGGGAGAGATAACTTCTCTTCTTTTCAAAGGAACTATCAGCGGATTCCATTATTGATTACAGGCAATTACAACTTGATTAAATAATTGTTGAAAAAAAAACTCAAACTTGGTAATAACATCTTGTAAATAATGAAGATAGTTGTCATGAACATCAGAATGTTGAAAGTAAAGGAATTTGAAATCTACCTGCACTTGCCATGCATTACCAAATTGATTTCTAATGCATAGTCCAACTGCTTGTGTAACACTCACATGATCATTATATCTATCTTCCAAAGCTATTTGGTTTATATAGGTGGAGAGAAGGGATATCAATTTTAACTCACCAATAAACATGTTGATCAAGAAATTATTAGTGTTTCCAAAGATAATATCACATAATTAGAATTCACACAGTAAATCTTATTTATTAGGAGTACTTTTCTGATAAATTGTTAAGAGCTCTTCACTTGTGTTGATCTCATGTGGAAATCCCTAAGATATTTGAAGTAACTACCATCTACAAAACTCTTCATGTAAGAACAAACTATAAGAGGGAGATGGAATCCTACAAACTAAGAAGTTCTCACCTAGTTGACAAGTAAATTGTATAGTTTGTTTGTCTTATTCTTTTTGTTGTTGTGTGTATCTAAGATCTTATTGAAACTATTATTTCTCTTTATTAAGTAGTTTATTTTGTTCCTTTAATTACCCAAGATCAAAATAAATTCATTCCCAATGAATTTTTACATCATATTATGATATAATGGTTTGACAACCTTGCTCTACCATAGGTCTGGGGGGCATAGTGTGAGAACTGGAGGCTAATTGTGCTTTCAATGTTTTATTCTGCTATTTCAATCTAAAGAGATTATTTCTTAAGGACAAATTATCTTCTTCAAGTTCCTTGGTATAACCCCATATATCAATAATTTCATTTTTAGATTCATCCACTTTCTTATGCAATGATGTTATTTCTTCATCTTTTTCAAAGACTAATCTTGAATGTTCTCTATATTTTGCAACAAAAGGTAAATAAAAAATCCTTATATTAAACTAAAGATAGTAGATGAGAAATGTCCTCTACTTGATATTTGACTATAGCCTCTATCTAGGACAATTCCAAATCATGATACATTTCTACATCTTTTGTTACTTTTGATGGTTAGGATTCTTCAGTAACCATAGGATCTTTACCCTTATCAATAGATGGTTGTGTTGGTGTGATGGAAGGAATAGTTTATTTAGAAACATACTATGGGAAAGGAGTCTCCACTTCTTATTTATCTTATGCCACATTAGAAGTGGGTCCTTTTCATAAGTTTTCAAGGGTTTCCATAATAATTACTTCATCATCATCAATATTTAATACCAACTTTATTCTTATCTTCTTAGACTAAGTTGGAGGAATAATTTCTTCATGTGAGGCCTCCTTATTTCTTGTAGGAAACCTAGGCACTAAATGTTGAATAGGGTTTGTAGTAGGCTCATCCTCTATAATCTAAATAGGTTCTTGTGTAGTAGTAGGTTGAGAATATGGTTTAGGGATTCTTGATGAGGGTTTAGGTCTTAATCTTCTTCTAGGCTCTGGTGGTACAACCACATTGAGGGTAATTATAGGACTAGGTAAAGCATCCCTAAAGGTTGACCTTGTAATCTAGACTAATTTTGGAGTAGCTACATTGGAGGAAGAGGCATTTGGTGGAGCCCTAGAGTTAAAAGCAAAAGGTTCTTATGGTATGATTTTGGAAATCCTTAGGTATTTCCTTTTCTTTCTCTCAAGAAAATTTATCCATTCTTATTTGCAATATTCTTTCTTAAGAAAATGGTGTTGGATTATTAGATGAATAAGTCCATGATGGCAAGTAGAAAATGGATTACTAGGATACCTCATGGCCATTACTTGTATAGACCCTAATAAAAATAAAGGTAAGTTGATTCTATGTTGAGAGTTTTATAGGCCATAATTTAAATAAATCAACATCCTCATTAAAACACAACTTAATACACTGAACTACCCATCACAAGTGAGATATTTAATGAGTTAGAAAGATACAAACCTCTATGGATCTAGTAAGGAATCTATAATAATGCCTTTGATCTTTATATTATTGTCTTGAACACATTCTGGTATTGATTCTCCTTCTCTATGTAAAATGCATATGAGATCATTGAAATAATATCTCCTTGCAATCTTGGCTCCTTCATCTGATAGTTTAAATAATTCACTGATGAACTAGCTGGAAAATGGAATTTTCACACATTTGATAGTGGATAAATCTATCTTTAACTAGTGAACAAAGTCTATGACAAGGGTTTCATCAAACCCTTAAAATTTATTAAGAAATGTGAGCCACTCTGTAGATTCAAACATGGGTTTTGCTTGCTCATCCCCAAGAGATCTTCTATGGATTCTGGATTGGACTTCTTTTTCCATCCCATAATAAATTTTGCAATTCTCCAAAGATCACAACAAAATATATCCAGTTTAAAACTCTACTCAAGAATGAAAATGGCACTTCATTGGGTTCTAGCAATTAATTGTGGAATAAATGATACCCCTTTTATCTTAATTTTATGGATGAAGTCTAAATCTCTCCAAGCATGTAATTTAATGATGACAGTTTAAAACTTATCATGTCATGAAATGGTTAATAATTAATCATTATTACCTTTTGATCCAATTTTAATCATCATGCTACAATACTTATATTAATTAATTGTCCATTCATTATTTAATGATAAGGTCAAGGTTGTGATAGAAGTACACTTACTTGATGAGACTGAGTTCGTAGCTTTTAGACACATACCATAAGCTAAACTTTTTGAATATTCCTTGCTAACATGGGGATACCCTAGTCATACATTCACATATTTCACATAAAATTCTATGGAGGTCCTACTAAAAGAATGAGCATATTCTTGCAGACTTAGAAACTTAAAAATAAACCCTTAGAAAAAAATTAAACACTATACCTCCAAAGTTCATGATATTGTCCTTGTTTGTCCTTCTTTACCTAGTCTAACAAAAGGAAATTACATGGATTAGTTTAAATAATAGTACAAAATAGGAAAACACCACATCTATTATTTTTAGGATAAAGAAGATCAATCATAGATGATGATTACTATTTAATTTCTAAACTCACTTTTCTGATTTTTTCTATATATTTTTACTTTTTCCCTTGACCAGCCATTTACTAATTTTTTGGTCAAGGCTCATTTTGTAGTACATGATCATGCATCAAGCTGATTTTCTGATCATAACAATCAACAATGTCCCTAAATATTTTCATTATTGATTTTTATTCTTTTTACTTTTTACTTTTTTTTTACTATTAGGAATTAGCTTTTACATTGTGGGTATTTATCGAAAGGTAAATAGTAACTAGTTAGTTAGTATTTGGTAATAGCTAGTTATCAAAATATTATCATAAAAAATATTATGATAATTGGTTTGTTGTATATATTGTCAGTAATAATAATATAATACATATGTGTTATTCTAGGAGATTTCATAGTTATGGGATTCCTAGATAATAGGTTATGTTATCCTATATATTTTTAATATTTTTCATATGTAATTAGAGAGTGAAATAATATAGTGTGATTAAAATATAACTATTTACTATATTTGACTCTCTATAGTCAATTGTATGAGTTAAAAATTAATATAAGCTCTTCCAATTCTTATCATTGGTATCATAGTAGGTTTATGCAATCCATGAGAGCTTAATAATTTGATAAGGGCTATTAAATTATTCATTACCCCTGTTGATGGTATTTTATGAGTAATAAGAGTGTTTATGTAGTATAAATATGTGAGACCATGTATTTCATTACATGTAGCTAGAATTCTATGCTCTATTTCTTTATATTATAATACCTGACTGTATACTTATCTTGATGGTGATGTATTCTAAACTTGCACTGAACATGTTTTTATTATGACCTGAATCTGAATCTACTTGCATACATATGTTTATACTAGATTTGATTTGAGATTAAATTTCATTCATCAAGGTAGTAAAGGACCAAGTGAAAGAGGACATAATTATTTAAAGCATCTCATTTATCCTACGCATAGACCTAACACGTGTTTCTAGGAAAAGAATATGCACATCTAAGGTTTGAATCTACAACTAGGATCATATCTATTTATATGTTCAATGTCTAAATATTTTCCTACATCTATTTATGTATTTCAAGTGATATTTTTAAGTACACCTATATAGTCATACTTCATTTAGATCTATTAATATTTTCATGTAACTATTCTTTGAGCCATTCATCTCATCATCAAACATTATGCTTAGTATTATTGCCATCCTGATAGATTGCAAATCCTTAAATCTAAAATTTATGCCTATTATTCACTATACTTCATCATTGATGTAGATCTATAGAATTAATTAGTATGTTAGAAGTACTACTTGGCATCTGCTCTCCATTCAACTTAACTTAGGTATGAGCTTCCTACTTGAAGAATCTATGTTGATAGCCATAACATCTCATGCACTCTATTGTACCTATAAATATAGATCCATATGGTAGTTATATTTATTAGAGCATTTAGATCATGTGCTTTCAATCATGGCATAAAATCATGCCAACCATGCATCAAATTCCATATAGGTGTAGTTTTCTTTGTTTTGCCATGTCATGTCAGTTTAGGATTGTTTAGTCTATTTTGTTGGGTTTAGTTTTCTTTTAATGAGTCATTAAATTAGTATTTTTTATATTTAAAGAGTATTGAAATTTGTATCTTTATTTAATTCATGTCAACATTTGTATATCATAAATGATATGGTTAAATAGATGTAGAGTCACTAGCAATATTAAAATGTCATTTATAAAGTGTTTATATCATTGTTATTTTATGTGGGTCTACAATTTGATTTATGAGTCTTGTTATAATCATTTTGTGTCCAAAAAGAATGATAAAGAATTTTTTGAGTCATTATGTCAAAAATTCAAAAGTGTCAATTTAAATCTAGTCATATTGTTAATACTGTTAAAATGTCAAAAAAATATTCAAAAGTATACACAAACGCATTATTGGTATAACTAACCTTCATTTTTTTTAAAGTATGTCAAGAGTGTGGGGGGGCATAATTCTCTTCACAACTTCATTAGCTGAATAAGTACAAACCTAATGGAAGTTTGAGGATGCACAAAAGAAGGAGGTCTTTTAGTGACCTATCATTAGTCACCAACGATGGGGCTGCACCAATGTTTTGTTGATATTTAGTATGGTGTGTTTTTAATTTATGTTTTGTGTTTTTAAAAATAAGAATAGAATAACAATGCCTATTCAAGTAATGTAATTTGTGTGCAAATTCTAAACATGATTCCCTAATGTGAATACATTGTGAAAAGATAAAAGCACCAATGTAAGTCAGTTCATAGATCTTGAAAGGGTTTGTGTTAGAGATCTAGAAAACTGTAGGAGGTGAACAATTTTTGAAATAGTTAGGAGAGAAACTACTGTAGAGATTTTGTGACTACCTTACTTCTTTATGGAGATGAACCTTAGTGACACATCTATTATAGTCACATAAAGTAAATGTAGGATGCATTCCTTCACATAATAGTGTTCATGTGTATTAAGATTGTGTTAGTAGTATGCAAACCTAAGAGTATTCGGTAGTATAAAATTATGTTTGTGCTAATTCTTGGAGGTAGATGGAGGTCCATGTTCATGTCAAGGTTTGTGTTAAACCTATAAAACCATGGGAGGAGTGAATCTCTCTTTATAGTAATGTCATGAGCCAAATAGGGCATGATACATGAGGTGAGAATACTATAGGTAAGAGTGTGAATGTTTTTGCATCATGTAAAAACTATGAGGTAAAATGTTAGGAATTAGCTTTTACATTGTGGGTATTTACCAAAAGGTAAATAGTAACTATTTAGTTAGTATTTAGTAATAGTTAGTTAGTGAAATATTATCATAAACAATATTAAGATAATTAGTTTGTTGTATATATTTTTGGTAATAATAATATAATACCTACATGTTATTCTAGGAGATTTTGTATTTATGGGATTCCTAGATAATATGATATGATACACTATAAATTTGTAATAGTTTTTGTATGTAACCAGAGAGTGAAATAATATAGTGTGATTAAAATATAACTATCTACTATGTTCAACTCTCTATCATCAATTGTATGAGTTAATAATGCATATAAGCTCTTCTAATTCTTATCATTTACCTTTTTAGATAGGAAGTGAATCCCCTTCTTTTATTGATATCATCTTGACTTCAAGGATTAGTTTTCATGAAAGTTTTGAGTTCTTCCATGAGACCAAACTCATTTTGTACCAACTGGATGAATTCTTCTTTGCTGGAAGCTTTTTTTTATAACTTTAACCTGTGTCCATTGACTAGGAGTGTCTTTTGATTACCATCTATAAGCAAAAATTGTATTGAACCATTTGTGCACCAAATTTTAGATTCAATTAATATTACTAAACTTGGTAATAAAAAATTAAAACTCAATGACACTAATAGGAATGGATAAAAGAGGTAAATCAAAATAATAAAAATGTTCTTACCATCATTTTTACCTCCTTATGACTCCACTCCAAGATTTTTAATGAGATTATTTGATGTCCAAAATTTAAATTATTGGATTGCTTACTAGGTCTTGACAATGGCTTCCAATGGTTGGATGAGGTTGGTAGTGGCTTGGATGAGTGATAGAGAGATTCTATAGATGAAATATAGTAGCAAGATGATGATTTTATGGCTTTTTAATTTAATTTGGCCATGGCACAATCATGGATTTTTATAGGATGGTGGAGGGATTTTTAAGGAAATTTAAAATTATTTATTTAGAAACTTCTAAAACTTTATAGGAGCTTCCCTAGTTTTATTTATTTATTGTTTATCTTAGGGGATAATGGGGGATTATATAGGAGTTAATGAGGTTTAGGACTCATAGGGATGTAGGAATATCTAGGGTGGTAGAAAAATAAATAGGAATTTTAAATTGGCTAGTTGGTTTAGGGAGTAGGTTGGTATGTAATAGGCTCTATTAGGGGTTTAATGGGGAGAATAATTGGTTTTAGGATGGGGTAAAGGTTTATAAGATATAGTAATGGGATGTGGGTTATTAGGCCATTAGTTACTTTAGCTATGAAATATAATAATTAGACTAAATTAGTGATAATTCATATAATAAGCAAGGCAAGCATAATTTAGTGCATATATTTTGCCCCTCTTTGAAATGGAATTGTGAGTGGGGTGAAGTGAAAGGATTAATGGTCTTTCAAAGAAAAACCATGATGTTAGATGGTGTCATATGTTATTAGGATATAATTCCCCCTCAAAGGAGCATGTGGGGATAATCGACTCAAATGGTCACTCAAAATGAAATCCCAGGATGGGGTTAGGATTCCCCATTTGACAATTGAGATGCCCCACGAGTGAAGGGTATAAAGTATCTCAGGTGATGGGTTCTATAAAAATGACTAATGTCTAAAAAGAGTTTTGATTGATAAGATAACATTAATTTAAATAGGATGGGTTCAAGATGGTAATAAATCCCATAGCAAGGATGCATACTAGGGAAAGATCAAAAAGGGATAATAGTGATAAAGATTTGTGATTGGTGATAGAGATCCATTTTTCATAAGATGAATGATAGGTGATCATTGAGTTACTAGTCTAGAGAGGGTAAAATGATGAGGGATAAAGGGTGGTCAAGTTATCGTTGGGCATGAAATTGGGACTAGGTATTGCCTACATAGTCCTAAAATATCTAAAGTTGATGTAGTTCTAGATGTAGGGTAAGGTGGATGATAAGGGGTTGTACATTTCATGCCCTAAATAATGTTATAAGATGATTAAAAAGGATTATATGGGGATAATTGGTCAATTGGATGATATTTGGGATGGTTGATGTTATTAATGGGTTGTTAGGGGCATATTGGGGGGTTATATAAGATAAAAAAGTCAAAATTGGGTCATTTTCACCTTTTGACTTCTTGTGTTTTGAGATCTAAGGTGAAACCATGGATTGGATACCATGAACTTCCCATCATAATGATAGGGTTTGAGATTAATAGAGAGAGGTAGATGTTGGACCTATAGTGAGTAAAAAACCTCTAGCTCAGTTATTTTGTGAATTTTTGTTAGCTTTTATGCATTTTGAGATGGATTTTTTCAAAAAGAAAGGCCATCCAAATCACCCTAATAATACCATGACTGATAGTTTTTCCCTTAGTCTTGATATTCTCATCATGATTTATAGATTTGAATGGTTAACCCATGATATTGAAATATCACAAGTCCTTAGTTATGGTATTGCAATACCATAATAGGGGAACCATAATATTGAAATACCATGATTATGAGTTTGTGGTTTTTCAATATCACTATTAGTGAGTTATAGTTTTGTCAAAATCATCATAAGGTAATTTCACAAGTAGGGAGTTTTTTAGGACTAGGAAAAATAGGTAAGTGTTAGGTTAAATGAGTTAGTTTGGATGATGTAGGGTGTTAGATTAGTTAGTTATATATGTGGGTTGATTAAGTTAGATGGATAAGGGGGAGGTGATTATATGGTTGTTGGGGGATACTTAAGAGGGAGTGGATTTATTAGGTTAATTAGATATGAGCGTTAAATGGTGTGGGTACGTATGGTAGGTTGAGTAGTGTTAGTGAGATAGGGGTTAGGTTAGGGTGGGGGATTAATAAGGTAAGGATGGGGGTGATTTAGATGATTTGTATAGGTGATAGGGATTTAAATATTAGGTAATAGCTAGGGTTTTTAGGGACTTGGTGAGCTTGGATAGATGAGTTAGGATAGGTATTTGATGATGAAAGCAGTTATAGGTGGATGATGATTGGTGTAGGAGGATCTAGGCATCATCACATCATAGTTATGACATTCAGAGATGTTACATGAGATGCATTGGCTGATGGTGGTGGAGTTTGGGGTACTTGAGTTGATTAGTTTACATGATGTAATGATGATACCTATGATATGTATTATTTAGGCCCTAGTTATAGCATTAGTGGAGTGTTGGCATTCAGATCCAACACCTTTTAATTTATCATGGGTAAGATGACAATTACTCTAGAGGATGTGTACAGGATTTTCCATCTATTGATGCATGAAGATGGGATATATTGGTAGTCATAGACTTTGGCTTGGGCCTTATTATGACTTTTAAGGAACTTACAAGTGGGGATGTGGGATAGATGTGTTGACATTGATAGATGCTTTCATGAGGGCACCATTTATAGGTTAACATTGGTGGTGATGTCTCTTGTGTATGGCATTCTCCTACTAGACAAGAGTGGGTAGTGGTTCCACCTAGGGTTGGGAGATGTAGTTGTGGATATGGTTCAAGATCATTAATTATTTGCCTAGGGGCTAGTTGTCTTGGTATATTTGTATGAAGAGATTCACTTGGGAGCTTATCAAGGAGCTACTATTTTTGGGCCATCATCACTTTTACAAATCTAGAGCTGGGAGCACATTATTATTTAATGGCCATTAGGGAAACTATAAGTTCACCATCTAAAATAGTTGATGGTCTTTGGTTATCACATACTATTAGGAGTGCATTTGGGGCACACAAGCAAGATGAGGTTTTATAGATAGTCTTTTGATAGTTTACACCCTAAGTATATCATATGGATGCCATATATAGGCCTCCAATTTGGATGGGATGATGAGTTAGTTACTTAGTATATGATCATAGAGTACTACTTGATAGGGCAGTGTGACCTAATCATTGAGAGATATCACCTAAATTGTGTGTAGCACTAATTTGGCTTCATCTAGGATATTCCAAGACCAGATCATTTGTTTGCACATAGTGAGTGGGAGAGGTCACTATTAATGCCTAAAATTGCATTAAAGTAATTGGTCCCTTGTTAATTGAGAATGCCTAAAATTTAGACCATGTTGATTATTGAATTTAATATCTAATTCCTTTTATCCTCATGCATTCCTTGGGAAGGTCAAGTTCATCATAAAAAATTGGCTAAGTCCTTTATGTGTTGTCTTTGCTTGGTGAAACTATTTATCCCTTAGACTTTTTAGGCTTTTGTAATGAACACAATGCCTGGTGAAAATGGTTTTTTAGACTTTTTGTCTCAAATAAAAAAATGAAGACTTATTTCTATCAGACATTTTATCCTCTACAAAAGTTCCAAAAAATTTCTTTATTTTGAAAAAGGTGTCAAGTCTTATTTATTTCAGACTTTTTATCCATGGAAAAAAATCTAAAGGGTGTTTTCCCTTCAGGCATTTTTCACATACAAAAATCCCAAAAGAATTATTTACTTTGGCCAAGGCACTTTCCAAATTTCCTAGAGGGTCATTTTGCCTTCATAAAAGTCTTGAAGGATATTTATGCAAGTGGAAGGACATTTTCAAGAATCTAGAAAGACACTTTCACAAGTTCTAAAGGATAACTCAAAGGTCATATGACACTTTCAAGTCTCCCAAAGGGAAAATTTGGAGATTTTGAGGGACCATTTCAAAAAAATTGAAATGCAATTCTATAGGTCAGATGCCATTGGCAAGACTTCTAAAGGATATGTTTGACTTTAAGAGGCTACTCCTAAGTAATCTCAAGGGCTACTCCCTAAGGGATTCTACAAAAGATTCCTTCAAGTCATACACTCTCATAATAAATGAATTCTCTTTGGAGGGTGGAATAATATTACACTCCTCTTTAGGTTGGTTAATGGTACAAAGATAAAAGATAGCTAAAGCCCTGAGTGAGCATCTATGATGGACACATGGTAACACCCTAGAATGATTTTGGTTTCTATTCTTATTCAAAAGTTGTCATACTTGTGTTTTTGATAGTAAAGGTATGAGTAGATTTCAAAGTTTTGACTCCTCAAATCATGCTACATGGTAGTCTTTTAGGGGTTTTGGTTTCTAGGCCCTTTTTAGGAATGCCTCATCTCAAAAGGGGTAAGAGGTGCAATGAGTCCCCAAAGATTGGAAAATTAGGGTGGTCAAATAAGATCATGACATGTGGCACTCTTATGGGAGCTCAGACTATATTGCACCAAGACACCAAAAAAAAAGTGAGACATTGCAAATGTCCCTAACACCTCGAGTACCTAACACATCAAAATTGTCCATCCCAAAGTAAAATTTGGGGAATGTAGCATCTCCTCACTAAATAATATGAGGGGTAAGGAGGTGAAAAGGTTCCCAAAGACCTAATGAGTGTCAAAGGTGTATTTTCACTTGTATGATGCCACGTGTCATAGGGAAAATGGTTTAGCTAGAAGGGGAAGTGCCATCAAGTTTCCTTCCTTTTCTTTTTGAAAGATGCTTAAATATATTAATGCGGTAGTTAAGGATTAGTTTTTCCACACCAAGGATTAACTACTAACCCTAATTTTAAAAGGGGATGAATATAAATAAGTATTTTCTTTCATTTTAATCCACCTTTTACAATTGGAACTCATAATTGTATTTTCAAGTGATTTGCAAATCAGAGCAATGTGAGACAAGAATAGTAACTGCTATCATATTTTCAAGTGATTTCTTTCTTAGGTTGCATAATTTTCAACATGGTTGTAAGTAAGTATTCTCTAGGTTATTGAATTATTTCTTTGGAAGTGAAATTTGAAATAAATATGGAGTTATCCACTAGGAAAGGGTATACTTTAGCTTGAGGGAAGGTAGTGTCACATTGGTCAAGCAAAAATGGCTTCTTCTTCTATCCCTCTAAAAAGTAGCATTATCTCAATTCTTAATAGGATTAAGGACACTGATGTCCAAGGTTTAGATTTTATTTCCCTTTCAAATCTTTTTCAAATACCTAATCCCCCTTAAGTGGTAGTCAATTTGGGTATGAGTTATATGGTTCCTACGGTAGCTTTTCCACTAATATCCCCATACCCATAACTGGTCATTACATGCACAAAGGTGTATCATGAGGATATAAGAACTATACTTGATGGGAGCCAATTAATTATTTTCTCATTCACCCCTTAATATCTTAGTGCCATGCTCTGGATATCACCATAATGAGGGAATTATTTTAACCATGGAAGAGTGCCAAGTGAAGAATGATAGCCTAATTTGGGGATATTGTAAACACTTTTTGGCTCACTAAAAAGAGAACTAAGGTTTCCAGATTGACTAGGAATCTTAAGTTAACAAAGTTCAAAGAGATACCATGATATGTCATCACCATGGTTTCTAGATTTTTTGGGGTACCCATGGTAGAGAAGTTTGAGCCATGGATGTTTTCCAGCCTTATTTTTGTGTTGGAGGGTGAGAAGCAATTGGACTGGGCCTCAATTCTAAGTAATAGCCTACACAACTAGATAATGTATTTATGAGTGGCCATCTCTTCCATGGAGTCATTTGATGGTGCATTTTACATGTCTTCCTACCTCATGTATAGCTTATTACATAACAGAGATTTCCCTAGGCTCACTAGGAATTCCTCTAGTCTCAAAATTTATGAGTTGTATCATGAAATGACTTTGGAAGGTTTTAGGAACAGCTAGGCTAAGGTCTATAATTAATTTTTCATTGCCATGATAAGTGTCTTCTACCCTTTAAGGAGCTTAAATAAAATGACCAAGATGGCCAAGGAGGTGATCGATAGGTTTGGTGTAGTGTACATTCAATTTTGCACCTTCACATATATCTAAGTGAGTGGTTATTTAGGGGCACCCCATAAGCTACCTAGGTAATTTGATGACAAGGTATCATTCATATAATTGTAAAAAAAAATTGTTCCCCCACATGAGATGATTATGGCAAAGAATATGAATAACCCCTTCAAGTTCCCTGTATAGATAGGATATTATACATGTCCTACTCTAGCTAGAGTAAAGGGGTTGGAATAAGAAATTAGGTGGTTTCAGATGGACAAGATGTCTCCTCAATCCAAATATAATATCAGGTCATTGGTTAACATTGTTATGGGTGTATTTATGCACTTGGTACACTATAAGGACATCTAGTCAGAATGCATAATAGAGGAGAAAGTGAGGAAAATTAATTACCTAAGGCTCATCATTCAAGAGATTATTGCATATGGAATCATCCCCATTCCTAAGGACATGGTGGATGACAAGGATATAGTGTCATTGGTATACACTAAGGAGAATATAGAGATGTAACCTATAGCCTAATTAGACTTCACATTCTTGAAGAATGATTTAATTGCATGGAGGGTATAAACTATAATGAAAAGAATATTTGAGTGGTTAAAGTCCCAAGGTGTGGACCTCAGTGCACATGACACCCCTACCCTCAGGGACATTAGAATTTTTTGAGAGCTCAAGGTGATTCTTCCCCCTTACACTAGACATTTAGTAGGCCCTCAAGTAGAGGCCAAAAGCAAAGGGAAGAAGCTGGTAGGTGATACCAATTTCACCAAGCTGATCAATATTGATGAGATTATAGAAGCACAAGCCAAGTCTAGACTATATTTCACAAAATTTACCAACCTTGCTAAAAATTGGACTTGGATTGCCATGGGGGAGGTGAAAATTAAAAATGCTTCTCCCATTTTGATCACTATTAAGGGAGATCCTACCACATTAGCTGGATCAACCATTGCACCAACCCCTCAGCCCAAGCAATCACCAGAGCCCATTCCACCCCTAAAAATGTACACAAGGAAAAGGGGAGGGGAGGAACAAGTAGAACATCTAAAAACTAAAAGGGTGAAGAAGTTATTTTAACCTCCACCTACAATCCCTAATAAAATGAAAGAGGTTGTACATCTAGATGTACCCTCTCAATGTGAAGCCATATAATCCCAATGAGAAAAGCCCTCATATGCCCAGTTGCTAAGGGATATGAGTGAAAAAGAAGATTTGGATGATGATAGGCCTATTGTAGAGATAGTAAAGTGGCCATAGATTTTCACTCCTCCCACAATGATGATAGGACAAATAAATCCAAGGTAAAGGCCACAAAATCTAGTCAAAACTCCAAAATGGGATTGTTTAGACCATAAGCACCCTTGGGAGGAGAAGACAAAGGTGATGAGGGAAATGTATTAGCCTCAAATTACCCTAATTCCTTCAAAGATGTGACACAAGTATGTGTCAAAGTAGCCATGCAAGCCTAATCTCTACTTAAGAAAGAAACTATCTCCTTCGACATAGAAGTATTTGTCTAGGATATGTTCACCCAGCCATCAAGACAAGAGGTAGAGGGTGAGACAAAAAGTATGCAAGGGCCCGAGTAGAAACTTGAAAATGAGCCAAGGCCAGAAGAGCAAGCCCTCACTAATAGTGAAAAGGTGGAGGTTTAAGAGGTTGAAAATTTTGAGGCTAGAACTGAAGGAGATAGGGGATCAAGCCTAATAATGGGTACCCCTTTTCCCTTCAATGTGAATAAAGAAGCTATTCAATTTGGTGCAATTGTAGAGGCCATGATTAGTGAATATCCACCTAAGGTAATAAGGAAGACACTATAACCATTTCCCTAATTATCCAACCAATTACACAATATAATTTGGAAGCAAGAACACCTCCTCAACCTATAGGATAAGAAACTGTCATTGATATGCTGCTACTAGGGTCCTGACAGCAATCTAGAATAGTTGTTGAGGTCTTGGAATAATTTAAACCTAGCAAAGAGGGAGAGATAGAAGCTAAAAGGAAGAAACTTGAGTTAGCTAGAAATGAGGATATAGAGAAAATAATATTAGGTTCACACCTGACTCCTATCAATCTCCCTTTGGTCAATGTTCCATTAACGCCACCTTTCAATTCTCCTAGACTAGCCTCAAGGTCCACAATTCTAATGGGTTTTCAAACCAAGCCCTTGGTGTGGGTTGAAGAATAGATTAAGGAGAAATAAAACATTGAAAGTGAATTGGGAGATATAGATGTGATGAGGATTGTTTAGGCATATAAATCAAAACCTCCCAACAAGGCTAAGGCACTCTCCTAGACTACTTTCAGTGATGATGGGGAGAGAACATAGGAAATAGTAATCCCTCCATAAGGTGCTATAAATAAGGATGTTCCCATTAAAATCTAATGTACAAATATGATCTAGGAGAGACTTCAAGAAATGAGATCAAGCATAGCTCATAGGTTCTAATGAGTATAGTGGCTCATTGAATGGACAAAGATAAAGCATCAATGAAGGAGCTTAAGATGTAGAACCAAGAAATGATCTAGTACTTGCAAAAGTTATTGAGTGAGCCTAATGTAGTATTTCCAACTACTAGCATATCCTTGAGTTCACCTATTTCCTCCTAAAATATGCTTGATTTTGGCCTCAGTGAAGATTTAAAGACCAGAGGATAGGTGAAAAAAGAGTGGTAGAGAGACTTGATGGTCTAAGCCAAGGAGGTAATCTATACAGCATTAAAATGGCTTAATATTGTAATAGATAAACAAGAGGCATACAAATCCTTAGTATTGATTTATGATACTGATATTAAGAGCTGGGAGGAATTTGGTCCCAAGGTAGATAAATTGTGTAGTGTGGGAAAGGATACCTTGATTTTAGAAAAGGTCATCACCTCAGATGATCCTAAAATTCCCAAAGAATTCCAACTAGCCATAAAACATAAGTTAGCAATGTTTAAGGATGGTGCCATCAATATAAAATGGGAAGAATAGTCTCTCAAGACTAATAGGATGGAAATTGAGGCCACCTTGATGGGAATGGTGAAGCTTTATGGTAAAGTTAACATGATAAAGGAATTGATAGAAAATGCCCTAAAGAGTATTATCAATGCACCCCATGGAAGCTTCAATAGCCAAAAAATAAGGGAGCTAGTGCTACTTGAAAAATCATGTGACCAATTGAAGGCATTGGTCGAGAAGAAGTAGAAAGTACTCTAGAGGAATACCAACTAGTTATAAGAATATTATGTCAAATTCAAATACCATATGGGCCTAAATAAGAAAGTTATCACCACCATGATCGAGAAGTTCATTGCATACAATAATAGGTTGGCGCAGGGCTCGATCATCAAAGTTGGTTCCATTATATAACCAAATCATTTCTATTTCTTCTCAGTTGATGTAAATTTTCTTTCTCCTCCCTCTTCCTCTTCTCTTTTTTTCTCTTAATCATTATGATTTGCTCATTAGTAGCACGTCCCTCATAGTAAGATTCTTTATTATTCAAAGAAATGGATGTTTTGGATTGGTTATATAAGTGGACAAAGTTTTGTTTTATCCCTTATTAGATTTTGCTTTATGTGGCATATCCCTTATTGGATTTTGTTTTATCCCTTATCCCTTATTATCAGAGCACACACATTATCCTAGGAATCATTTTTGTTGCAACTGATGAGCTTCAAGCTCGTGAATGAATTTTTATAACTAGAACATCTCATTGGAATATGCCACGTATTGATTTGAAAATGGTATAAGTAAAGGAGGTTTGTTCCTTTACAAAGGTTGGTCAATCAAAAAAATTTGAGAAAAGAGATATCACTCTAGAGAAGTTCTTCCTGTGTAATCTCTTTGGTGTCAAATTGGTTTCTTGTGCAAAACCATTGACAAGATTTGAGATCATATTGAGATGTTCCCCTCTTACAAAGATGACTTGCATAGTCTACATATTGTAGAATTTCCACCACATGTTATATGTATTTGAGATTCAAATGGATAATGGAATATATTTGTGTCTTGTTGCTCTATCTTGTTTTTTAAATCTAATGTGTTATTCTAAGTTCTTAATATATTTTTACTCTCTCACTTTCCTTTTATGGTAGTCATCTAGGAAATGTGTTGATATTATAACATCCTTTTAGTTATGAAATTTGAAATGAAGTATTAAGTCTTTTTAGGGGTAGTCCCAGGCTCATAAATTTAGTGAGAAAGATATATTGAATGATTACTTGTAGCTTTGCTTGTGATTCTTTTGAGGAATTGCAAAGTATTATTTCATTCCATTTGTTTTAAAGATTCTAAAATGATTGTTTATAGAAGTGACATGATAGTTTAGTGAATTTTTCCTCTCTCTCTCTCTCTCTCTAGCACTCATCCATATCTTTGTTTAAATCAACCCACCTTGTCTTACCCTACACTTAACACACCAATTGCATATCATAAATGTTACTTGCATCATAAATACATGAGATCTTGCATATTTGGAATGTATTTGCAATTTTTTGCTTAAAATATTAAAGCTACAGTTTCCTATCTAGTTTCTATTGTTGAATATTTCATAAAATGAAGATTGTAGCCATCCTTTCATTTGTCTCTAGTAGCTTGTGTATGACATAAAACATTTTTACATTTTGTGTGACAACCCTTACAAGAGAAGTGTGTAAACTTGGTTATTCTTTGTTCATATTCCACTTATGTGCCAAGAATCCCCATGGATATTAAAGTGTGAAATCCTTCCATGTGAGAAAGCTACCCCATAGGTTTTCTCACCTTGGTTTAGGTAGAGCCAAAAGTAACAAGGAGTTAACCATACCCTTTGTAGGTGTCTCTAAGTCATTGTCTATGTCTGGTTCTTTATTGATGTTAAACCCTTCCTCATCTATAATGACATATTAATAAGTTTTTCATCTTTGTTTTCCATTTTATGTAAGTGTGCAAAGCTAAGCATATAAGGTGTATAACTAAGAACCAACACCCTTTTTGGCATGATTTTTGGGGATAGTTCTTGTCACCTACATGATAGGGACTCTTATAGAAAGATTTGATCATTTTTGAGAGTTTCTTTGCCTGCCTATGGTGTGTCAAAGTTGCCAACTCATTTCTAGTTAATCTATGTGGTTTTATACTCAAAGACAAAATTGATAGGTTATTTGTTGGTAGGTGTTTAGTCCCTTTTGAACATTGTCTTTCATATCAATGTTTTGTCTCTTATTTTCTAGAAGTTTGATTCTAGTTGTGACTCTGAGTTTCTTATTTCCTAGTTATTACAAGACCATTACCTATTGTATCCCTCACCTTCCTAAGCTTCTATTTTGAGTATCCTATTATTTACAAATATGAAAGGATTGAGATCATCCTTTAGGATTGATCCATCAAATCAATTTGTCCCTCCATTGTGTACTCCTTTGAATAAAAGGGGATTAGCCTGGAGAGTTGTTGAAGGACTTAGTTTTGTCATTAAGATTAATCTTGGTGTTACTAACCTTCAAAAATGTGTAGACCAACCTCTTATTGAATATTACCATAGCTCTTCTAGTAATTCTAAGCTTTATAACCCTATTTACTATCCTAATCCATCCCCAATAGCTCAATCCCCTCTTGAATCTGACCTGCCCATTCCTCCTCATTCCCCTCCTCACATCTCATTGCTAGTGGTTCTTAAACCACAAGATATCCCAATCATGAGGCATAGATATCGAGAGGAAAATGCATGCCCTACTTTTATGTTCCCAGATTTAGACCTATCAATTTTGATGAGATGGAGGGATTTCCTAATGAAATAAGGAAGAGGCTCCTAAATTTTTAGGGGAATAATGATGTGACCAATGACCAGCATTTGAAGGCCTTCCAAAATGTTACTAAGGATTATGATTTTGGGCATGAGGATGTGTACATTAATTTGTTTGTATAGACATTGGAAGATGATGCTCAAGATTGGTTCAACTCCCTCCCCATTAGATGTATTTACTCATGGGGAGAGATGAAGAATGTATTTAAGATTTAGTATGGTGAAATGATAGATCCAAGGTTCCTCTTGGCTAAGTTTGAAAATATCAAGAAAAATCCTATTGAGTGTGTACAGGGTTCTAATACCCATTTCAATAAGGCCATGATGCATTTACCTAAAAATATTAGGCATAGTGATACTGCTTGTCTGATAAAATATTGTGATGTTTTTGACAAGAAGGTTGTATACTAGTTGAGAGACAAAGATCTAGAAAACCCTAGGTTAGCCTTTAATATGGCCATTAAAATTGAGAAAAATATTAAAGCTATAGGAAAGCCTATGAATAATAGGGCTGATGTGAAGCTAGTCAATCTTGAAAATCCATGGTCTACCAAGGCTACCAACTTAGAAGAGACTGTCAAGATTTTGGCCTCCACTATTAAAGAAATGTTGTATAAGTTGAATAAAGAATAAAAGGGCATTCCAAATGTATCTTCTGTCCATGATAGGGCCCTGAATCTACATCAGTCTTAGCGAGGCCCTCTATTCCATAACTGAGAAGTTGAAAAAGGAAAGAGGCATGCATGTGAAGACTGGATAGAAAGGAATCAAGGTAGGAGTGTTGGGAAGGAAATGCTAGATCCCTTAGATGCTAAGGTAAATGTCATGAGATCTAATATAAACATTGATTGGTGTGATAGATGCTTCTTATCCCACCCACCTTGTCATATTATTGAGGTAGTGGATCAAGAATTGGATGAACCAAAGGATGCATCATCTGATTATGAAGTTTTCATGTTTGATTTTCATAGTCCTCTAGATGATGTAGTGACTCCCACATAGATGCCTACTAGCACCATGACCAATAAACTATGGGGTGTTGTTGAGTTAGAACATGTCCCTATCTTTGATTTTGCATGTGATGTCAATGTATCACAAGTATATGAGTTTTATGTACATGATTTTGATCATTTATGATCTATAATGATCAATAAGTATCTAGAAGTCAATCCATCAGAGGAATACTAAAGATTCTTGATTAATGTAGTAGCTATCAAGAGAAGTGAGATTAACTTGAGAAGTAGGCAAGTAGGTGTTATCCCTCAAGGCACTACCCCTATTGACCCAAAGGTAAGGGATGTAGGAAAAGAGGCAAAGAAATTTGTAGCTATTCTAGAAGCCTCCAAGAGGGCACCTATTATTCAAGATACTAGACCCAAAGAAGTTTTTACTAAGAACAATAAGATACCTATGTTGTCTAGTGTCCCCAAGGGTACTAATGAGACTAAGTAGAACCCACCACTGAAAGCTCCCATAAAGAATAATAATCCCCCTCAACCTAATCCATTTCATTTATTGTCTAAGCATATCCCTACTAAAAATGTCACCACCCTCCCACTAAACATGCCTCTCCTTCAGTAAGTATATATGATATGGCCTAGCTATTGAGTCAAATAAAGATCATTGTTCCGCTCATTGAGTTCTTGTAGATCCCTAAACATAGGAAGAGCACTTTTAAATATTTGTATTTTGGTAAGGGATCAACTACTAATGAGTTTAAAATGTCCCAAGTGTTATTAGAATATCAAGAGTTGAAGGACATTTATGAACCTTCTCCTGAAGTCTATCTAGGGACTGCATTGGTGGAGAGTCAGTTGGATGTGGAGTCATTTTATACAACATTTATTATCAATGGTATGGTTGTCCATAATTTCATGTTTGATTCTAGTGCATCTTGTAATGTTATGCCTTTATGTGTCTTGAATGAAATTAGTGTAAAGATAATGTCTAATTTTGGCAAGTATTATGTTATGGATTCATGAGAGGTGCCAATTGTTGGGTAGGTCAAAGGGCTAGTTGTGCAATTAGTGATTCAACTAGGTAAGTTTTTGAATATGGATGTGGTAGTTGTATATTTCCCTCCCAAATGGGGAATGTTTCTATCATTGAAATGGGCTTCTAGCATGGGAGGAAGTATGCAGGTGGACCTTTTTTATGCTACCATTCCCCTAGAAGGTAAGATGGTCAAACTTCATAGAGAGCCTAAGATGTTACATATAATTAAAGATCCAAATTATGCTCTAAATGAATTAATGTACAATAATGTTGAGCTAGGTATTTTTGTTGGTACTGTTGATGTGGGTGAATAGTCTATTATCATTGATGCACAACCTGATATATAAGTTATTGTTTGGGAATTGTTCTTTGATGGGGCCTATTCTAATGTTAAGAATGGGGCTAGAGTGATTATAATTAATCCTAATGAAAGGAGGTATAATTTTTCCTTCCACCTTGATTTCAATTACACTAAAAACATTATTGATTATTAAGCGCTTCTACTTGGTTTAAGAATTGCATGTGAACATGGGATAAATTGTCTCTCTGTTAAAGGGGACTCAAAATTGGTGGTGAAACAGATCTATAATGCATATGCTACCAAGTGTAAAAGGTTGACATAGTACCAAAATGTTGTATGGGATCTGATTGAAGGATTTGATGCATTTAAAATATCTTATCATGATAGGGAATTCAACCAAGAGGCTGACAAATTTGTTAAAGTAGGAGGTCAATTTGATATTTTGAGCATGGGCCCATATTATTAGTACCAGGTAGAGGTGATTTCTTGACCCTCAGTCCCAGATAACATTTATCATTGGTAGGTGTTCGAGGATGATGACCAAATCAAAAGGTTCTTGACTTGTAAAGCAAAATTTCATGGTTAGCTTGTGGACTTGGAATCTATGGTTCAAACTTGTGATGAAAAAGACACTTTATTTGGGAAAGAGGTCATTAAACTCAAAATAAACACTATCCCTAAGGGATTGGTCATCTTAGAGGCATCCTTTGATGGAGTAGATATAATGAGGTTAAGGGAAAAATTTATCTTAAGGGACATCACTAAATCTGATTTGGGTTCCCCCAGGAATCCAAGAAAAGTATGGCTAGGTACTTGTCTCAGTACTAAAGAGAAAAGAGATTATGTACAGCTACTGATAAAATATCAGGATTACTTAGCATGGTCTTAATAAAAGCTTAAAAAGTATAGGGATGACTTATTCCAACATGTTATCCCATTACATCTAGATAGTAAGCCATTTAGGTAGAAGCAGAGGCCTATCAATCCCATCTTTGCCACCAAGATGCGTGATGAATTGAAGAAGTTAAGGGGTGTTGGTATTATTCATCTTATTAGGTACTCATCTTGGGTGGCTAATTTAGTCCCTATGTGCAATAATAATGGTGATATCCACCTCTATGTAGATTTCTACAATCTGAATAAATCCTCCCTAAAATATAACTATCCCTTACTCAATATGGAAAATCTATTATAGATTGTTACTGGGTATAAAATTTGGTCTACTTTAAATGGCTTCTTTGGGTATAACCAAGTTGTGGTCAAGGAATCTAAGAGGTCTAATACTACATTCACCATACAATGGGGCACCTATGTGTATATGAGAATGCCTTTTTGGGCCAATGAATGCTAATGCAACATTTCAACATGCCATAGATGTTGCTTTTACAAGGATGATTGATCAATTTATTGTTGTTTATCAAGATGATGTCACTACATACTCCAAGAGAATGTATGAGCACTTGAAATACTTGGAAAAGGTATTACTTATATGAAAAGAGTTTGGTATCTCCCTCAATCCTAAGAAGTGTCATTTTAGATTTCAAAAGGCTAAATTGCTAGGACATATAGTGTCTAAGGAGGGTTTTATGATTGATCCTAAAAGAGTTGAGTCTATTGATAAAGTGCCCATCCCATAGTCCAAGAAAGGAATTCAATCTTTCTTTGGAAAAATTAATTTTGTAAGAAGATATGTGTCTAACTTTGTAGAAATCACCCTACCTATTACTTCTATGTTGAAGAAGGATCAAGTTATTAAATGGGATAAAAGGGTTATGCAAACATTCAATGATGCTTAAGGAGCTTTGAAGTTTTCTCCTATTTTAACTATTCCTAATTACACCAATCCATTTCAAATTTTCTCCTTTAAGTCACCCCATACCATTATTGTTGTTTATTACAAAAGAATGATGATGGTCATGAATAACCCATAGCTTTCTTCAGCAAAGCTATGCAAGGGTATGAGTTGAATTACACCCCTATGGAGAAACAAGATTTCACTTTGTTGAAAGTGGTTAAAACATTTAGATCTTATATCTTGAGTTCAAAGATTATTGCTTATACCCCTCACACCATGGTGAAAGATATCTTGACTCAGATCATGTCTCCATTAAAAGGTGTAAATGGGTAAATAAGTTATAAGAATATGATATATACATCCAAACAACTAAATTGGTGTGAGGAATCAGCTTGGCCAAGCTTATGGCTAAGGTGAAATTTTAATAAGTTTAAGTGAACAACATTATTGCCACCACCAGTAGTGCTTTGGATCAGTTTAGTGCATCCCAGAGGTATAAGGACATTATTTATTATCTACATAGTATGTGTTGTCCTCCCAACTTGGACAAAAATTAGAGGACTCTCAAATTAATCTCCCAAAAGTACCTTTTGACTGAAAGTGGATTGGCATGGAGAAATCCTAATGGGGTCCTTCTAAAGTGTGTGTTAGAAGACCAAGTTGATGGCTTGATTGAGGATTTTCATAGTGGAGTGTGTGGTGGCCATTTTATGCCTAAAGTTATTGCTCATAAAATTATTAGAGCTATTTATTGGTGGCCATCATTGTTCAAGGATGTTAGCATTAACACTTTGTAGGAAGATTAAAGGCATTTGGTTCTCTCCTTTTACAACTGGTTACTATTGAAGCTTCATTTAGGCAATGGGGCATGGATTTCATTGGTGAGATTAGTGAGGCTTCAAGCATTAGGAATAGATGGATATTGATTATAACTAATTATTTCACCAAGTGGGTGGAATAAATCTCCACTAGGAAGGCAACATACCAAGTTGTGATGGACTTTTTATTGAATTAGATTATCTATAGTTTTAGCTTGCCAGTCAAGATCATTGCTCACAATGCAATGAGTTTCAAAGCCAATATTTTAGAGTTGATGTGCAAATATTATGAGATTAAACTCACGTATTCTTCTAATTATAATCCTTAAGGGAATGGGCAAGCATAATCGAGTAACAAAAACTTGCTCAAGATTATCAGAAAGATATTGGAAATCAACAAGAAGAGTTCGAGTAAACATTTGAAATTTGCCCTGTGGGCTAATAGGATTACTCTTAAAAGAGCCATAGGAAGGAGCCCTTTCAAGCTTATCTATGGAACTCAAGCAATTTTTCCCATCAATCTATAACTTCCTACCTATCATTTGCTACAATAACTTAAGGAAGATGAATACACTAACCACTATGAATAAAATGTAGACATCTAATTCCTAACACCATTCGTGTTGAAATTGTCCATCTTACTTGAATTGCACTCAAATGCACATTTGAGATAAAAATCCATAAAATGTGCTAAATGGTTCAAACTTATCATTTACAAGTTCTAATTTATATCAAAGTATCCCTAAATTGGGTAATGCAATTAATGGGTCAGCTAACTTTGATCAATTCATTTTGACTCAAAATGATGATTTTGCCTTTTGCGCTATGGATTACTCTTTTCTCCTAAATTTATTGGTACATGCCACGTAACTTTTTTATTTTGTGTTTGAAACATCCTAAATGGAAATACAATTTTAATGAATCTAATTTCACCTTCTAATTCTTCTTGAGTCAAATTATAACTCAGTAGTATGACTTTCTAACTATTTGGATTAATTAGGGGCTAATTTTCAAATAATTGCACAAATGTTGATTAACCTTGTTTAAGGCTAATTAATCTATATCAAGAGCTTAAGTGGATTTTCCATGAGAGTTATTAAATATTTCTTTTTGAAAATTGATTCCTATTAACTACATCATCAAGTGACATCATTTCTTGGGAAGACATCCCTAGGCCATAAATACCATAGATATCAAGATTATGGGTCACCCATGCCTATTTAATACCTCCCATGCCTCTTCAATGATCCTTTTTCCATGGTCATGATGAAGATAATTATGGATTTAATTCAAAATATTAAGATTATCCATGGCCACACATCTCAATATTGAGATGGATGGTCATGGTTAATCCTGACCATTCTTAAAAATCTATAAATAGAGAGGCCATGGACATGAATTTTAATCTTGAATATTTCAAAATTATAATGTTAAGTTGTTTCCACAAGGTTTTGCATTTGATCATAGATTTTTATTATAAGCTTCATTGATAGGCTAGTTTAGTGATTTGGAATCAAGATCCTATGTTTTATGGAGTGTTCTTGAGTCATTGAAGGATCTTACCACCATTGTTGACAAAGACAAGGATGCTTGATCAAGGGAGAACATGCTTTTGAGCCACATGGGTATGATGAATCCATTTAGTAAGGTAATATTATGTTTATTTCTTTCATTTGTTTCTTGTTATCCTTTGTAATTCCCATAGGAATAGATAGGCTTGGCTAGTTAGTTCTTTATGCATGTTTCATTATTTATGGACTAATGATTAACTAACTTGCTTTATAATCCTCTCTATAGAAAGAATGAACCAGATTTTGGAATTGGATGAGTCATGCATGTTAGCCCATGAGAAACACCTCAATTTCAAAGAGAGGTTAAAGTAAATATTTGATAGAAAGGTCACTCCCAAAACTTTTCAAGTAGGTGATCTAGTTCTACTTTGGGATAGCAAGCATGAAGAGAAAGGTAAGAACAATAAGTTTGATGCTTTATGGATAGGCCCTTAATCGATTGTAGGATTGGGGAGCATAAATTCTTCTTAAGAGATTTGGATGGAGAAATATTAGAGCCGCTTGTCAATGGTAGACATCTAAAACACTTCTTAGATTGAGTCTATTTGCAACTATGTACCATATTGTATAGTGTTTTATTGCTCTATTATCCATTTTTTATTTCTTTCTTGTAAAATTCTTTTTGGTCATGTGGTTATTTTCATTTTTTTTCCCTCTTGGACTTTATTTTAGGTTCCATTGGGATCTTATATTTAGTTGAATTTTCTCATTCCTAAATCCATAGCCCAATAGATTGGCACCTTGTCTTGTGTTATGTGGTTCTTTGCACACCCATGAGGGGTATTCATCCCCAAGTGAGAGCCAATGTTAGTGCCCAAAATTGCATTGAAGAAATTCATCCCTTATCAATTAAGAATTCCTAAAATTTAGACCACGTTGAGTATTGAAGTTAATGTCTAAGTCCTTTTGTCCTCATGCATTCCTTCGGAAGGTTAAGTTCATCATAAAAATTGGCTAAGTCCTTTGTGTGTTGTCTTTTCTTGGTGAAAGTGTTTATCCTTTAGACTTTTTGGGCCTTTTTTAATGAACACAATGCCTAACAAAAATGGTTTTTCAAACTTTTTATCTCAAACAAAAAATCCAAAGACTTATTTCCATCAGACTTTTTGTCCGCTACAAAAGTTCCAAAAAAATTCTTTCTTTTGAAAAAGGTGTCAAGTCTTATTTATTTCAAAAAATTTGTTTGTGGAAAAAAATTTGAAGGGTGCTTCCCTTTATCCATTTTTCCCATACAAAAATCTTGAAGGAATCATTTACTTTGGCTAAGGTACTTTCCAAAGTTCTCAGAGGCTCATTTTGCCTTCATAAAAGTCCCAAAGGATATTTCTATAGATGGAAGGACATTTTCAATAATCTCAAAGGACACTTTCACAAGTTCTACATGATAACTCAGAGGGAATAAGACACTTTCAAGTCTCCCAAAGGGGCACTTTGGAGATTTTTATGGACTATTTCACAAATTCTAAAAGGCAATTCTATAGGAAAGATGCCCTTGGCAAGACTTTCGAAAGATATGTTCACATTTTAGAGGGCACTCCAAAGTGATCTCAAGGGCCACTCCCCAAGGGATTACCCAAAATATTCCTTCAAGTTGTACCCTCTCATAATAAATGAAGTCTCTTTAGAGGGTGGAAGAATATTTCACTCCTCCTTAGGTTGGTTAATGGTACAAAGGTAAAAGATAGCCAAAGGCCCAAGCGAGCATCTATGATGGACATATGGCCACATCCCAAAATGATTTTAGTTTTGGTTCTTTTTCAAAAGTTATCATATTTATGTTTTTTCTAGAAAAGTTGTGAGTAGATTCTAAATTTTGGACTCCTCAAATCATGCCATGTGGCAGTCTCTCAAGGGCCTTAGTTTTCAAGCCATTTTTGAGGAAGGCCTCATCTCAAAAGGGGGAAGAGGTAAAATGAGTCCTTGAGGACTAGGACATTGGGGTGGTTGAATAATATCATGACACATGGCACTCTTAGAAGAGCCTAGAGTATATTGCACCAAGACACCAAAGAAAAAGTGAGACATTACAAATGTCCCCAGCACCTTGAGTACCCATGTTTTTGACACATATCAAAATTATTCATCCCAAAGGAAAATTTGGGGCATGTAACATCTCCTCACTAAAGAATATGAGAGGTGAGGAGGTGAAAAGGTTTTTGAAGACATGATGAGTGTTAGAGGTGGATTTTTTCTTGTATGATGCCATGTGTCATTGGTAAAATTATTCAACTAGAAGGATAAGTGCCATCAAGTTTCCCTCCTTTTATTTTTGAAATATCCTTAAAGATATTAATGTAGTAGTTGAGGATTAGTTGTTCCATACCAAGGCTTAACTACTAACCATAATTTTAGAATGGGATGACTATAACTAAGTATTTTCCTTCATTTTAATCCACCTTTTGTAATTGGAGCTCATACTTATGTTTTCAAGTAACTTGCAAACTGGAGTGGTGTGAGATGAGAATAACAACTACTATCATATTTTTAGGTGATTTCTTGCTTAGGTTACATAATTTTCAATGTGGTTACAAGTAAGTATTCTCTGGCTTATTTACTTAGTGCTTTGGAAGTGAAATTTGAAAGAATTATGGAGTTAGCCACTAGGAAAGGGTATCCTTTAGCTTGAGGGAAGGTAGTGTCATGTTGGTAAAGTAAAAATGGCTTCTTATTTTGTCCCTCTAAAAAGTAACATTACCTCAATTCTTGATGGGATTAAAGACATTAATGTCCAAGGTTTAGATTTTTCTATCCTATCAAATCTTTTATAGAGACTTGATCCCCCTAAGGTTGTAGTCAATTTTGTTATGGTTTATATGGTTCTTATGATAGCTTTTCCACTAACATCCCCATACCCAAAGATGGTCATTGCATGTACAAAGGTGTATCATGAGGATATAAAAATTGTACTTGATGGGAGCCAATCAATTATCTGCTCATTTACCTCTCAAGCTCTTAGTGCCATACTCAAGTTACCACCACAACCTGAGGGAATTGTTTTAACCATGGAAGAGTGTCAAGCATATGTTGAAAAGAATGATATCCTCATTTGGGGATTTTATAAACACTTGTTGGCTCACCAAAAATAGAACTAAGGTTTTTAGATTAACTCGGAATCTTAAGTTAATAGATTTCAAGGAGTTGTCATGATATGTCATTGCCATGGCTAATAGAGTTTTTGGGGCACCAACAGTAGAGAAGTTTGAGTCATGGATGTTTTCCATCCTTATTTGTGTGTTTGAGGGTGAGAAACAGCTGGATTGGGCCTCAATTCTAAGTAACAACCTAAACAGCTAGATAATGTAGTTACAAGTGGCCATCTCTTCCAAAGAGGCATTTGATGGTACATTTTACATGTCTTCCTACCTCATGTATAGCTTAGTACATAATAGATATTTCCCTGAGCTCACTAGGAATTCCTTTGGTCTTAGAGTTTATGAGTTGTATCCTAAAATGAATTTGGAAGGTTTCATGAACATCTAGGCCAAAGTCTATAATTAATTTTTCAATGCCATGATAAGTGTCTTCTACCCTCTGAGGAGCTTAAATAGAATGACCAAGATGGCCAAGGAGGTGATCGACAGGTTTGGTGTAGTGTACATTCAATTTTGCACCTTCACATACATCCAAATGAGTGGTTATTTAGGGGCACCCCACAAGATACCTAGGTACGTTGATGACAAGGTAGAACTCATGGAATTGTGTAGACAAATGGTTCCCCCACATGATATGATTATGTCAAAGAAGATTAACAACCCCTTCAAGTTCCCTATACAAATAGGATATTATACATGTCCTACTCTAGCCAGAGCAAAGGGGTTAGAACAAGAAATTGGGTGGTTTTATATGGACAAGATGCCTCCTTGGTCCAACTATGACATAAAGTGTTTGCTTAACATTGCTATGAGTTTAGTTATTCACTAGGCACACTATGAGGACATCTAATCAAAATTCATAATAGAGGAACAAGTGAGTAAAATTGATTTCCTAAGGCTCATCATTCAAAAGATTATCACATATGGCATCATCCCCATCCCCAAGGACATGGTGGATGGCAAGGCTATAGTGTCATTAGTGTACACTGAGGAGAATATAGAGATGTATCCTATATCCCAAGCAGACTTCATAGTCTTAGAGAATGATTTAATTACATGGAGGGTGTATCTTATAATGAAAATAACATTAGAGTGGTTAAATTCCTAAGGTATGGACCTTAGAGCACATGACACCCCTACCCTCAGGGATATTAAAACTATATGAGAGCTCAAGGTGATTCTTCCCCCTTACACTAGACATTTAGAAAGCCCTCTATTAGAGGTCAAAGGCAAAGGGAAGAAGTTGACAAGTGATACTAGTTTCACCTAGCTAGTCAATATTGATGAGATTACAGTAATATAATCCAAGTTTGGACTATCTTTCACAAAATTGACCAACCTTACTAAGAATTGGACTTGAATTGCCATGAGGGAGGTATAACTTATAATTACTTCTCTAATTTTAATCACTATTGAGGGAGCTCATATCACATTATCGATACTAACCATCACACCAACCCCTTAGCCCAAACAATCACCAAAGCCCATTCCACCCCCAAAAATGAACATAAGGAAAAGGGGAGGGGAGAAACAAGAAAAGCAACTAAATACTAGAAGGGAAAAGAAGGTGTTGTAACCTCTACCTACAATCCCTAAGAAAAGGAAAGAGGTCATATATATAGAGGTACTCTCTCAATGTGAAGCCACAAAATCCCAAGGAGAAAATTCCTCATATGCCCAGTTGCTAAGGGATATGAGTGATGAAGAATATTTGTATGATTATAGGCCTATTTTAGAGATAGTAAAGTGGCTAGAGGTGTTCACTCCTCCCCCAGTGAGGATAGGACAAATAAATCTAAGGGAAAGGCTACAAACTCTAGTCAAAATTCCAACAATGGGATTGTTTAGACCATAAGCACCCTTGGGAGGAGAAGACAAAGGTGATAAGGGAAATGTATTAGCCTTAAATGACCCTTTGTCCTTCAAAGATGTGACATAAGTAGATGTTGAAGTGGCCATACAATCCTAAGCTCCACTTAATAAATAAACTATCTCCTCAGACACAAAGTATTTGTCTAGGATATGTTCACCTAGCTATCAAGATAAGAGGTGGAGGGTGAGATAAAAAGTATGCAATGCCCTAGGTAGAGCCTTGAAAATGAGCCAAGGATAGAAGATCAATCCCTCACCAATATTTATAAGGTGGAGGTTCAAGAGGTTGAACAATCTAAGGCTAGAGCTGAAGGTAATAAGGGATTAGGCCTGAGAATGGATATCCCTTTTCCCTTCGACATGAATAAAGAAGCAATTTAGGTTGGTGTAATTGTAGAGGCCATCATTAGTGAAGAGTCACCTAAGAGTAATAATGAAGACACCATAACCTCATCCTAAATTTCTAAACCAATTACATAATATAAGTTAGAAGCAAGACCACCTCCTCAGCCCATAGAATAAGAGAGTGCCATTGATAGACTATTGTTGGGGTCCTGATAATAATATAGAATAATTGTTGAGGTCCTAGAATAAGTTGAACTAGGTAAAGAGGGAGAGCAAGAATATGAAAGGAAGAAACTTGAGTTGGATAGTGATGAGGATAAAGGTAGATAATATTAGGTTCACACCTGACTCCCATCAATCTCCCTCTGGTCAATGTTCCATTAACACCACATTTCAATGCTCTTAAATCAGCCTCAAGGTCCATAACTCTAATGGGTTTTTAGACTAAGCCCTTAGTGTGGGTCAAAGAATAAATTAAGGAGAAATAGATCATTGAAATAAAATTGGGAGATATATATGTGATGAGGATTGCTCAGGCATATAAATCAAAACCTCCCAAGACGGCTAAGGCACTCTCTCAGACTCCTTTTACTGATGATGGGGAGAGAACATGGGAAATAATCATCCCTCCACAAGGTGCTACAAATAAGGACATTCCCCTTGAAAATTACTTAGTGTATATATATGATCTAGGGGAGCCTTCAAGAAATGAGATCAAGCATAGATCACAAGTTATGGTAAGAATGGTGTCTCATCAGATGGACAAAGATAAAGCATCAATAGAGGAGCTTAATATGTAGAACTAGGTGATAATCCAATACTTGTAAAAGTTATTGAGTGAGCCTAAAGCAGTGTTTCCAACTACTAGAATAGCCTTGAGTCCACCTATTTCTTCCTAGGGTAAGCTTGATTTTAGCCTTAGTGAATATTTAAAGACCATAAGATGGGTGACAAAAGAGTGGTAGAGAGACTTGATGGTCTAAGCCAAGGAGGTCATCTATACAGCATTAGAATGGCTCAATAATTCAATAGATAAATAAGAGGTGTACAAATCCTTAGCATTGATTTATGATACTGATATCAAGAGTTACAAGGAACTTGTGCCCAAGGTAGATGAATTATGTATTGTGGGCAAGGATACCTTGATTGCAGAAAATGTCATCACCTCAAATGATCCTAAAATGCTAAGAGAATGCCAACTAGCCATAAAACACAAGTTAACAATGCTTAAAGATGACACCTTTGATATAAAATGGGAAGAGCAATCTCTCAAGACTTCTAGGATGGAAATTGAGGCCACCTTAAGGGGAATGGTGAAGCTTGATGGTATAGTCAACATGACAAAGAAATTGGTACAAGATGCCCTTAAGATTTTTATCGATACACCCCATGGAAGCTTCAATAGCCAAAAAATAAGGGAGCTAGTGCTACTTGAAAAATCCTATGACCAATTGAAGGAATTGGTCAAAAAGAAGCAGAAATCACTCTAGAGGACTACCAACTAGTTAGAAGAATATGATGTCAAATTCAAATATCAGTTGGGTGTAGATAATAAAGTTCTCACCACCATGATCAAGAATTTCACTGCATACAAGAACATATAACCAAATAATTTTTGTTTCTTCTCAGTTGATGTAAAGTTTCTTTCTCCTCCCTCTTCCTCTTCTCTCATTAAAATCTTAATCATTGTACTTTTCTTGTTAATGGCACATCTCTCATAGGAATATTCTTTATTTTATAAATAAAGGGATGTTTTGGATTGGTTATGCAAGTGGAAAAAGGTTTGTTTTGTCCCTTACTAGAGTGTACTTTATGTGGCATATGGAGAGCATCCCACCAGGGTGAGATATCAAACATGTTTCTTTCATCAGAGCATGTGTATTATCCTAAGAATCATTTTTATTACAACTGATGAATTCTAGGCCTGCAAATGAATTTTTCCAACTGGAGCATATCATTGGGATATGCCACATCTTAATTTGAAAATGGTATAAGTAAAGGATGTTTTTTCCTTTACAATGGTCAGTCAATCAAAAAAAATTGAGAAAAGAGCTATCACTCTGGAGAAGTTCTTCCTGTGTAATCTCTTTTGTGTCAAATTGGTTTCTTATGTAAATCTATTGACAAGATTTGAGATCATATTGAGATGTCCCCCTATTACAAAGATGACTTACATAGTGTACATGTTGTAGAATTTCCACCACATGCTATATGTATTTGAGATTCATATGGATGATGGAATATATTTATGTCTTGTTGCTCTATCTTGTTATTTAAATCTAATACGTTATTATGAGTTCTTAATATATTGGTGCTCTCACACTTTCCTTTTATGGTAATCATCTGGGAAATGTGTTGAGATTATAAAATCCTTTTAATTATAGAATTTAGAATGAAGTATTAATAGTCTTTTTAGGGGTAGTCCCAGGCTCATGGATTTAGAGAAAAAGATCTCTTAAATGATTACTTGTAGTTTTGCTTGTGATTCTTTCAAAGAACTAAAAATTATTATTTCATTCCATTTGTTTTGAATATTCTAAAATGTTTGTTTGTGGAAGTGACATGAGAGTTTAGTGAATTTTTCCTCTCTCTAAGGCACCCATCCATCTATTTGTTTAAATCAACCCACCTTGTCTTACCCTATGATTAACACACCATTTGCATATCAAAAATGTTACTTGCATCGCAAATACATGAGATCTTGCATATTTGGAATGTATTTGTAGTTTTGTGCTTAAAATCTTAAAGCTGTAGTTTCCTATCTAGTTTTTGTTATTGAATATTTCATAAAATGAACATTGTAGCCATCCTTTAATCTATCTCTAATATATTGTGTATGAATTAAAGCAATTGTGCATTTCATGTGACAAACCTTATGAGTGAAGTGTGTAAAATTGGTTATGCTTTGGTCATGTTCCCCTTATGTGCCAAGAATCCCCATGGAGATTGAAGTGTGAAATCCCTTCATGTGAGCAAGCTACCCTATAGGTTCTCTCACCTTGATTTAGGTAGAGACAAAAGTAGCAGGGAGTTAACCATACCCTTTGTAGGTGTCTCTCAATCATTATATGTGTTTGTTTTTTTGTTGATGATAAACCCTTCCTTGGATATAACAGCATATTAGCAAGTTTTTCATCTTTGTTTGCCATTTTTTTTATGTGTGTAAAGTTGAGCATATGAGGTGTATAACTAGGAACCAACATCATCATAATGGGGAGGCTGATGGATAAAGAAGATACCCACATAGAATATGATAGCGTTTCCCCAATTCAGTGGGATTTTTATACACTTATTCTAGATCTAGGTATGGCAGTAACATATTCAGCATGGTGGAGACCCTATATACCATTAAGATTGACACATCTTCAGGTTGTGGTTCAATGAGGTAATTAAGGAGGGTATTTTAGGCTCAAGCCCATTGATATAGAGGAGGCAGGTACTAGCATAGGGTAGACATGGTGGAGGTGATGGGAATGATGGTGCTTATGGGTAGGTTGCTACATTATAGGCCTAGGTATCATAGAGGGATGGGTTATTATCACAGGTGAAGGGTCAAGTTGCTATCCTCCAAAGACATGTGACAGCTTTGTAGGCACAGGTAGTGCAATGAGATGGGTAGCTTACCTAAGCCAAGTCATAGATAGATACTCTCTAGAGTTATATTCATAGTAGAGACACCTAGATAACAAGGTTTCAAGGTCAAATTAGATAGCTAAAGGCCTATAATCACACATTAATAAGATAGGTGGAGGTGATTGAGAGGGCCAAGGATGAGACCAACCAGACGATGAGGGGGAGAGGTATGATGTATGTGATGAGGAACATTATGTTGTTGACATGCAAGGCAAAATATTACTATAACTTATATAAGGTGGCAGTACCACTAGGACAACATTTATCTTCCTTTCAAGCTAGCACATCTCATTCAATCCAGCAACCTTCTAAGGGAGTGCAAGGACCTCCAGGGCCTCCAAGGCTATCAAGGCCATAACCATGATTTTGATATGTATATATGTATATGGTATTTTTGTATTATTATCTCATTTTTCCCCCATGGGATCATGTGATTTTATTATATATTTTGAAATGGATTCCATGTGGATAGTGTATATATGATGTTGATATATATATGTGTGTGTGTGTGTGTGTGTGTGTGTGTGTGTGTGTGTGTGTGTGTGTGTGTGTGTGTATATGTATATGTATATGTATATGTGTGTATGTATATGATGAGATTTTATGATGATGGATGTATGCTCATTGTTTATTGATTATGGGATATGTATTTTATGTGATGATGATGTGATCACATAGATATGATTATGACACATGATATTATTTAGATTTACATGATGTGAGTAGATTATATGTTATTATTTTTTATGTATGGATATACTATGATGGATGTATGATGTAGATTATGTGTTTTCATTAGTATGATTAGATGCATATAATGTATTGTGATGGATAAACCTAGCATTTCATTTATGTTATGATGATAGGTAGATATGTTGTATATGTTTGATTTTCATGGATGATGTTAGATGTAGTGTATATGGGATATGAATTTTATTGTGTATGTTATTTCATGATGTGAATTGAGATGTTTATGGATGTATGATTGTATTTCATCGTATACATGTTTATGAGAAGATTATGACTTGAAGTGTAATTAGATTTGTGCATATGTTAGTATATTTACATGAGGATTCCCTTAGGGTGAATATGCTAAAGAGTAATTAATCCCCTATTGATTCATTTTTGTTCTTACCTTCTATGGTAGGAATCCTCCTACACTATGGAGGTATGGCGGTGATGGGATGGGATAGGATTAGGCTTTGGTTGGGATGGATATGGGTTAGATGGGGTAAGACGGTTAGATAGGGATGGATCATAGGAAGATGGATAATGGTTTTGGAATCCATTAATATCTATGCAATCATTTTTAATATTTCATTATTTAACTATGTGCCAAGGACATGATAAGTCCAAGACACATTAGTATAGATTCATAGAGAACTCTGTTTAAGAGATAACCTTTCCTGAACAAATATTCAGAGGTCACTCATACCATCCTTGTTCTCTTGAAAATTAATAAGATAAAATATACATAAATTTCTATAAAAACTAATTTAAGAGACAAAACACATTAATATGTACATAAAAAGTCTACACACATACATGTTCAAAATAAAATAGACAATCACACAAGATAATCAAAGACATCATAGAATAAGAACAATAATGTTAATAAGGATATTTATATGGGGAAAAAAATGATTAAAAATGATTATATATAATTTCTCTAGTGATTATGTAAGGAGCTATATATATAGGATATGTGGTGCCCAATATTTTTTTTGTGTCAGGAAAGGATTCTAACCATGTTACAAAATGGGGGTCATGTTGACCCTTCAATAATAATTATCATAATGTACACTAAAAAAAATCTAGAAAATAAAATTTTATATGTTGTAACCCTCCATAATGATGATTATTAGTGGGAAAGTGTGGACTCGAGGCTTAGTGATAGCAATGGATGAGTGGAGATGGGATGTTGTTTTGAGCCTAAAAGGGAGACACACTTGTCAAAGAAGATTTGGGAAGGTATGATGGGAATTGGGGATATATATGCCAAATATGGATAAGTAACTCGAGAAAATATTCTCAATGTTTGACAAGCCATGTTTGTTCCTTATGCTAAATTAATTTTCCCACATTATTGTGTAAGACCCATATGGTGGATGCCCACTATTGAGACCGGGGTCAAGGTTATTTTACCATGACATTGGGAATCAATTTTAATCATGGTACTTGCCCAAGGTGCTAGTGAATTATTTTTCACCATTTGATGATTTTTATTTTTTTGGGCTGGTGAGGAGACATGATGGGTGGATGGAGTGGGTACAAGATGTCCCATAGATATAGGAAAATGAATCCTATTTCAGGTGTATAAGTGTTTTAGATGCATGATGTTAATGGGATCGTCAATTTCTTCTCCATTAAGTGTGGCTAATTTATATGCACCTAATCTAAACTTGGAAATGATTATATAGGACCTAGTTAATTAGCTTCAAATTTCCCCTTCTTATCTCTTTCTATGTTGGTGTTTTTTTAATTCTCCTTCAGGACCAAGTTACCAACTTTGAATTCCCTAGACAGGATCTTCTTATGGTATTGGCCTTTGAATCTATTTTGATATGCTCATAGGTGATTAAGGGCTTTCTAATGTTTTTCATCAAGAATTTTTAGTTATTGTAGGCATTCCTTCCTAAAATTATGGTCAGTGATAATGCCCTTTAGTGAGATTCAAAGGGAGGGTAACTCAACTTCTACCAAAAAGATTGCTTTGGTTCCATAAACTAAGGCATAAGGAGTTTCCCCAGTAGGTGTGTGGATTATTATGCTATAAGACCATAGAGTAAAATACATTTGTAAGTGTTAATTTATACCTACTTGATTGACTATTTTCTTCAATATCTTGATGAGGGTCTTATTAGTAGCTTTTATTTATCCATTACCCTAGGATAATAGGAAGAGGATCAATGTTGCATGATGTGATATTTTTGACACAAGGCCTCAACATCCTAATTTTTTAATGATTTATCATTATTTTAAATGATGTTAATAGGTATGCCAAAATGACAAATGATCTGATTGAGAATAAATTTGGATATTTTGAGGCCCATTGTGTAAGTGGAATTTCCTCAACCCATTTGGTAAAATACTCCATTATCATGATAATGAATCTGTGACCATCTGACAAAGTTGGATTAATCTTGCCAATTAAATAAAGGCCCCATTTGGAAAATGGCGATGGACTCATGATAGGATATAATTCTTGTGTAAGATCATGAATGAGGTTTCCATGTTTTTGATAGGCCATGATTTTTTGTACATATTGACAAGAATCTTATTCCATCATTAGCCAATAATAGCTAGTTTAGAGGATTTTATTGGCTAGCGACATTCTAATGATGTGCTCACCACGTATACCATCATGAAATTATTTGATTAACTGAGAAACCTCTTTCAATGTTAGATACCTCAACAAGGTTCCATCATAGCCTCTATGATAAATTTTGATGCCGAGGATGGTGTATCAAGATGTACGATGAATGAAGGCTTTACATTGGTGATGGTTAAAGTTAGGAGGGAAGATGTTGTCATGAAATTACCTATAGATGTCATGGTACCAAGGGAGACTAGAATCATTAATTATACAAATTTGAAAAGGAGCCATAGACTGATGGGCTGGAATAATCAGATGCTCAATTAAAAAGTTCCCTTTTAGAACATCTTCAAGGAGATCAATGAGTGAGCCAATGATAGCCATTGAATCAACTGCTTTGTTGCTTCCTCATGGAACTTGTTCAAAGGTTATGGATTGAAAAAAAATTTCAACTAATCCATTAACTATTTATAAGGGACCAAATTTTCATCCTTCATTTGGAATTCATCATTAACTTGCTTGATAATTAGTTGTGAGTCACCAAATACTTAAAAGTGTTGGATATTCCATTGGATGGCTAAATGAAGTCTGGCAATCAAAGCCTTATATTCTAAACTATTATTAGTATATGGGAAGGCAAGGCATAAGGCTTTTGGAATGAGATCACCTTATGGGGTGATGAGGAGGATGTCTACCCCTAACCCGTGCAAGGTGAATGAGCCATTAAAATATAATTTCTAGCTACTTGATTGTGAAGTGCTCATGATAAATTCATCTCAAAAATTTGTTATAAGGGGCTCAGTCACTTCAAGTGGCACCTCAATTAATTTATCTATGATAATATATCCTTTTATATCCTTCTAATTGACATATTCAATGTCCATGTTTCTAACTATTTTTGCTTTTCCACATTCAAAAGATGAAAGAAACTAAGATAAAATGGCCAGGGGTTTGTATGTACCCAGATGAAGTTTGTGCACCATTATCCAAATGTTGAAGGGACTCCTCTTTGGCTATGGAGGATGACACCTGTAGAGAGAAAGACTTAAACAAAGAGATTGTTAGATGGATGTAAGGTGGACTGCCAAGCAAAAGCTCGGTCACAGAAGTGCAAAGACTTCCTTGAGGGATGATAGTCCACTAGTTGATAAAAGAATGTTGGATAAAGATAAATAATGAAAGACTAAGCAAAAGAAATAGAGACAATGTGTAGCTATATTTTTCTATTGGTCTTCCACAGTCACCGACACTAGTTATTCTACCATCGTCAATTGATTAAAGTTGCCGACGTCGGTTAGTCTGCCAACGTCGGTAGGGGCAATGGGCCTGGAGACCGATGTCAGTCAAGGCAATGGGGCTTTGGATGAGTCTCAGGTCTATCTATGGTTAATCAAAATGGTCTGGGAAGTCTGTGGTAGTTAAATGGCTTGTGTTGGGTTTTGTAGGGCAGAGAGTGTGGCTAAAAAAGGGACCAGATAAAGGACAGGGGTGAAAGAAGAGATAAGGATGAGGGAAGGCTTTCTAGCCTTTCTAAGAAGAACAAGTCAGGTTGTGTCAACAGAGCTTGGAAATGGGCAATGGGCTAATTGATAGTGTATTAAAAAGATAATGAAATAAAAACCAGTAGAAATACTTAGCTGTAGGTGGAGAGGCAGAAGTGCAGGAGGCCTGCTTCTGTTGTGGCTAGTTTGAGAGATGTCTTGCAACCTTCAATCCATCTTGGAATGACTGGTGTAGAATCCCTAAGCCTGGAAAGTGCTATTGAGATGTTGATACCCATAAGAAGCTAATTAGTGAGAGAGCTTGGAACCTGGAGCAGGAGAATTCATGTTTATAGGGGGGAGAGAATAGATGTTGAAATTCAGTTTTAATGGAACCGACATCGGCGATACCATTGGCATCAAATGAATACTGATCAACATTGGTGGATAAAGAATGGTAAAAAGGCTATTTTTAGCCTTCTGCCTATTCTTCCAACTGCCAGGGTTGATTGCCTTTAAAAAATAGTCTGAAAGCAAATTAAATGAGTGCGAGAGGCTAGTGAGAGAGGTGAAATGGGGTCTAAGCAATTAAGATTTGGCATGGGGTGATGGAGGTATCCAAGGGTGATGTGTCAAGGAGTTATTAATTTAAAATAGTTATTTTATTTTAAATTAGTAAGTGTGGGGGTTAGGAATGTTTAGGAGGGGATCAAAGGGGACCAAGGGGTGACCAATGGAATAGACACGATTTCAGTGTCTACATTTGCCCCTTTTTGTCTTGTTGATTATTCTTGATGAATTGCAAGACAAAAATAGGAGTTGATTGCCCCAAGTATGGGATAAGGTGTTCTCCCCTCAAAGCGGGAGTCGAGGGAAGGGAAGCTGAGATCGGGTGTCGATTTGACAGATAGATGGATGGATATGGTGAAGGTTTGAGTGTGAACGCTGCAAAGGGTGAGATTGCACGTATACCACTCCACACGATAGGTAGGTCAAATTGTCGTGGTCAAAGGTTGAGGAGTGCTAAAATCAAAATAACTGGGCCCCAGCATTTAGTCATAGCTGATTGGGTTATGTGATCAAAGCTGTAGCTCCAATGGTCATCATGTTCCAGGTATCCCAAGATCAGGTAGTGCTCCTAAAAAACACATAAATGTCACAAGTATTGGGGATCAACTTGCTCACAATCTTATACTTGTGAGGGTCAGGGATAATTTGCTAACTATTTGTGAGGTAGCATACATGCAATCGAAACAACTAAGGCAAAGTTGTCTCAAAAATGGTCATAGTCAGAGGAGATAGTCACGATCTCCAAGGTTGTTGTTCGAGGCAATTTGAGATAGTTGGTCCATTAGATGGATGGATGAAGGAATGGCTGAGCTAACCTTAAAAGACCCCATGTCAACTAGGTGCTACCTACATAGCCCCTGTTTGAAGGGCCTCAGGCCAATGTAGTTCTCCTTAAAAGGGAGGAAGAGGGTTGGTTGTGGATGGGTTGGATGAGGTTAAGTCATGGTCAAAGGTAAGATAGTTTGTCCATCAGGTAGATGAACAAATGGATGTGGCTGAGCTAACCCCAGAAGATATCATGTCGACTAAGTGCTACCTATATAGCCCCTGTTTGAAGGGCCTCAGGCCAATGTAGTTCAGACTAAGAGGCAAAGTTGGTTGGTGATTGGTTTGGACTAGGTTAAGTCATGGTGAAAGGGTAATATGGTTTTCCCATCAAGTAGATGAATAAATGGATGTGGCCAAGCTAACCCCAGAAGATGTCATGTCATCTGAGTGTGCCTACATAGCCCTTATTGGAAGGGCCTCAGACCAATGTAGTTCAGGCAAGGAGTCAAAGTGGTTGATAGTTGGTTTGGACTAGGTTATAAATGATGAGGGTAAGATGATGTTACAGCCTTTTCCATATTATGTGATGGTGTATTCTGTAACATTGGTGATGGGTCTTTCATCCCTAGCAATTTTCCATATTAGTAATGGTGTATGCTAAAAATGAATTGAGGTTATTTATGCTTCAGCAAGTAATGGTTTATGCTTAACATAAATTGTGTGGTCGATAGTTTCCATGTGTATTGGTGTCCATAGAAACTATGTGAAATGGACTATGGCATGTGACAGGTCTAAAAATGTTTGGTTTGATTTGGTTTGGTTGGCAAATGATTTGGTTGTATTGTTTGTGACCAAGATGTATAAGAAGTGAAAGGCACGTTGCTCTTTCATTGTCAAGGACCATAATGATAGCATAGGTAGGGGGTTTTAGAAACAAAAGCCCCGTTCATGCATTACGTCATTGACCATTGGTTGTGTTAGAGAGGTAATTGAATCACTTTGACATTAAAATGAGCTTGAAATCCTTTAAGTAGGTGATGTGATATGTTAGGACAGGGTAAACCTTTTTAGTAGGGATAACTTTGCCCCTTTTTATAGGAGACCCTGAGAACAACTACAAGTTAAGTCCATGACCCTTTTTTTTTTTTTGGTAGACTGGTCAATGCAGGAAGCCTACGTAGGGATGTCATTTTGTTTTATGGTCATTTGTGAAGCTGATCGATGCGGGAAGCTTCTAAGAGAGTGTTGTTTGTAGCAAGATTTTAGGCATAGCCATCCTTCGAGGGAGTGGTCTATATTTTTGCTTTATACATTTTTGAGGGCTTTGAATAGTTGTCCTTCGAGGGAGCAGTTTACATTTAGAATTTATGACCTTTTGATATTTTGACATCCAAATTTATTTTTGACAAAATTATGAGTCATGGACAAGACTATAGAAGTTTGAGGGCTCCCTTTTATTAGGACAAAGCATTCATACTTTATAAAAGGGTTACATAGGGTTTGCTTTAGGGGAATAGGGTTGAAATAAATGAGGATTAAGAGGGTAGGGATTGCTCAAGGGATGAACTCAAGTTAAATGTCAAGTGAACGAGTACTCGACTAACAGTAGAATGGTCCTAGATGTAAGGCATTAAGGGGCTCAGGTTCTGGTCAGCCTTCAAGAGAAGATAGATGATAAGTCCCTGATCCATACTTGTGCATGATGATGTAAGGTCCAAGCCAATTAGGAGTAAACTTGCCTCGTTTACATCTTTCCATATTGGTCACGTGTTGGTTGATGTTGGACATGAAGTTGGTTGATATGTTGTTGGCATGTTTGGTTGGATGATGTTTGGGCGAGGTTTGGTCAAGGCTCAGTTGAGGCTTGGTTGATGCTTGGTTAAGGCTTGATCAATGCTTAGTCAAGGCTTGGTTGAGGCTTGGTTGATGCTTGGTCGAGGCTTGGTCGATTGATGTTTGGTCATTATTTGGTTGAGGTCGATCGAGGCCTGGTCGAGGCTTGGTCGGTTGATGTTTGGTTGAGGTCATGATAGTCAGGATAAAGTCAAATTCCCCCAGTTACTTATGTGATAGGGAGAATGTCTGGTAGATTTAGTTTGAGAAGGCAAGATCTTGATCTTCCATGTTGGAGGTTGGAATCTCAGAATGACTGAAAGTGATGGAGGCAATGGTAGGTAATGATGTGACCAAAGTAGCCAGTGGTTGGGGGTCTTCAGGTTGGACCTTCACTGCCTGTAAGGATTTGATCAAAGTTAGACAATGTTGCGGAGAGTTTTGTATGAGGTCATACAAAGATGTCTTCACAGAGGTTTGGCGACATTGTTTCACCATGGGGTCATTAATTGGGTTTGAATATGTTGGTTGAGATGTGCCCAAAATTGAAATCTTGGGTTTTGGTGGTTGAGGAGACTTGATGAATGGATATGTTTGGGGGAGAGAAACCTTCTCATTCCCTTTATCCTTCATGGTTTGTGACTTTTTGGCCACATTGATGGTGTTGTTTTCAAATAAAGGGGTTGAAGGTGATCGAGGGACCACAGTTTGATGATGGGCCCCTGATTTAGGTGAGGATGTTTGAGAGGCCTGGGATGGTGTCAATGGTTTGGTTAAAGGGTGGTCAAGAGGATCCTTGGTGAGAAGGGTGTCCTTTTTGAAGTGTTGATGAATGACAGCTTTAAGAGCATAGCAACGCTCAGTGTCATGTCTAGGTGTGCAATGATATGCATAAAATTTAGTGTCATCAAACTAAGATGGCCTTGATCTGAGAGTTGATGAGTGTAACGGTGAAAATGTTTGGGAGACATGAGATGGTGTTGGAGATTTGTTGACAGTATCCTTAATAAGAGGGGTGTCTTTATTGATGAATTGGTGGATGAAAACCTTAAGGGCATAACAATTTTTAGTGTCATGCCCAGGTGTGCGATGATATTGGCAAATTTTGGTGTCATCAAACCAAGATGGTTTTGGTCTGAGAGGTTGAAATGGTTTGATAGGCAAAAGAGTGATGTTAGAGGATTGCAAAAGTCAGTGTAACAGTAAGGTGTAAGAACCTGCTAATGGGTTTGCATGTTGTGTTGCAGTAAAAGTTGACAACTTCTATTTAGACGTTATCAAGGGAGTATTTCATACCATCCTTTTATTTGGCGGTGTGGCCAAACACGTAGATGACACTTTCGTGGTAGGAGATGTTGGATGTTTTAAAGGAGGTATGTTTTTGTTAGGTGTTGGTTGTAATGGAGGTGATTTGTTTTTTTTGGGTGTCGGAGTAGGAAGCACTCCTATTAAGGTGGATGGCTGTGGGCCCAAAATAGAGGGAAATGATGATGGTGGGAGAAAATTTCTCTGATGGGGTTTAGTAGCCTTCTTTGATTTAGTGCGAGGATTACTATTATGCGAGGCAAGGTTCAAGTCTACCCTCACCAGATCTTCTTCGACCAAAGTAGGTGAGGCAGCTAGTTCCTCTCTCAACAGAGAAGGGATTGGAGAGTTTGGCTCTTTAAGAGGGAAAAGCATAGGGATGGTGATGGCTTTAGTGCATGGTCAAGGTGTGGGAAAAGTATGATCCCCCATTGATGATAAGAAGGATGAGGGTGAGGCTATCGGCATTGGTATGGTTAAGGCATCCTCCAGTATAAGAGAGGTCGATGGAGAACTAACAGGAGAAGATGGTTCGTTCACCTATGGAAGAGAAGTGGGAGAAGAAGGCTCTTCTTCCTATGATGGACCAATAGGTGGGCTAACCTCTTCAGACTATGAGAGAGGTTGGTTAGGCATAAGAGGTGAGACCATGTTGATTGTGCATATATTACGCTCTTGGGAGTCATCGGTCATGGTCTGCACATTGTTTTGGCTAGGGGGATGGTTAGGAAAAGGTTGTTTAAAGATGTCTATGTTTTGATTGGGTGGCACATTTGGGTTATCCAAAATAAGATCACATTTATCTATCATGTCTTGGACAATGTTTTTGAAGGTCTTGCAATTGTTTATGTCATGGCTTTTGACACGGTGATAATTGCAGAAGTCATTTTCCCTATACCACGTAGGGATAGCTTTTGAAGGGTCAAATTGTGGTGGTCAGATTTGGGGAAGATTAAGGACCCCCTACTTGGCAAGTTTATCCAACACAAATGCGTATGATTCTCCTATTAGAGTGTATCGATGATGTATGTATCTTTGTTGGAATTGTCATGTGATACTTTGAGATGTGGATGGTTTAGATTGGTTGGTCATTGTCAAAGATGATGGTCTGACAACTACAACATTTGTTGATGCCTTAGATTTGGAATTAGAAGAAGAAGGTTTAGAGGAAGGGTCATTTGACTTGGTGTTGGGGTTTTTACTCTGCAATTTGACTTTGTTTTCCTTGACAGTACGTAGTTCAAGATTCCTAGCCATCGTGAAAGCTTCGTCAAAGGTGTGGAATGTTTGGACCTATAAAGTAGATGAAATATGTTTAGTGCACGCCTATGAAAAGAGCTCAATGAGCTCAGGTTGAGGTAGGGAAAAGGAGAGTTGATTGATTAAGCCTCTCCAATGGGCGATGAAATTGGCTATGGATTCATCGTCAAATTATCTGATAGAGTATAGGTCCGTGATTGAAAATTTTTTGATGATATTGATCGAAAAGTGGTCAAGGAAAAGTTGAGCTAGTTAGTTGAATGTGAAAATAGAGTGACTGGTAAGAGAGCTATACCAGTCGAGGGTAGCACCAGAAAGTGACATGGGGAATGTGTGTAGCAGTAATGCATCATCATGTGCTATCATGTAACAAGCATGTCTGAATGCTCGTAGATGCTATTGTGGGTCTTCATTACTCTGGAAGTGAGTAAACTTAGGAAGTTCCCACTGACTAGGATACGGCTAGATTGAGACTGAGGGATGGATGGGTTCATTACAATTTGGTCATATGAAAGGACATTTCTTGAACCCAAAATTGAGGTCTCGAGATTAGACATTTTATTCATCAAAATTTTGATTAAGTCAGTTGATGGATTCACAGGTGGGGCACCCCCTAGGTTTTAGGGCACTTGGAAGGTGTTAAGAGGGGCATATGACGTAGTTGGTTGCACTTGTATAAGCGCAACATATTGGTAACTAGTTATCAGGGTGGATGTTGAAGCCAAGGTTACTTGTGCCATGGAGTTGGAGGGCACAAATTAGATAGGGGCTGCCAAAGGTGGTTGAGGGGTGGCAACACTTGTTGAAGGGTAGGTAGTTACTCTTGTGTTGATGGATGCAAGAGTAGGTGGGATGGAGACAACTAGGTTTTGGAAAGGGGTAGAACTTTGTTGAATAGTCTGCAGTTAATGGGGTAAAAAAACCCCTATGGAGGTAGGTCCAAAAATAAAAGGAGAAGCCACATTTTAAAGGTTAGTCATGGGCAGGTAATTAGTTGGGGAAACGGCTTGGGTGTCTATGGGTTGGACTACAAATGCTATTGATATGACTGCCATCTCAACTAAGGAGGTTGGCATCCCATAAATTGGGTTGCCTAAAGAGTCTCGCATTTGACTTCTCATGAGATAATGTTGAAGGGCCTTGACATTGAGATCAAGGAACCTTTCAAAGTCTTGGTCCCCTTCAAGAATAATAGATGGTTGAGTCAGGGTTGGTTGGATAGGAGTATGCTCAGTGTCTAAATGATACTCCATTAGGGGACTTGTTATGGAGGGTGAAGGCAGGAGTGGTCATTACCTTGCATGGTCAACAAAAGTCTTGGTTTGACTATGTGTCAAAACCATTCAAGGTAAGAGGTTCAGGTTCTAGAAATTGTGTTTTTCAGTCTCAAAAAACTAGAATGGGTGTTGGACAGCAAGAAAATCGAGTTTTAAGCTTTTTGTTTGAGAAGAAAAATTTTGGACAGTGATCGATGTCGATGTAAAAATTGATGCTGGTGAAAGAAAGGGGCCGATGTCAATCATATAACTGATACTAGTAAGATGGTTGTCGATGTCAGTGGAAAAATTGATGTCGGTTACTGTGTTTTTCTAAAAACTCAGAGAATTTGAAAGTTTTTGGAAGAAAGAAGAAAATGTCCTTACTAGCTCAAAAAACAAATAAAAATAGAAAAGTAGATGAAGACAAGCAGACCCTAAATGTTAAATCCTAATAATAAACTTTTAGAATCATGTTGGCTTATGCCTTAGAGTGTGTTTGGGAAGTTGGCTTTTAGAACGGGTCCTAGAAGAAGCAGTCTAAGGTTGGTTTCAGGTTAGTTTCAATGCTCAAGATCTGTGTTAGGTTTTGTACGTGGCCTGGTGCTAAGGAGCAAGCTCCCCTCACTTCACAAGCCTAGAGATAAGCTAGGTCGCTTAGCCAGTATATACTTCCCCTAGAGTTTATACTCTGCCAGAGAATAGAGTGGGCTCTACCAGGAAGGGTAAGGTATCTGCTAGGTGATAAAATCCTAGTCGGACCTTGTCTCAGGTATGTTTAGATGTTTTGATTTGTGATAGTGGTCTGTTCGTGTAACATAAGTGTGCTACGATTTATTCATAATGTGGTTTTAATTACTAGATGAGCTAAAATGCATTCAGGCAGGAATGAAATGCAATAATTTTTTAGCCCAAATTGAAATGTGTGTTCGGATGCAGACAAGTGGAGAAAAGGTTGAAGAGTATGAATTTCACTACTCTAAGATGCAGGAAAGAAAGAAAAAAAAGGATTCTTTTTAACTTCGATGATGGTGTCTTTTTGGAAGAGATAGAAGAAAAAGATGCAAGAAGAGACCTAATGCACCTATATGAAAATTTTATTTTTAGAATAAAAGGTATGAACCCAAGAAAGACTTCTAGGGTCCCACCAGGTGTGCCAGAATGTTTCTAACTATTTTTGCTTTTCCACATTCAAAAGATGAAAGAAACTAAGATAAAATGGTTAGGGGTTTATACGTACCCGAGTGAAGTTTGCACACCATTATCCAAACATTGAAGGGACTCCTCTTTGGCTATGGAGGATGACACCTGTAGAGAGAAAGACTTAAACAAAGAGATTGTTAGATGGATGTAAGGTGGACTGCCAAGCAAAAGCTCGGTCCCAGAAGTGCAAAGACTTCCTTGAGGGATGATAGTCCACTAGTTGATAAAAGAATGTCGAATAAAGATAAATAATGAAAGACTAAGCAAAAGAAATAGAGACAATGTGTACCTATACTTTGATGTTGGTCTTCCACAGTCATCGATGCCAGTTATTTTTCTATCATCGATTGATTAAAGTTGTCGATGTCGGTTAGTCTACCAATGTCGATAGGGGCAATGGGCTTGGAGACCGATGTCGGTCAGGGCAATGGGGCTTTGGATGAGTCTCAGGTCTATCTATGGTCAATCAGAATGGTCTGGGAAGTTTTTGGTAGTTAAATGGCTTGTGCTGGGTTTTGTAGGGCAGAGAGTGTGGCTGAAAAAGGGACTAGATAAAGGATAGGGGCGAAAGAGGAGATAAGGATGAGGGAAGGCTTTCTAGCCTTTTCGAGAAGAATAGGTCAGGTTGTGTCAACAGAGCTTGGAAATGGGCAATGGGCTGATTGCTAGTGTATTAAAAAGACAATGAAATAAAAACTAGTAGAAATACTTAGTTGTAGGTGGAGAGGTAGAAGTGCAGGAGGCCTGCGTCAGTTGTGGCTAGTTCAGGAGATGTCTTGCAACCTTCAATCCATCTTGGAATGACTGGTGCAGAATCCTTGAGCCTGGAAAGTGCTATTGAGATGCTGATACCCGCAAGAAGTTGATAAGTGAGAGAGCTTGGAACCTAAAGCAGGAGAATTCATGTTTGCAAGGGGGAGAGAATAGATGCTAAAATTTAACGAGGGAGAGAATGGAACTGACGTCGGTGATACTACCGGTGTCGGCTGAATACTGACCGATGTCAGTAGCTAAAGAATGGGAAAAAGGCTACTTTTAGCCTTTTGCCCATTCTTCCAACTGCCAGGGTTGATTGCCTTTGAAAAATAGTCTAAAAGCAGATTAAATGAGTGTGAGAGGCTAGTGAGAGAGGTGAAATGGGGTCTAAGCAATAAAGATTTGGCATGGGGTGATGGAGGTATCCAAGGAGAGGTATCCAAGGGTGATGTGTCAAGGGGGTTATTAATTTAAAATAGTTATTTTATTTTAAATTAATAAGTGTGAGGGTTAGGAATGTTTAGGAGGGGATCAAAGGGGACCAAGGGGTGACCAATGGAATAGACACAATTTCGGTGTCTACAGTCCAACTCACTAAGCATCATTATCCATTTTGCCATTCTTCTAATAAGAGTTGATTTGGATAATAAATATTTTAGGGGATCAACTTTGGCAATGAGATGTACTTGATTATTTAGCATGTAATGTCAAATCTTCTATGAGGGAAAAACCATGGCTTAATATGTCTTTTATATTGGAGTATAATTCAGCTCATAAGATATTAATGTGTGACTAAGATAGTATATGGCTTACTTTTTCCCCTAATCATTGTGTTGTGCTAGGAGGGAACCTATTGCACATGGGGTTGCTAAAATTTACATGAGAAAAGGTATTCCCAAGATGGGTGGTGACAATACAAGTGGATTAGCCAAATATTATTTGAGATTTTCAAAATATTTTTATCATTCTAAATTCTAGTGAAAGGTAGTTCCCTTTTTTAGGAGATGGGTGAAGGGGTGACATTTATCTATAAGCTGATAAATAAAATGCCTTATGCCTTGTAGTTTTCCCTAAATACTTTGTAGCTACTTGAGATTGTGAGGTGGAGGCATTTATATGATTGATTTTACCTTTATTGGATTTGCTTATATGCCTCTCCTTGAAACTATAAATCCTAATAATTCTCCTGAAGTGACACCAAATACACAATTCTTGAAATTTAGCCTGACCTATACGCTCATAATCATTCAAAAATACTTCTTAAAACCACATGGAGTTCAGATCTTAGATAAAACTTCCCCAAAATGTCATTCACATAATCCTTGATGATGTCATCAATCATGTCATGAAAGATGATGGTCATAGCCCATTGATAGGTTAGGCCTACATTTTTAAGGTCAAAGGGCATGACTTGATAGCAAAAATGTTCCCCATGAAGTGATAAAATCCATTTTGTGTTGGTCTTTAGATGTAATTTTGATTTGATTATATCCTAAGAAACCATCCATGAGGGAGAGCATTTCATATCTAGTGATCAAGTCTACAATCATGTTAATGTTTGAAAGGGGGAAATCATTTAATACAAATTTTGATTCTACCTTGTGTCTTGGTCATAGGAAAAATGTTATAAATCCAATCTGAATAGTCTATAGTGTAGATAAAACTAACTTCCAAAAACTTTTGCAGCTCCTCTTTGACTAGTAGTGCCACTTTGGAGTGTATTTTTCATAATTTTTGTTTGATTGGTTTAGTATTTGAATGCACAACCAAGTGATGAACTAAAAATTATGGATCTAACCCCATCATGTCAACATAAATCCATGAGAATATGTCAATAAATTCTTTAAGCAACTCTATAATAACTTCACATTATTTTGGTGTGAGAGATGCCCCCAATTTAACTATTTTGGGTTGTTGATATGTCCTAACATTTAATTATACCATGTCTTTAGTAAGTGAGGGTGATTTTTCTTGTAAATGAGGAGGCAGTGATATTTTGGGAACATCTAAGGCAAAACAATCTAGAAGTTCTATGTTGATGTCATAATATTCTTCTAATTCTAGTGAGATATGTGGAAGTTCATCTAATGTTTTGGGAGGATCTTATTCTTTATAATATTCTTCATAACTTGGATTATGGGTTTATTGTTTCTCCTTGAAGTATGAAAATTAACAAATATTCATATAAAATCCCTTTTATGGTCACCAGATGGAATGAAATCTCTAGCTCCCATATATTCCAAAATTGCTTCATCATTTTGAAGAATGTCAAAATAAGGCTCATGTTTTTAATCCCAGTCTATAAGTGATGGATATTAGAGGGAAATATTGATGGTGGAGATGGTAGCATCTAATAAAAGGTTAGTGATAGTGAGCTCCTTGAAGTGACTACACATGGAACCTATTTCAATATCTTCATTAGGGAGAGACATTCCAAAGATCAAAAGAGAATCCATAATGATATTGAGTAGTTCATCATCATATAATGTGTACCCTAGATCAAAATACTATGGATATTCTTGAACCATGATGGGTTTAAGTTGGCCTTGCTCTTGTTTGCCTAGTCTATTTCCTTTATAATGTATGTTTTAAATCATCTTTTAGACTTGGGGATATTTTTTTTCTTGAGAGATATGAGCCTTGTCATCTGGAATAAGCCATGAATCATCCCCATCTTCAATGTATTCTTCAGATAAAAATATGGCACTTGAGAAATTTGTTGGTCCAAATTGGTATTTTACAAGATTATCCTTCCTCATGGCTAGGGACCCATAGCTACGTGGAGAGAGAGGTAAATTACCGATGAAGAATGTCTTGTATTCATATTCTCCATAGCCTATGGATGTGATCTTCAAATGAGTGACATAAAGTAGTGAATTGGATGTGGATTCAAGTTGATTAGGGGAGATGTATTTGGTAGCTATTGAAATTAAGATAGAGTTATTGGTGCTAAGATAAGGTGATGGTGATGATGATTGGTCCATCTAATAGTTATGAAGATGGTCTATGACTCTGGGGATGGTGACCTTCATTCTAGAGTGAGGTAATTTTAGGTACTAATGGAAAGTGGATGTAATATCTTGAATTTCATGAATCCATGATCTTCTAAGTATCATGTTATAAGGCAAATCCACATCCACAACATGAACTAGTGTTTGATGCACAATAGGTCCCATAGTAATGGTAAGTAAATTAGTCTCAATTTATGGCATTTCATTATCATCATAAGATTTGATCATCATTAAGGTGGGACATAATGATGTTTATAAATATCCTAATTTCTTTAAAAATTCTAGATTACATAAATTTAGCATTGATCCTCTATCTATGAGAACTCAAGAAACATGATGGTGGGATATGGACACTTCAATGTATAGGGGTTAATTATGGTGTGGACCAATGGGAGACATATCATGGGTGCCAAAAGTGATATGTTGTGAAGGGGATAATTGTGCTACTAGTGCCTGAAATTGGTTAGTATATAAGTCACTAGAGACTTTTAGATCATTTAGTATTTGATTTAATATATCATGGTGTAAAGCGGATGTTTTGAGAAGCTCTATTAAGGATATTTTAGCTAGAGTTTTCTCAAGTTACTAAATGATGTCATAATTTTTATCATAATAACTTAAAGCCTTTTTAGGAACATTCCCCTTTTAGGTAGCAGATGAAGTGGATGGGTCTTTAGAGGGTATCGTGGGAACTATTATCTTATTATGTCTGGTAGTAACTACACAATCAACAGTGGCTTGATTAATCTTTAGGATGGGGGATGAGGAGGGAGTGGGTTCTTAGAAATTACAAATTTTGATGGTGTTGATGTAATGGTAAGGCACATTATGGTATTTGGTACAATTGGATGAAGAGGCCTAACCCTAGTCTCTTGGTGGTCTCTGATTCCCTTGGTCATGCTTAGGTAGTGGATCCTTGTAGATGCTGAGTTGACCATTTATTGATTGACTTGGGGGAGCTTCTCCTTTAATTTCAATGTCACCCATCTCAATTAAATCTTGGATGTAATGTTTCAATTACATATACCATTCTATATCATGCCCTTTAACCATGTGGTATTTACAAAACTCATCTTCATTATACCTGTCTAGATTTGGTTGGTAATCATCCACAAGTCTGATTTTAGGCAAAGTGATCATATTAATGGAAATTAATTGATCCAAGGTTGTTTTAATTAGGAATCTTAAGCTTGTGAATGGTATTTTACTTGTATGAGGCTTTGGATTTCCTCATGGAACTTCTATGGAAGAGACATTTGGTTTTTATATGGGGCCTTTCTTTTATAATATTTATACATGTTGCTTAGAATCTAGTACCCTATCACCTATGACATTCTTGTTCTTATTAAGGACTTTGGATTTTCCTAAAAAATAATTATCTTGATTTTGGGTGTGCTCATTCTAAGAATATAAATTGATAGTCCCCTTTCCAATAAGGGCATTATCAATTTTCATTCCTTTCTTTATTATCTCATTAAAGGTCTTAGCACACTATAACTTTAATTGATACTTGAGTTTAGCATTAAGATTGTCTACAAAAATATTTGCTAATTATTTATTTGGTATGGTACACCTCAAGGAACTTTCCAAACTTTGCATCTTATTAATAAGTATGCTAGACTTTCACCACTTCATTTTTTGGTATTATAAAGTTAAATTATGGAGATATCATGTTCAATATTAAATGATAAGTGTCTGATGAAATATTATGTCAGCTCTCCAAATCTATATAATGACCCTTTAGGTAAATGCATAAACCATTCTAAAGTGGGTCCTGTGACACTTCTATTAAAAAGTCTCAACAAATAAGCATCTTCATAAGCCACCTCATGAAAAGCTATGTAAAATTCTTGGACATGATCTCCAGGATCCCCTTTTCCTTGGCATTTTTCAAATTTGGGTACTTCAAAATGTGAAGGAAAGGGTATTTGTAAAATACTCATGTCTAATGGTAAGGAACAAAAGTATTCATACTTATATTTGAGGGCTTATGATCATGGATCTATCTATTAGAGGGTCTCTTTCATCACTCTCTATTTTTGTACAAAGGTGGGATGCCCAATAAGATTGGTAGTTTGAATTTGGTTGCCTTGGGGGATATGGGTACTATGGGTATTATGGGTGATGTGAATGTTGTTGGCATTATTGGTAGTGTTGGTATTATTGGAATTATTAATGGTGTTGTTATTATTATGATCATTATTATTTTTGTTATTTTGTCTAGTGGATGGTTGACATTGATTACAGAGTAAAAGGTTAATTTATTGCATCAATTGGTCTAAGTGATCCTCTATGATAACCTATATTTTATTAGCCTTAATATGATTATTACAAAAGGGTAGTGGGTGTTCCTCTTCGATAAATCTATGGTCCACACCTAATTCTTCTTGGGGTATGTGATTAGCATGTTGATGTGTTTTGTCTGAGCATGATGGAGGGTGGACTAGGTTGTGTAATAGGTTACAATCAAAAGTGAAAGGTAATGTGCCCCTTATTTTAATAGCATGGGCTAAGGCATGACCATGGTTCTCATATAGATAGTGGTTAATAAGGTTTCTTCATCATTATGGATGGGGTTAAACCTTTCATCCTCTTCTCCAAGTGTGTTCATATCACTATGAGTTTCATCATATTCTTGAGTTCGATCAAAGATATGTCCCACAAGTTTGTTATCTTGGTTGGAGGTGTTGAGGTCAAAATAACCCAATTTATAAATAATAGGGCCCCTTATGATTATTTTGAACCTTAGCACTAAAATCTTGATATTCTACTCTTTATTAGAATTTGAAGATCAATCCATGCCTAATGAAACAAGCCTATTTATTTATGATTTTGTTTGAAACTTGCCTAACATTGCTAATAGTTGATCCTTGTGTCTTAAGTTGTAGGTTTAATGGATTTTCTTATGGATCATGCTTTAAATTTATAGATTAACCATATTTAAACTTTTTCTATTCTCAAACTTATGGCAGATCACAGTTAGATTCATGTGATAAAACCCTCCTTTAGCAAACCCTAGCCTAGACCTTTAATTCAAATCTTGGAAAAACCATTTTGGTAGGAACATTTTTGAATTAACCTTGGACTTAAGCCTAATTTTTATGCTTAGTCTCGGTCATGTTTTTCAACATAAGCAAAACCTTAGCCTAAAAATCATAGATTGGTCCCCTTATATTTCCCCCTTTTCATTCCTTATATTTCTAACATGGTCTAATGTTTATGTTAATAGGGTCCTTTATTTTAGTATGATCCCTTTGTAATATTCTTAGCCTAAAGTTTTATCCCTAAGGCCCTATTCATATTTTATCAACGTGAACAAGACCTTAGTTTTAAAGATTTAGCCTAAGTTCCTATATTTACTCATGTCTTAATTTAAGCCCCTTGATTCTTTATAGATCCAATAGACCTCACTCCATCATGAGGAATGATCTAATAGAGTGTAGAAAGTTAGATAAAATCAAAGATTTGATCCATTGGACTAATCCCATAACATCACCAAGATCATAATCAATGATCTACACTTAAGCAAGACTAAGGATCAAATGATGCAAAATCATTATTAAAGCCAAAGGGCCCTTTTTATTAAACTAAGCTTAGCCTAAGTCTTACCTTAAGGTCTCTTTGTATTTATTAATATAATAAAACCTTAGGATAAAACTTATTCTACATATTCAATATACAAAAAGAGCCAATCATGTGGGAGCATCTAGATCATGATCTATGGTCCATAGCTTCTTGTAGAGATTGATCCAATAGACTGAATATGGTGCTAAAAAGTCAGAAGCTTGGGGAACCCCACAGAGCTAACACATGGCATACCCACATTCAAATCTTGGTAACAAAGGGTCTCGTATATTAAATTGAACCAATAGCATGCAACTGCTCAAATCTTGATCAATAGTCTATGCTTCATCATGGATATTGATCCAACAAAGCATATCAAATCCAAGGTCTAAAGACCAGAAGAGTTTCTTGAGTTTAAATTAATGTTTGTATGACTATTATTTGATGTCTATGAGGTCGTCATTGACATCCATAAGATGGTCAAACTCAAGCCCATCACACCTAATGATCCACTAACTTAAATTTGAAGTTCTCATGACCATCATTTGATATCCATGAGGCCGTCATTGACATCCACGAGACCATCTAATTTAAATTAATTGGTTATTTTTATTAAACATAGGGATATGCTTCAAAATGTTGATAAAAGCTTATGGCTTACATTTCAGATCAATGGGACACCTTGGAATATATTCAAACACTTGGGATTTTTGGACTTCAAATTATAAAATGATCTTGTGATCTAAATATATGAAGACATGGACCTAGTCTTAATCTATTTCCTAAGGTTCAAATTATATTTGTTTGAATGCAATAAACCTTAAGTTAGATACTTATATTAAGCCTTATGTTAAAATGTCCTTGTGACATAAAGCTAAGCCTTAAAAGCTTTTAACCTAAGGTTTTATCATGTTTATTAACATAATGAAATCCTAGGTCAAAACCAAGCAGTTGGTCCATTTATCATTTGACCCCCCCCCCTTGGACATATTCTAAGAACTTAGAAAAAAATACTTTAGTCTAAAGTATATGTTTTGTTTATTAACACAACATATACCTTAGCCTAAAATATTTATCCTAGGTCCCTTTTATATGCATCCTATAACTTAGGCTAAAATACTTTAGCCTAAAGTTTATAAGGTATTTATTAAACATGAAATAAACCTTAGCCTGAAGTGTTTAATCATAAGTCCTTTCTTATGTCACAACACTAATTAAGGTCATTGCCATTTTTTAGGATCAATAGCCTATGTTTCATCATAAAGATTAATTATATGGAGTGATAAGACCTAATGAGTCTAAAGCATTTGATCCATCAAACTAATCACATGCATTTTCTCATATTAAAATCAATGATTCGTGCTTGCTCATGAGGGCATAATTAGATGGATCATAGTTGCCAGAGACTTATCAACAAAACCCAAGATGCCCACAGAATCAACACATGATGAGCACACATTCATTACATAAAAGATAGAGCCCAGAAGGCCTACAAAGGTGCCAAGCGGCACAACCACAAGGCTTGACATAAAGAAACCAATGATTATTGAACCTTGTGATCATGATCAATGGCCTGTATCAATCCATGAACAAGGATCCAATAGCATGAAATAAAATTTAGAATTTTAAAAATCAACAGCTAGTCCCTCAAGGCATTTATGAAAATTATCATGAAAGTTATCAAATAGATGCCACATGAATGCCACACAAGCACAAAATGAAAAAATTGGAGATTTTTTATGCTCAAAAAAGAAAATGTATAAAGACATGGGTCTTAATCAAATCCAAGACATGAACAAGCCTAAGTCTGGATTACCATCACCACTAAATTTTAAAAAAAACCCTAGCATCCATAAAATCCCTAATTCAAGCTTGGATTGATCATAATCAAACCTAGAATAGCTCAATTATGATATAAGAAAGAACAAGTTGAATTAAAGACTACATGTAAACCATTGGTAATCAGTTACAACTTCCACAACCATGATAGCTTGTAGATAATAGAAAATGGACAAAACTGAATTATACTTGACCTTAGACAATGAGGGGAGGGTTTTTAAGGACATAGACCTAGACACTATAGCTTTGAATAATGGGAATCAGAACTGGTCCAAACTCTTTTGGACCTTTAAGGAGATGCAAGATTTCACCAAAGAGGAGCAGAAGAATGCAACCATCTTGAGGAGATACAATGACCTAGTCTCCATCTAGATGGAGAACCTATATTATATTGTACCAAGCTTGAGGTACTACACTACATTGATGTTCTTTCTCCTCTTTTTTTATTTACTATAAAATTTATAATGATTGGATAGTCCATGAGTGAACATTTTGAAAAATAACATACATTTCCCCCTTAGCTTTTAAGAGCTATTATAAATTGTGTAAACCCCAGATAGACCTACCTACCATCAAAAAGTGGAATGGGGAGCATAATCTAGACAAAATCCTTGCCCCATGGCTACTCACTAGAAACCAAGTGATCCAGGACCCCACTGGTAAGGTACCTATTTTATATTCCAAGAAGGGAATTATGATAATTATGACTTCACTAAATAGGTTATGCAGAACCTCCTCTACCACTAATATTGACAAAATTTGGGTATCATATGTTTACTTCATGGTGGAAAAATTACTCACTCCCTTACTAGGTGAGATGATTGACATCTACTTGAAGTCATAATTTACATCCATCAAGAAGAAAAAAAGCAAACAATTTTACATGATGTCCTATCTATTGGATGCCCTTCTAGCTTCCACACAAATCCCAACTATTAAGAATTGGTCACTTAATGGGAGACCCATTGTCTCCCATATTTACTCAAAGATACGCATATTCAATTATAGGCACAACATGTTCATTTGTGATTATGTTTATCCAACCCTGGTGGAAGCCATCACAAGAATCCCCATGAGAAGGGTCAGCCCATTGATTAGGAAATATGTGGAATTGATAGGGGACATATGGTTCTACCCTGATTACACCATCATAAGGATTGAAGGGACTTTGGCATAGCCCTATAGGTTGCCCATTTATGTTCCCACCAAGCTAGTAGAACATTAAGTTGCTTACCAACTTCTTTATGGTATAGATGGATTTTGTAAGGAGAAAAGGAAGGACCCTCCCCATCCTTTTCCTTTGATAATCATTAGGACTGTGCTACAAAACATGAAATAAGTAAGTGTTATTTTTAGACACAGAGACTCTTTCACCCTATAGAAAGATGATTTGAGGAAGTGGGACACTAATGGGATGGCTTCCCAACATCTAAAGTCCAATAACATAAATAAAGCATATGAACATCAGCCTAGTGTCCATGACCCATTTTACATCAAGGCCTCTAGTTCCCCAAAGGTATTAGCCAAATTGAAAAGGCATAACATCAATCTTGAACCTAGGTTGGCTAAGAGAGACATCAAGACACTAGGTGAGATATGGAAAATGGGGCCCTTATAATATCACTTATTTCTTGGACCCTCTTCAAGGCCCCCTCCAAAATAACCATTGCAATAACTTTAGGCACAAATAACACAAGCATAAGGAAAAGAAAAGTTAGAAGAGAGACCTAGGGAAGGATCATCTTCTACCCTTCCTCATAGACCAGAGTCTCTAATAAAATACCTGGATATGATTGCATTAGAACCAAATGAGATAATGGAAGATGCACTTAAGGTGCTTTCTAAAACTTATGGGTCAGAGGCTCAAGAGGAACAAACTGAAGAATGCCAAGCCCAAGCTTAGGAAATAGATCAAGATAGGGGGAAGGAGGTTTCCTTAAACCTAGTTCCTATATCACCCCATAAAAAATAAAAATAGAATTAGCATTGATCCCATTTAGGAGGAAAAAGCCCAAGTTGACCTCCACCCACCCCATAAGTGGTCAACTTGTTTAGTGAGGAATACCCCATTCATGGACCCATTATCTTTGAATCATTTATTTATGGTAAAATACAAAAGATTCCCACTTTGTCCCATTCTTGGGTCTTGACCCAATCAATTAACATTGATGTCCATGAGGAAATAAAGCCATGGATTTTGGTTTTGATGAAGGAGGAAGAAGAAAGAGGAATAGTTATCATAGAAGCAAGACATATAAAGACTAGCTAAGGCTCATTTAGTATAGATTAGGGTAGGTATCAAGGGCATGACATAGAAGCTACATAACCTAGAGAAGGGAAAGGAGAACTTAGAAATAGTGGTTGTTCTATTAGTTTTTGATGCAATAATAAAGATGTTTAAAACATCCTTCTTTGACATGTTTGACTCCTTGAAGGCAATGAAGATGAGGCAAGATGTATTAACCTAACAAAATGAAATTACCAAAGAATTTGTGGCTCAATGGTAGGATACAGAGGATAAAATAAGGGACATCATCAACATACTAATCAAGGGTAAGATTCTTGAATTCAAAACCATCAACTTATCCCACTTAAATGCAATATTGGGGATAGTGGTTGATAAGATCCAGAGTTTAAGTACTTGGATAAAGAGCTTAGACAAACTCCTAAGGGTTGATGAGGAGCTGATAGCCAGAGTTAAGTAAATCCTTAGAACCATACTATTCAATCTTAAAAAATTTACCACCCTTAAAATCATTGATGATGAAGATTATAAACACAGAGTCACTTTGGTGATGCAGGAAGTGAGAAGTAAAAGCCATGGCCAATCAGTGAGTGATAACAACTGAATCATGGGCATGATTTTCACTACTAAATGGAATATTGTAGAATCAAGGAGCATCAAAGAGGCCATGGTGAGGAATGATAGATACTTTAATGACTTGGTTGATGAATAAAATGTCTATCTATTGAATCTAGTTGTTGATTTGGAGCTTGTCAAAGAGCAGCATCAAAGAGCTATGGAGATTCTCTAAGAGTAACAAGGAAGCCCTTCAACCATGGCCCCACCAGTTAATTAATATTTCATTTTTTTGTATAACATTGTAATATTTGAATGCAAATATTCTTTTTTAATGCATATACTAGTTTGTTAGCATATTTAGCTCTAGGTCAGCCCACTTTGGAAAATCAAATGTATTCTAGAACCTTTTTAAAAGATAGTTTTCTTTATCTTTTATACATTGGTATCTTATAACTGACTGGTATACTACCTTGTCCTTATATAAAAGGTAATACTACCATTTTTTAAGAGAGGGAGTTTTGAGCCAAAACTTGTATACTTTGAGCAATTAATAGAAGCAAGTAAGACTAAAATGTTTGTCTAGGTTTGTTTGTATCAATTATCCTATGGTTTATCTCTTAATTGCTTATTCTGAGTCTTGAATTTGAATGCTTTATATGAATTCTAAATGTACATTTATGATACAAGGTTTTTAATTTTTACTTACTCTATATTAGTTGAATGATCTTAAATTTGCTTCATTACAAGCATTATGTATTAGGATGTGAAAATGCTATTTAAATGTAGTAACAAATCTTTAAATTAAATTTATATTTTGCTTGTATTTCTTCATATTATTCTTAGAAGTTTGCCTGATGTATAGTGAGATTTGAGCTTATGCTATTTTACATTATATATTGGTTAAATGCATGTTCAATTGTAATTGAAACTTTATCATGATGTTCAAGTCAAGGATCAAAATCACATATTCTCTTTCTACCCTACCCTTATGTTTTTCTTATTTTTTACCCAAATCACCTTAGTTTAGATTTCATTGAAAATATTCATCTAGATTAGTATTTAGTATATAACTTTGGTCATAATTCTCTAAGATCAGCATAGGTACTTCAAAATTCATAAGGACCACGATGGCTCCCAACCACCAATCAATATAAATTTGTGGAATAGTTTGATTTGCTCTACCTATATTTCATAAAAGGTAACTAGATTACCAAAAACTTGATACTCATACCATGAATTCCTATAATTTTAAAATGAGAAGTATTCTTAAACACTAAGATCACCTGTGATACACATGGAGGTATCAACAGGACAAGCTCCACTAACACTAAAAGGAGCGCTGGTGAATTTGTTGAATCTTTGATAGTCTTAGCCTATTTTGATCAAAGCTTGGTGTAATCTTTGCACTTTTGCACAATTATTTTCTCATATGCATAAATATCATTGATCTTTATGGTATTTGACCCATCTTTGTGCTTCCTTTGGACAAAGATCAAATATATGAGGTTGAATGATTAATTCTGGTAAAGATATCTTAAGATCTAAGGATCCACAGTATTTGAGGTTAGAATAGCTTATTTTTATCAAATATTGGAAAATATTTTATAGATATAAGTTTATTTGAGCTTAGACTTTTAAAGATAGACCATATTTGCATAATTGGACATATCTTTTTGTTAACTTAGTTAAAATTTGATGCCCTTTGTTGTTCTTTACATATATATTTGTAAATTTAGCTTAATGTGTAAATTTGAGTCATGTTCTTTGTAAAGGTTGGTTTGACACATCATATTTCAAATAGGATCTAAAGTTCCCAAGCTAGAATTGCCAAGGATCCACACAAGATCATATTTAGAAACAAGAGAACCTCTACTTGAGTTGGAAGTCCATAGGAGAGCCAAAAGAGATAAAGGTAGATGCAGGCATTCAAATTATTTACCAACTTTACCACTCCAAGGTACTCTTGCATTCAACCATCATTAAGTTATGGCTTGGTTGGTAAGTTATCCCATCAATGTACAAGGTACAATTCATGACCTCCCTCATAATCCTAAGAAGTATTTGCCAACTTTTAGTCCTAATGGTATAATAATAGGAGAATAACATATTAAATCATTTAAGGCTACATTAATATTGTTGAATGTAGTTCATGAGGATGTATCATGTAGGTTGTTACCTTTCATATTTAAAGATGATGCATATGATTGGTTCCTAAATCTGCCTAGTGATTGCATCACCACTTGGGATGAATTTAATAACATATTGATTAACCAATTTGGTAAGATAAGTAGCCCTTGTGTCTTGTACCATAAATTTACCACCCTAAAAAGGGATGTTAATGAACCTGTAAAATCTTTTAATGCTAGGTTCCAAAATATGTACAGTAAAACCATTAACCCTTATAAGCTTGATTAATCATTGGCCTTGGAAATTTTTAAAGATTACCTTGATCCGATGACCTTAGTGTTCATAAAGATGGATTTAGGTCCAATGAACACACTAGATTTAGATTATGTTGAGGTTATGATCATTAATGACCAGATGTAACCTCAGGGTCAAATGGCCTATTCTATTCCCAATGTCAATTTGCATATGAATACCTTGAAAGTCTTTCCTAATAATAACCAAAATGTGTCTGCCCTTAACCAACTCCAAAATATAAACCAATTACCTCTAATATATATTGCTCTTAACCAAAATTTGGGGTTCTTGAATCACCTTCATAACAATGGATTTAATGCAATTGATCAAAGGACCTTGATACCATCCATGGGTGCCAATACCAACCAAGTCCATAATTCAGAAGCCCCTAAAAGTGAGAATGAATCCATTCTAAAAATGGTCTAGAAATTGAACACTAACTTCCTTTAACTACAAAAACAAGTTGGTAATATTGGAGAAACTTTCGGTAGAACTTCTCTTTCCAAAGATTCAATAGACCCAATAATAGGTCAATAATGATAGTTTCCACAATAATAAGAGTATTGAACCATCTTTTGAAAATAAGACTATGGATATAAATCTCATTGACATTGCCTTGCCTGATTATTGTAGAGTCCATTGTACTGCTAAACATGGTGAGATTGATTGAATTGAATTTTTCAAAGCTTTTGAGGCATTTCAAGAGGAATTGGACACTTTTGAGGTAGTACCTAGCAAAGATAATGATGTGGATACCTCAGGATCCAAGCCTACTAACCAAACCTTCATGGTGGAGATGTTTGATTTCCCCTTCCAAGAAGACAAGATTGATGATGTTATTTAATAAGTTCATTCCTTCCAATAGTTTTTGAAGAAGACATACCCTCTAAGGAATAGAGAATAGAGGCAGCCTTTGACTACTTCTACTCCAAACAACTTTGGTATTCCTCCAGATACTTGTTTAGATAATAATCCAGAGCCTCAAAAGGGAAGTACTTCTAAACCTAGTGTTGATTCTTCCAATTCTTTAAATAGGATTGGTTATAATATTGTAGAGGACATGAAGAAAATCAAAGATAATATTTCCTTGTATGAATTGACTATTTTTTAGAGCAAAGAGACCTATTTTTGGAGTCTTTGTCCAATAAATCTAGCAAGATATCCTAGACTGATAATGAAAATGTATCCATGTACAAAGTTAAAATAGAGTCCCCACCCTTCTTACTTATAGTTAAAATGTTTGGTAAAAACTTGCATAACTATTTCTTGGATTCTGGTGCCTCTATAAATATTATGCCTGTAGGTGTTTGTAATCAACTTGGTTTGACCCCCATTAGGTCTAATAGGGTTGTCACCCAATTAGATAAGTCTAGGGTTAAATTGGTTGGAGAGTTGTTAAATGTCTATATGAAATTAGATTTTGAGCCAAGGTTCCAATAATTTATATATATCCAAATATTAGATAACCCTAATGCATATGGATTTCTCTTGAGTAGAGAGTGGACAAAGGCTTTGAATGGATACATGTCCACAATTTGTCACACCTATGACTACTTTGGAAGGGAGTTCCAAACCAAATTAGGGTTGAAAGGGAGATAATAATGAAACACATGATCATGGATTATAATGTTGTCAATGAAAGGGTCAACATAATTGACTCAAACTTAGGAGTTTTCACCCTATAAACTACCAAGTATTGTCATCCAAAAGCTTCTAATGTTGTGCTTGAGTTATGGAAGTTGTATTTTGATGGGGTTAGGTGTAAATTTGGATCTAGAGTAGGCATTGTTCTAACTGACCCTATTGGTAATAAATATCATGATTTTTATAGAATCTAGTTCCCTTGCACCAACAACCTTGTAGAATATAAAGCCCTCATCTTAGGTCTATAATTTTCCATCAAAAATAAGTTCAATAAACTATTAGTCTATGGTGATTTAGAACTAGTAGTGAACCAAGTGAGAAGCAAGTATCAATGTAATCTATCATACCTCAAGAGGTACAAGTTTAGAGTCTATAATCTAGTGGAATCTTTGATGCCTTCAACATTGTTTCTATCCATAAGGAAGAAAAATAAAGTTGATGATGAGTTGGCATCTACTATAACTAATCTCATTCCTGATCAAGACTCCCTAAAATTTAATATTGAGCTCATATTGTGCCCTTCTATCTTGGATAATGTGAACCATCTAAAATTATTTAGTGATGACCAACAAATCATAAACTTCATGACTAATTTAGGAGAATTTTAGGCTCATATCATTGATGAGGATGATGAAAATGCATTTAGGGGAGGTAAGTTTGATGGCAAAGTCATTCATTTAAATGACAATAAGATCCCAAAAGGAATGATTACTTTGGAAATATTGTTTGATCAAGACAAGATGGCTAAAGCTTTAAAGGTTTCCAAAGTGGAAAGGATTACAATGTAATTGATCTTGGACCTCAAGATCAAAATCAACTAGTGAACATTGGAAAAGCCTGCACTAGTGTTGAAACTAAGAGAGCCAATGAGTTGTTAACAAAGTACAAAGATGCCATAACTTAGTCTTATAATGATTTGAAGATTTTTGATCCAAGATTCATCACCCACATTATACCTCTTAAAGAGAGTTACAAACCCTTCAGGAAAAAACAAAGACTTGTGAACCCTGTCTTAGAACCCATTATCTTCAAAGAAGTCAAGAGACTATTAGATGCTAGGATTCTATTTCCCATTAAGCACTCTACCTAGGTCTTCCATTTGGTACTGATCAGAAATAAAAATGGTGAAATTAGATTGTGTATCAACTTTATAAATTTGAATAAAGAATTTGAAAATGATAATTATCCTCTTCCCTCTCTTGATCAAGTAATATAAATTATTTTAGGCTTAGCCTTGACATCTTTTCTTAATGGTTTTTCAGGGTACAACCAAGTGCTAATAGATAAGGAGGATATAATGAAGATAGTTTTTGCCACTAAGTGGGGAACCTTTGCATATAAGAGGATGCATTTTTTACTGATAAATGTAGGAGCCATTTTTCAAAGGGCCATGTACCATTCCCTCCAACGCCTGATTGGTAAGTGCATCATAATATACATAGATGATCTAACTATTTTCTCTATGAATAGGGAAGACCATTTCATACATCTACACCATGTATTTGAAAGATGTAAAAGGTATTAGATATTCCTTAACCCTAAAAATATCATCTTTTGTGTCATGAAGGTAGAATATGAGGCCATGTTATCACTAAAGATGGAATTTCCATAGACCATGAAAGAGTGGAATCTATATCTAAGATAGAGCATCCCAATAGTAAAAAAGAATTAAAATCATTTTTTGGTAACATAATTTTTTTAATAAAGTTCATTTTTGGCTTTTCATATATTGCCAAACCATTAAATGATATGTTGAATAATGATGCTAAGGTATCATGGAATGAGGAATCCAAGAAGGCCTTTGAGGACATCAAAAGTGCAATCAACCAGGCTCTAGTCTTGAGAAGTCCTAACTTTTCAAAGGACTTTTACCTCTACTCTTTCTCCTCTGACCACACTATTATTATTGTGCTAACTCAAAAAATATAAGGATCTAACCATCCAATTGATTTTATGAGTACTAATTTTTAAAATGTTGAGTTGAATTACCCTCTAATTTATAAGTAAGCCTTTGCATTAGTTAAAGTTATCAAGAAATTTAGGCACTACATTCTTAGGAACAAAGTGCATGATATTTTACCAGACCCTACCACTAAGTTGATGCTAAGCCAATGTGAACTTAGAGAGTGAAGGGCTAAGTGGATGTCTATTCTCTAAGAATATGACATAGAAATAAAAATTATAAAATTGGTAAGGTATCAATGTCTAATTCAAATGATTGCTAATACTAGCCCTAAGCTAAGTATTATGCAAGTTGATTAGAAAAGCTTCCAAGCTAATGAATGGTATGACTCTATTGTTCAATTTCTAATTAATGGCACTTGTCCTGTCAGACTAACTAAGGAGCAAAGGAGAGCTTTAAGTCTCAAGGTAGCACACTATCTCATTAAAAATGGAGTATTGTACCAAAATAACTTTGAAAGAGTATATATAAGATGTGTTTTAAAGGAAGAAGATACTAAGGTAATGATCACTTTTCATGAAAGGTTAGGAAGTGGGAATCCATCTGGGAGAACCACATCTCAAAAAATCCTTAGGGCTGGTTATTATTGACCCACCATCTTCAAATATGTTCATAAGCATGTAAGAGAATGTCATTCATGCCATATATTCATCATAAAGGAACCAATGATGCCTTTATAACCAGTCATGATTGATAAACCCTTTACCCAGTGGGGACTAGAATTTATAAGGATAATCAACCCCAAATCATCATAAGGTCACCATTATGTTCTGATAACCACTAAATATTACACAAGGTGGACTAAGGTTGTAGCCACCAAATAATGTAGACTATAAGAAGTGGTTAGTTTTTTGGAAAAAAACATATGCATCAAGTTTGGGACTCTAGAATCTTTGGTATGTGACAATGGGTCAGCATTCACATCCATATAAATGATATAGTGGGCATATGACAACATTATTCTAAACTTTTCATCTAACCATTATCCTCAAGGTATTGGAGTATTTGAGTCAACAAATAAAAACTTTATGAAATCCATTAAGAAGTATGTTGTAGACAAACCAAGAACATGGCACAAGCTTCTCAAATATGCCCTTTGGTCAAATAGAACAAGATTAAAGCAGAATCTTAAAACATCTCCTTTCTTGTTGGTATATGGCCAAGAGCCTATATTACCCATCACACTCAATCTGCCAACCTACAAGTTTATGAAAGATTATATGGAAGAAGACCAAGAGTTTATAAACTTAAGGCTATTAGACATTATTCAAATGGAGGATGCATCAGAAAGGGATTTTTATAATTTTAGTGGACACCAAACTATAATAAAGGGGTGGTTTGACAAGACATCAAATATCAAGGTGTTTAGATAAGGAGACTTGGTTATTCTTTAGGATAAATAATTTGAGCCCAAGGACAAGCATGACAAGTTCACACCTATGCAGATTGGCTCCTGTTAGATTGTAGATAGACTTGGAGATAACACTTTTAAGTTCAAATATCTACAAGGAGTATAATTCACACTACCCACCAATAGATATTATCTCAAGCATTACTTCATTATTTCACCTTCTAGGGTCTTTATGGAGTAAATATGTAAGATAATTAGAGTTAGTATAGGTAGGCTAATTAGTTTCCTTCAACTCTTTCTTCTTATCCCTTGTTTTTACATAAATATGTATAAATTTGTTTGTTTCCCTTGTGATTCTTTCTTTTTTGTTTTATGTTGTGTGTTTGTTTCTTATTGATTTTTTCCTTGCTTCCAATAAGTCCTTTTGGATAACCCTCAACTCAAAATTCCCTAGTTTTCTTTAAACTCCAAAAGTTCAAAAATGTTGATATGAACCCCATACATATGTTGACCATCAATTTGAGATAGGAGCTTGATATTAGGATTTGAAGAAACTAGTAAAGACCTATGAATAGGTCAACCATTACATAAGACCTTAAATATTGTCTTGAACTAAACCTAGTTTTAAGAAGAATTACACATGTTAAATGAAAACTCAATCCATTAAGGTATAGTCATGCTTTTACTTAACAAACATCCTTGCTTGAGAAAACTTTTGTAGCCATAGATGATTATCTAAGGATTAACACTTTACCAAATCCTTAAACCTGGCTACCCTAGTTCCCAACCTTTGTTAAAAGCCTAAAAGACCAAAAATTACAAAAGTAAGAACTTGTTTTAAAATCAAAATCTTTTCAATCAAAGGTGATTTTGGTAATCTTCACTAAGGCTATGGATGCCTATTTAGTAGTGGAGCAAGGCCATGAATGGATCCAAAGACATCTCTATCAGGGATATGGATGCTTGGCTAGTAGTAGAGCAATTCCCAAGCCTTCCTTAAACTAGAAGCATGGTTCTTAATGAATATCTAAATATGCTCCAAGTCAGTGTTAATGATTAAATGTACAAAATTTAGAAGTTGTCTCCTAATTCCCATGGAAAATAGTAAGTAGAATCAAAGAACACACACATAATGGCCATGTCTTGATGTTTAGTCTTAATTTTGCATGTGCAAGGTTTGTTTTAACCATGAACTGATCTTGATAATGGCATTGGTCAAATGGACTAGATGACCTAGTTATTTGTCTAAACTAGAGTCTCTAAGTTTTAACATATTTCTATGTTTCCCTCAAAAATCACCATTTTTTGAGGTCAACATACCCCTATTTCTAAAAAATAAGGCCCCTTATGATTATTTTGAACCTTAGCACTAAAATCTTGATATTTTACTCTTTATTGTAATTCAAAGATCAATCCATGCCTAATGAAATTGGCCCATTTATTCATTATTTTGTTTGAAACTAGCCTAACATTGCTAATAGTTGATCCTTGTGTCTTAAGTTATAGTTTTCATGGAGGTTCTTATGGATCATGCTTGAAATTTATGGATCAACCATATTTGAACTTTTTCTAGTCTCAAAATTATGGAAGCTCATAGTTGGATTCATGTGATAAAACCCTCCTTTAGTAAACCCTATCCTAGACCTTTAATTCAAATGTTGGCTAAAACCTTTTGGTGGTAACATTTTTGAATTAACCCTAGACTTAAGGCTAATTTTTATGCTAACACTTGGTCATGTAATTCAACACAACCAAAACCTTAGCCTAAAAATCATACATTGGTCCCCTTTTATTTCCCCCTTTTTCCTCCCTATATTTCTAATGTGGTTTGTTGTTTATGTTAATAGGGTCCTTTATTTTAACAAGATCCCCTTGTTATATACTTATCTTAAATTTTTGACCCTAGGGCCATGTTCTAGACTTAGGCCTAATTTTTATGCTAACACTTGGTCATGTTCTTCAACACAACCAAAACCTTAGCCTAAAAATCATACATTGGTCCCCTTTTATTTCCCCCTTTATGTTCCCTATATTTCTAATGTGATTTAATTTTTATTTTAATAGGGTCCTTTATTTTAACAAGATCATCTTATTATATGCTTAGCATAAAGTTTTGACCCTAAGGCCATATTCATATTTTATCAACATGAATAAGACCTTAGTTTTAAAGCTTTAGCCTAATATCCTATATTTAACTACATCTTAATTTAAACCCCTTACTTCTTTGAATATATAATAGACCTCACTTCATCATGAATAATGATATGATAGAGCATAAGAAGATTGACAAAATCAAAGCTTTGATCCATCAGACCAATCTTGTAAGATCACCAGGATCATGACTGATAATCCACATTTAATTAGGATCGAGGATCGAATGGCATGAAATCATTATTAAATCTAAAGGTCCCCTTTTATTAAACATAATCTTAGCCTAAGTCTTACCCTAAGTACTCATTGTATTTATTAATATAAAAAAACCTTAGGATAATACTTATGTTATGACTTCAATATACAAAAGGACCTAATCATGTATAATCATCTAGATCATGATCTACGATCCACAAATTCTTATAGAGATGGATCTAATGGAATGAATGTGATGTTAAAAATTTAAAAGCTCAAGGAGCCCTGAGGAGCTACCATGTGGCATTCCTACATTCAAATCTTGGTAACAAAGGGTCCCACACATTAAATTGAACCAATGGCATGTAACTACTTAGATCTTGATCAATATTCTGCACTTGATCATGGAGATTGATCCAATAGAGTGTATCAAATAAAAGGTCTATGAACTAGAAGGGTTTCATGAGCTTAAAATTTATGTTCGCACGACTGTCATTTGATGTTTGTGAGGTTATCATTGACATTCATAAAACTATCAACTTCAATCCCATTAAACCTAATGATCCACTAACTTAAATTTGGCATTTTCATGACTGTCATTCAACATCCATGAGATCATCATTGACATCCATAAGACCATCAAATTTAATCTAATCAATTATTTTACTTAAACATAGGGATATCTTCAAAATGTTGATAAAATCTTATGGCTTGCATTGCAGATCAATAGGACCCCTAGGAAGATGTTCAAACACTTAGGATTTTTGAACTTCAAATAATAAAATTATCTTGTTTTCTAAATATATAAAGACATGGACCTAGTCTTAATCTATTTCCTAAGGTTCCAATTGCATTTGTTTGAATGCAATAAACCTTAGGCTAGAGACTTATATTAAGCCTTATGTTAAAAGGTCCTTGTGACATAAAGCTAAGCCTAAAAAGCTTTTAACCTAAGGTTTTCTCATGTTTATTAACATAATGAAATCCTAGATCAAAACCTAACATTTGGTCCTTTTATCATTTGGTCCCCCCTTTGGACGTATTCTAAAAACTTAGTATAAAACACTTTAGCCTAAAGTATATGTTGTGTTTATTAATAGCCTAAAATATTTAGCCTAGGTCCCTTTTATATACATTCTAAAATTTAGGCTAAAATACTTTAGCTTAAATTTTATAAGGTGTTTATTTAACATGAAATAAACCTTAGCCTAAAGTGTTTAAGCCTAATTCCTTTCTTATGTCATGATGCTAATTAAATTCCTCACCCTTTTATAGGATCAATCACCCACACTTTATCATGAAGATTGATCAAATGGAGTGAAAAGACTCGATGAGTCTAAAGCATTTGATCCATCAAACTGATTGTGTGCATCCACTCAAATTAAGATCAATAGTTCACACTTGCTCATTAGGGGATGATCAGATGGAGTGCAGCTACCAAATACTTTTCAATAAAACCCCAAGATTCCCATGGGATCGACACATGGTAAGAATGTGTTTACTACATAGAATATAAAGCCCAAAAGGCTCATAAAGGTGCCAATTGGCATAACCACAAGGCCTAACATAAAGCAACCAATGATTTGTGAGCCCTATGATCATGATCAATGGACCACATCAATCCATGAACAAGGATCCAATAGTGTGAAAGAAAAGTTATATTTTCAAAAGACAATAGCTAGTCCCTTAGGGCATTTATGAAAATTATCACAAAATTTGTCAAATGGATACCACACAAGCACAAAATGATAAAATTTTATATTTTATGTGCTAAAAAAGGCAAAGGTATAAATACTTGGGTCTCAATCAAATCTGAGACACAAATGAGCATAAGTCTAGATTACCATTACCATTAAAGCTTTAAAAAACCCTAGCATCCATAAAAATCCTAATTCAAACTTTGATTGATCATAATCAAACTTAGAAGAGCTCAATTATGATCTAAGTTAGAATAAGTTGACTCAAAGACTACTTTCAAACCATTGGTAAGCAGTTGCAACTTCTACACCCATGGCACCTCACAAACAATAACAAAGGGATGAAACTAAGTTATACTTGACCTCAAAAACTTAGGGGAGGGTTTTCAAGGACATGAACCTAAACACTGTAGCTTTGAACAATGGGAATCAAAACTGGTCTAAACTCTTTTGGACCATTGAGGAGATGCAATCTTTGACCAGGGAGGAGATGAATAATTCAACCATCCTAAGGAGATATAATGACCTGGTCTTCATCTAGATGGCTAGGATACATTATGTTACCACCAAGCCTAAGTTACTATACTACATTGATGTTCCTATTCCTCTTTTCATTGACTATAAAATTGAGAATGATTGGATGGTCCATGAATGAACATTTAGGAAAATAGCATACTTTTCCCCCTTATCTTTTGATAGTTATTATAAATTGTGTAAACCTTAAATAGACCTACCCACCATCAAAAAATGGATAAGGAGCATAATCTAAACACAATCCTTTCCCCATGGCTATTCACTGGAAACCAAGTGATCCAAGACCCCACTGACAAGGTACCAATTGTCTAAATTAGGGAGGGAATTAGGATAATTATGACCTTAATGAATAGGTTATGTGGAACCCCCTCTACCACTCATATTGACAAAATCTAGGTATCATATGTTTATATCATGGTGGAGATAGGATTGACTCCCCCACTAGGTTAGATGATTAACATCCACTTCAACTCACAATTTATAGACATTAAGAAGAAAAAAAGAAAACAATTTTACATGAGGTCCTATCTAATGTATGCCCTTCTAGCTTCCACCCAAATACCAAACATTAAGAATTGGTCACCTGATGGGAGACCCACTATCTCCCATCATTACTCAAACCTACACATACTCAAGTATAGGCATAACATATACTTCATCTTTGATTATGTTTATCTAACCCTAGTGGAAGTCATCATAGGAATCCTCATGATCAAGGTCAACCCATTGATTAAGAAATATGTGGAATTGATAGGGGACAAATGATTCTACCCTAATTGCACCATCATAAGGATAGAAAGGGAATTTTACATACCCCTAGAGGTTTCCCATTTATGTGCCACCAAGATAGGAGAGCAAGAAGTTATTTACTAAATTCTTCATGGTATATATGGATTTTATAAGGAGAAAATTAGGGGCCCTCCCTATCCTTTTCCTTTGACAATCAGTAAGACTGTGTTACAAAACATTAAACAAGTAAGTGTTATTACTAGACACAAGGACTCTTTCACCCTATAGAAAGATGATTTGAGGTAGTAGGACCCTAATGGGGTGGTCAACTAGTATTTGAAGTCCAAGAGCATAAATAAATCATATAAATATCATCCCAGTATCCATGACCCATTCTACATCAAGGCCTCTTGTTTTCAAGAGGTATTAGCCAAACTTTAAAGGCATAATATCAAGTTTGAACCTAGGTTGGCTAGGTGAGATAGCAAGCCACTAGGTGAGATATGGAAAATGGGGCCCTTATAATATCACTTATTTCCTAGACCCTCTTTCAGGCCCGCTCTAGAGTAACCACTTCAACAACCCCAGGAAAAATAACACAAGGACTTGGAAAAAAAATTGGAAGATAGACATGGGGAAGGACCATCTTCTACCCCTCTTAATAGACTAGAGTCTCTAATAAAATACTTAGATATGATTGCATTAGAACCAAATGAGACAATGAAGGATGCACTTAAGGTGATTGTTGAAGCTTATGGGTCAGAGGATGAAGAGGAATAAACTGAAGAACCTCAAGCCTAGGCTAAGGAAATAGAGCAAGATATGGGGAAGGAGGTTTCCTTGGACCTTGTTCCCATAGCACCTCCACAAAAAATAAAATTAAAATTAGCATTGGTCTCAGTTAGGAGGAAGAATCCCAAGTTGACCTTAACCCACCCCATGACTGAGGTCATATTGTTTAGTGAGGAATACCCAATTCATGAACCCATTATTCTTGAATGGTTTATTTATGGGAAATGTAAAAGGTTGCCACTTTATCCCATTCTTGGGCCTTGATCTAATTAATTAACATTGATTTCAATAAGGAAATCAATCCATATATATTGGCTTTGATGGAGGAGGAATAAATAATAATAGTTACCATAGCAGGATCAAGTGGCACACAAATGGAAAATCCAAGTGTTTCAAGTAGCACAAGGATGGAGGTCCTAAAACCTCCTATGGTAATAGAATCATCATCGAGTGTCTAGTTTAATACAAATATAGCTAGATTAGAGAGGGTCAAAACCAAGAAGGCCATGATTGGAGGTGAGGAATTCACCTTTCAAAAGGTTGAGCCATTTGTAGGCTTAACTCTAGTTGGGCGATAACAACTTGGTAAACATCCTATACATAAGGAGGACATAAAAGGACTAGTTGAGATTCATTTAGCTCAGATTAAGGTAGGTATCAGGGGCATGATGTAGAGGATACATAACCTAGAGAATGAAAAGGAAAACCTAGAGATAATGGTTATTTTATCAGTTCTTGATGTAATAATAAAGATGTTTAAGGCATCCTTCTTTGACATGTTTGACTCCTTAAAGTCAATGAAGATGAGGTAGGATGCATTGATCCAACAAAATGAAATTACCAAAGGATTGGTATATCAATGGTAGGATATAGAGGATAAAATAAGGGATCTCATCAACATACCGATGAAGGGTAGGATTCTTGATTTCAAAACCTTCAGCCTGGCCCACTTAAATGCACTATTAGGGATATTGGTTGATAAGATGTAGAGTTTAAGTTCTTGGATAAAGAGTTTAATATAATCCTAAGGGATGATGAGGAGCTAATATCTAGATTCAAGCAAATCTTTGGCACCATACTAGCCAATCTTACAAAGTATACCACCCTTGGCATCATTGTTGATGAAGAGTATGAATATATATTCACCTTGGTGATGTAGGAAGTGAGAAGTAAAATCTAGGACCAATCAGGGAGTGATAATAGTCAAATCATGGGCATGATTTTCACTACTAAGGAGAAGATTTCAGAATCAAGGAGCATCAAGAATGCCATGGCGAGGAATGATAGATACTTTGATGACTTGGCTGATGAAGAAGATGTCTATAGTTTGAAGCCAGTTATTGATTTGGATCTTGTCAAAGAGAAACATCAAAGAGCTATGGATATTCTCTAAGAGAAATAAGGAATCCCTTCAACCATGGGCCCACCAGTTAATTAATATTTCATTTTTTTGTAAAACATTATAATATTTGAGTGTGGAATATTCTTTTGTAAAGTATATGCTAGTTTGTTAGCATATTTGCCTCTAGGTCAGTCCAATTTGGAAAAGCAAATGTATTCTAGAACCTTGTCAAAGATAGTTGTCCTTATCTTTTGTACATTGGTATCTTGTAATTGATCGGTATACTTCCTTGTCCTTCTATAAAAGGTAGTACTACCATTTTTTAAGAGGGAGTTTTCAGTCAAAACTTGTATACTTTGAGCAATTCATAGAAGCAAATAAGACTAAAAAGTTTTCCCAAATTTGTTTGTATCAATTATCCTATGCTTTCTCTCTCAATTACTTATTCTAAGTCTTAAATTTGAATGTTTTTTATGAATTTTGAATTTACATTTATAATACAAGGTTGATAATTTGTGCTTACGCTAGATTAGTTGAATGATCTTGAATGTGCTTCATTTCAAGCATTCTTCATTAAGATGTGTAAATTTTATTTAACTGTAGTAACAAATATTTAAAGTAAATTTAATTTTTACTTGTATTTCTTCATATTATCCTTAGAATTTTACTTGGTGTATAGTGAGATCTAAGCTTATGTTATTTTGCATTATATACTAGTTAAATGCATGTTCAGTTATACATAAAACTTTGTCATGATGTTTAAGTCAAGGATCAACAATCACATATTATCTTTCTACCCTACCCTTCTCTTTTGCTTCTTTTTTACCCAAATCACCTTAGTTTAGATTTCATTTCAAAATTCATCTACATTAATCTTTAGTATATAACTTTGGTCATAATTCACTAAAATCAGCATAGGTACTTCAAAATTCACAAGGACTATGGTGGCTCCCAATCACCAATCAATATATATTTATGGAACATTTTGATTTACTCTACCTCTATTTCACCATAGGTAACTAGATTACTAGAAACTTACTACTTATGCCATGAATTCCCAGAATTCTAAAATGAGAAGTTCTCTTAAACACTAATATCACCTATGATACACTTAGAGGCATCAACAAGAGGCCTGTCCAATCCTTAGTTGGGTGCAAGTATGGATGCCCATTGTGAAAGAGAGATGTGATGAAATATTATAGATGAGATGGATGTATTCAAATACTACCTCCATCTAGAGACCAAAGATGCTAGTGGTCAAAAGAGAGTGATGTAAGAGGATGGGGTGACCAAGAATTACCAAGAAATAAAGTCTAGTAAGAGACCAATATAGTAAGGATAAAGGAGAGTGATGGGATCAAATATGTTGTCTACTACCAAATATACAATTTGATGGGTGCTAGATGACAAAAGTACCTGATAAGGATGAGGATAAATTATGGGTGCTAGATTAAAGTCTTATAAGACTATGTATATTGATAAGACCTAGTCAAGAAGATGTAAAAAGTGACAAATTATAACCCAAAGAATATGGGTGACCACCAGAATCTTGATTTCAAGATAGAATCTAGTATCTAAAGGGAATGAGATGGGGGGAGGATGAGAGATGTGTGATATATAAGGTGAAAAATAAGATGTGTATTAGGTGCATAAGATATGTGATGAATGTAGGATTGGACAAAAATGACAACCACTCAAGAGCAGTTATATACAAATGGATGTTATAGAAATGAATATGGATAAACTAGTGACCAAATAAAGATATGAGAGGGAGGATGATATTGACAATGTGTTATAGGATGGGTGAAATGAAGTAGATAGTAACTATATTCTAATAAAATATGTGAAGGGGATGGATACTATATAGAATATGATAGGATAGATAGTAGCTATAGATAGTGCTTTGGAAGGGTGGGAGGTTTGGATACAAGAGATAAGTTATATACAATATGTTGTGATATGAAATGGATATTGAGGTGGTATGATAGACAATTGGTAAACAAGACAAGATATATGAAATGGATATGAGAGAATATGGTATATACAAATTAGTTTATAAAAGAAAGATGTGAAAAGGGTAATTACTATGAGAAGATGTTATAGGATGAATATTAATGGGATGGATGGTAGATATTAGGTGTATAAGAGGGATGATGTGGGGTAAATATGATATGATAGGATGAATATGGACACAAAATATAGTGGTCAAAGGTGATATGAAATGGATATGGGTGGGGTGAAATATGGCATTAAATAAAAGAGGTATTTTAAAATGGGTATTATATGGATGTTAGGTGTAGAAATGTCAAATTTTGATGAATGAAAAATATATGAGTGAATTAAATGAAGATGAGATGATAAAATGATGAGCATCAACCTAGAGTTGTCTAAAGTATCACATAAAATGTAAGTATGGCTGACTCAGCTCACAAATAATATGGATCTTTACACAACACTCCAAAAACACATACATAAGTACAATCCTAAATTAGTAAACTATTATGGGTGTGTAACCTGATGCTCACACCATCTAATGGATTCATGAGTGAGGTTATAGGCTAATGACTCATTACACTATCAATCGAACCCTCTCAACCCCAATCATATTCGATGGGTACTTAGGAGTTGATATTGACTCCTATAGTGGTACACCTATTATAGTCTAAGGCTCCTAATATAGGTATACACAAAAGGTTCTAGGTACATCCCCTATATATGTGAAGGTACATTAGGGCCCGAGTCCATGTAGGATGTTGTCTGACCATCTTTGTCTTGGACCCTGATTGCCCCTCACTCTATAGAACCCTTTATGGGTAGCTTTGCTTAAACACATAATGATAGATCTCCTAATTTTAAGACTCTACCAGAACATGGAGTTTGGTTATTACATGGTGATTAAATCCATGTCAAAAACCCCTATATACTAAGCTTGTGCATGGGGATGAATTTCACATCACGTGTTATCCTAGAGGGGGGATTAAAAAAATAGGAAAAACATGATACGATTAATTCACTAATCTAATTAACTATGTGTGAGGGGCATAAATATGATTATTATTCACAAGTCAACACACACATGCACACACACATAAATAAGTATATTTAAGGAATGAATTTATAAAAAATAAGATGATATAATAATAAAGAGATAATAGAAACTAGGATAATATACTATGAGGCACCTGTCCCAGCAAGCATAAATGTTAAAAACTCAAGTGGGGTGCCTAGATATTGAAGGGTCTTGCACAAAAGGGATTAGTAGTTTGGATTTTCATAAAATCACAAGTCCCTACAAAACCATAAATACATAGAGAAAAATTGCAACCAGAATATAAAAATTGTAACTAGAAAATAAAATCATAAGTCATGAGTTGTGACTTTGCATGGGGTTGATAAACCATGGTAGTTAGCTGACAAAATCATAACTATCAAGAAAAACCATTACTTAGAATGAAAAAATCATAACTATCATAAAAATGTAATTTGTGATTTCATAGTTAATAATAAAATTATAAAAATATACCTAAGTGTCACTAAGTTAACTATACTATCAAATTAATCATAGAATAAATTTTCCTAAATTAGGGATTAAATAAGTACACAATAGAATATATGTACAATCTTATGACAAATTATGGTCTTATGCTACCAAATAGAATAAAAATATGGTATCTACTCTATACTAGAACTTAGGTCTAATGCTATCTGAATATCCTAAGCTACCCTTTTTAACAAAATATTTACAAAGTCATGACTGCAATTGACAAAGCCTCGATTAGTAGGACAAAGTCATAAGTTTGAGACTTGCAATTTTTCAAAAAATCAAAAAATAGTTTTGTGTTAGGGTCTATGATTTTGGTATTGGTCTTCCTTTTCCCCCTATAGATCCTACACACAAAAATAAACACTGTTAGAGCCTCTCTATAGTTGGGTGATTAAGACAAAAATACCTAGATTGATAAACATTTTGAGATGATACAAACTGCTTCTAGTTTATCTTAAAATGCTTATGGATATTTCTTATAGATCCTAAAAACCTTTTTTTTTATGATCAAAACTTAAACAGGTCAAAGTTTGACTAGTTTTATGGGAAGGGACAAGACTATAACTATCATCAATAAAGTCATGATTACCAAAACAAAGTCGCTACTTAAAGAGTCATGATTTTGTGGTGAATGGTCAAAAGTCCAAGTCTTGGCTTAAAACAATTCTCCCTAAAAATAATATAATATAATATCCTTCCAAATAAATAAATTAATGTACAAATATGTCTTATTACCAAGTGATAGTAAGAGGTCTAAGGTAAAACTTGAGTTCTACAAAACTATAACTTTATTTGATAAGATCACTACTACCAGTTCAAAGTTACAATTATTAGAGTCATAATTTTGTCATAGATGTACCAACATCTATGTGAATCCCTTACTTATCATGTACACAAAAATAAATAAATAAACAAGATACTTATAGAGGAGAGGTTAGTAAGAAATAGATTATAGAATCTCCCTTAATTATGATAAAGTCATGATTGCAAACTACAATACCATGATTACCAAAACAAAATCAATAGTCATAGAGTCATGATTTTATCACTAATGTATCAATGTTTAAATATTAGGTGAACCCCTTTCCCTACCCTACACACAAAGAGGCATAAATAGACAAAATATCTACAACAAATAAGGGTTAGCAAGAAAAAACTATAAATCTAACCCTAACTATTAAATTTGACAAAATCATTATTGCAACCTATAATACCATGATTACTAGGAAAAAATCATAAATTTTAAAGTTTCATTTTTTTCAAAAACTGAAACCCTAATTGTTAGTGGTTAATTCACAAAATTGCTATTGGGTTTATAAAATCATGACTACAATAACGCTAATATCAGTGTAAAGTCATAATTTTCCTGTACATGAAAAAAATTCAAAGTCTAGCCTTAAATTGACATCCATTTTATCCTACAAGCACTCAAATCACTTCCAATAATATTATAATGTTATTTAAGGGAGTAAGTCCTAGCGTAGTTGCCAAGATGTGCACCAAATTTTAGATTCAAGAAATATTACTAAACTTAGTAATAAAAACCTAAAAATAAATTACACTAATAGGAATGAATAATAAGAACATTCTAACCATAATTTTTACCTCCTTATGACTCCACTCTAGTATTTTCAATGATATTATTTGATGTCCAAAATTTAAATTATTGGATTACTTGCTAGGTCTTGACAATGGCTTATAATGGTTGGATGAGGTTGGTAGTGACTTGGATGAGTGCTAGAGAGATTTTATGGATGCAAGATAGTAGAAATATGATGGCTTGATGGATTTATAATTTAGTTTTTCCTGGCCCAAGCATGGCTTTTTATAGGATGGTAGAGGGATTTTTAGGGAAATTTAAAATTATTTAGAAGACTCTAGTTTAGAGACTTCTAGAACTTTAGAGGAGATTCCCTAGTTCTAGAGTTTTCTTATTTAGATGAGGGGATAATGGGGAATTAGATTGGATTTAATGAGTTTTATGACTCATAGGGATGTAGGAATAGATAGGTTGGTAGGGTAGCTAGGGTGGTAGTTGAATAAATAGGAATTTTAAATTGGCTAGTTGGTGGAGTAGGTTAGTAGGTAATAAGATCTATTAGGGGTTTAATGGGGACATTAATTGGTTTTAGGATGGGGTAAAGGATTATAGGATATAGGAATGGGATTTGTGTTATTAGGCCATGAGTTACTTTAGCTATAAAATATAGGAATTACAATAAATAGTAGGAAATAATATAATTAGTACGGTGATCATAATTTAGTGCATACACCATTATTAAAAACCTTTTCTATCTAAAACAGTCTTAACCATCTAGTTTGCAACTTGAATTTGAAGTATTGGTACTTAGAATCATACAAGATTTCCTAGTCTCCTTTAAAATTTCTTTATTTGATGTGCAAATAATGCCATTATTTCCTTTGGTATTGCATCATCTTTGTTTGCTACAAAGCTTTTGTCTTCATCTCATCCAACTCATTTAGTTTTAAAATTCTCTTTTTTTGTGCTTCATCCAAGTTAATAACTAATTTTAGTATAGTCCTTAGAGTTTATTTTTCAAATTTAATTGAAATAAAAGGTTTCTTACCAAATACTAATTCATATAGTGAAAAACTAGTAGTAGTCTTCTATGTTGTGGTGTATGCCCATATAGCCTATGGAAGCTTGGTTTCCCAATTTTTCCTATTGCTACTGACCATCTTGGTACAAATATTCTCTAACTCTCTATTGGTAACTTTTACCTATCCATTGTTTTTTGGGTTGTATGGACAAGACTTCTTACGATTGACTGGGTAGATCTCTATGAATGCTTGAATCATATTGGACATGAATGGGGGTCCTTGATCAGACACTATCTCTCTAGGTGATCTATATATTTTCATGATCTTAGAGTATATAAAATATACTACTACCTCTTCTCTTGCTAATGGAAGAGCTTTTACTTCAACCCATTTGGTCACATAATTTGTACATACTAGAAAATACTCCTTCCCTTAAGAAGGTGGATCAATGGACCCAATAAAGACTATTCCCCACTTTTCAAAGGGTTCTAAAACCACTTGAGGTTGGAGGGGAATTTTAGAAGATAGTGTATGTTTACCCATTCTTTGGCATGGATCACATTGTTAGATGTACTTCTTTACCTACTTATGAAGAGTTGGCTATTATTAACTAGTTCTAAGGATCTTGGTACACTATCTTCTTAATAGAGTAGTGTCCTCCACCAGGTTCATCATGGCAAGCACAAATGATTTCATATATTTCCTTCTCTTTCACATAACTATGGAATATGTGATCAGGTCCATATTAAATAATATACCATTAATACATTTAAAACAATAACTTTTTTTAATTAAATGTTTCTTTTCTTTCCTAGTGAACTAAAAAGGAAACTTCCCTGTAGCCAAAAAGTTTGTTATATCATCAAACTAAGGTGATTATGCTACAATAATAAATAGTTGTTCATTTTGGAACTTCATCTGCATTGTTCAATCTAAAAATAAATTTAGCAACCACATTGTACATACTAGGTTTATCAATGATTTTTATGTCAAATTCATGTAATAGTAATAGCCATCTTATGATTCTTCCTCCTACCACTGGTTTATTCATCAGGTTTCTAATAGTTGCAAGGTTAGTATATACAAATATTTTATAACCAGTGATATAGTGTCTAAACTTATTTATGACATAAATTATAATAAATAATTATTTCTTAGTAGTTGTGTAATTCATTTTAGTAGGATTCAAGTTCTTACTAATGTAATATATGGCGTACATTTGTCCTTATTCATCTTTTTGTCCTAAAACTAACCCCATAGCATGATTAGATGCATTATTGTAAATATGGAATGGCTATGGAAAATTAGGTCCTTTTAGGATTGGGGAAGAACTCAATTTTCCTTAATAGTCTCAAAGGCTTGTTGGCAATCTAGACCCCAAACAAACTCAATCTCTTTTATCAACAAGGCAAACATAGGAACAGAAATTTTGATAAAATATTCTATAAACCTTATATAATACTTTTCATGGCCTAAGAAGCTTTTAATATCAGTCTAGTTTTCAAGATTAGGTAAGTTTGAAATGACTTCAATTTTATTTAGATCCACCTAGATTCCTTTTTCAAAAATATGATGTCCTAAAACTATCCATTCCTCTACCATGATCAGACATTTTTCATGGCTCAAGGGTAAATGGTGTTATTCACATATTTTCATTAATTTTCTTAGATTATTCATACTTTCATCAAAGGATTATCCATGAACAGTGAATTCATCTATGTATACTTTTACACAATCATTAGTTAAATATGAAAATATGATTAAGACTACTCATTGAAAGGTAGTGGGTGCATTTCACAAACCAAAGGGAAATACCCTATATGCAAATGTCTCCCATGGATAAATGAAGGTTTTTTTATCCTAATATATAGGTGCCACTTATATTTGATTGTACCCACTAAAACCATCCAAGAAAGAGAAGTTTATTTTCCCTACCAATTTGTCAAGCACTTGGTCAATAAAGGGTAAAGGAAACTAATCTTTCATTATATTTTTGTTTTATTCCCTATAATCTATGCATATTCTCCATTTACCATTTTTTAGGAATAATAACCAAGGGAGAGACCCACTAGACGTCAAAGATAGGATATATGAATCCTACTACTAACAAGTTTTCTATTTCAATTTTCATAATGTCTCTTATGAAAGGATTAATTCTTCTCTTAGGTTGCCTGATTGGTTTAATGTACTCTATGTAAATATGATGAGTGTTTACACTAGGATGGATTCCTTTCTTGTCTTGATATTCCCAAGTATAATCTTTAGTATGTTCTTGAAGTACATTAAAAACTTTTACTTTTTGATCATTTATCAACCAACTATTTATATTGAGTAACTTCCTTGGTGTTATTTTTATTTGCTTAGTGCCTAGATGAAGAGACACTATTTATTTGAATTCACACTTTAAAGAGTTGAGAGTACAAAGATGTGTCAACAACATATAGAATGTGACAACATCTTTGAAAAAAAATTCTCCTAAAGGAATCACTCTAGCTAGAAGACAATGGAAGGTTGTCAAAAAAGTATTTTGACCTTCATGTGCCCATCATATAACACTATGTTGGATGTCCATATGATTATATATAGTGTTGTAATAGGTGGAAAATGATGGATTTTCAAAAGGATAGGAATATCTCTCTTTATAGGTTCTTCTATCATAGTTCATAGCTAGTCAGAAAAAGTTAGTAGTGAGACTGATAAAGTCTGTAGCTGGACTAACAAGGTTCATAGTTGGAATGTCAAAGTCCTTAGCATTCTCGATACTTATTGTTAACTCATCCTATATTTATTTCACATAATTAGTGATTGTGACCATAGCTATAGAGGAGATACTATCATGTTTTTCTCTAGGTTTATCCACCCATAATTGTTTTATTAATTGATGGTTGTGTAGGTGGATATAGAGAAATGCACTTTGCTTTAAGACTATTTGATCATATTTCCTGATCTACAATCAATCAAAGTTGATTATTGTTAACCAAGGCCTTCCTAAGATCAATGGGTATCCAATTTGTTTATTTTTAGGCTGGAGAATAAAAAATCAACTGGGTACTCCCATGACTCTATAGTTACTATTATATCCTCTATGATGCCCTCTGGTTTGGTAGTGGAATGATCTACCATTTGTGAGATTATGGTGGTGGGTTACATACATATTAGAGATATATTTTGCATGGTTTCAATAGTCATTATATTAATATCAAATCTTAATTCCACCAATACATTTGGTATATCTTTCTTTCCAATCATTACAGAAATGACAAGACTCCCTAGGTCCCCATACTTGGGTAGAAGAAACTTACCTGTTAATAAATCAATAATATTTTCATCTACCTATATAGACTTGGGATATTTTTTTTCCTGCCAGGTATCTTAATACAAAAAAATTATTACTCTATTGAGTTCTGGAATGTCCCTAATGACTTGCAATAATGGGATTTCTATATTGAGTTTTCTGAGCTCCTAAATCTATTCAAATTCCCATTTGCCTTCCACTTCCTTCAATCATTCTATAAAGGGAACAAGTAGAGGAGTTGTGTTGACTTCTTCTACTTTTTTAGGTTTATCTCTTAGCTCTTATTATTTAGCTGGTTGAGTTTGTTGACTTTTTTCTTATGAGGCATTTCTATGATGATAATATGAGGTTCTTGTAATAATTTTCCTAACCTAAGATGTGTGTCTTCACATTCAATAGCACCTACCCCTATAGTTTCCCCTTGTTTATTAACATAAACTTACCTATTCTTTGGATTTTCTACTAATTAGATAGATAACTGAGGTTGGTTTACTTATTTTGTGGGGGGTGCTTGAGTTTTTCTAAGAGCCATCAATGTTTGTTGCTATGTAAACCTCCTTTGTTGTTGGTTATAGTTTGGGTTAGTATTCTAATGTCGATTTACCCATGGTTTGTGATGATATTGGGGTGTCTAAGGATTTTTAATAGGTTTAAGAATCATCCATGATTGTGGCATCCATTCCCGGTTGCCCCACTGAGGTGGTGTTTCCCCCCAAACTTATGGAGGTGCATGTCATGGTGTAAAAGGAATCATTGGGCCAAACTGTTATGGTTGATTTTATGGGAAGGCATTTCCTTGCCTTTGCATATAGTTTAATTCTTCTATGGTCTATATATTTTGTTTAGGCTGGTTCTTAAGAGTATAAAGTTGATTACAATTTATTTTATCATGATCCTAAGCATCACATATTCCATAGATTTCTATTTTATCTAGAGAACAATCTCTAAGTGCATGTTTTATACTACACTTTGGGAAATAGATTTCTAGTGGTTCAGTGTTAGATTTAACTTTAGCTTGTAATCCATTTAACATTGTGTTTATTTGAACTAGTATATATATCTTGAAATTTTTTAGTTCCTCCATAAATTAGATCACATCACTAAATTCCCCTAGTTTACCTCTCCTAGTGTTAGGTTTTGTCTTAGATTAGTTGGTACATAATTATGTAATCTCTTGGAAGTCTAGTTTGGTAATATCTCCCTTCCCCATGAGATTTAAATAATCCTTGGAGGAATCATCCAATATTTTAAGGAAAATAGTTTTGATTTCTTCTTTGGATAGTTCATATCCACACCTATTATGGGCAAAATCAAACCAGTCTAGATAATCTTCAAGGATTTCATCTTCATTATGTTTTATCTTGAATAATTCTTCTTTTATATCCTTGACCTACAATAATATTGGTATTTATCCAAGAATATTGTTTCCATTTCTCTCTAAGTGATAATATGTTTTCTTACTAGGCCCAAAAACCACCTCATTTCTCCTTCCTTCAAGGTAGAGGTAAATAGTTTCAGCTTTTGATTGTCTGAAGTGTAATCATAGGTTTGGTAGAGAAATATGAAATAAAAAAGGAATTGGTTTGGGTATTTAGTGGATAGACCTCTAAAGGTAGGTATATTATATGTGGAAACATTTTTGTTTTTGTTTTATCATCATTGTCAAAGATGATAGGGTAAGAGAAAGTCCTCTCAAGAGGATTCCTACAAGGGTTTTATACATGATCTATAATTTATCCCATTGTAAATAAAGTTATATATAGAGGAGGGGATCCTTCAAGGTCTTCTACCTATTCACTTTTTAAAATATCTATTTTTGTAGAGGAATATTCCTCTAGATCCCACGATGTGCTTCCAAAAGACTCTCTTATTTCTTCCTTCAAGATCTTTGTATTTTTTATAAGTACCTTTATTCTTTCCCCTAAAAGATGGGGATATTTTGGAACAAACCTTACTTGTGAATCCCTTTGCCTAATAATATACCTATATTTAACAAGAGAGTAGATGTTGGCCAAAATTGGCTTACATACAAAACTTTTCCTTAGATGGATCAGGCCACTCTCCTAGACCATTCAGTTACCTTTTGCCTTCATGACTAGTCTCTTTCTATTCTTAACTTGATGATGCAGTGAAGTATCTTGGAAGGTATCAGTGTGGTGTTGGGAAATTTTGAGATGAAAACTAATGTATCTCTATTGAGAGAGAATTTGAAGGATTGAGAAGTCATCAATGATTTTGGCAATAATTTTGAAGACTCGACATAGAATATAGTGAGCTCTACAAATGCTCCAAGAAAATCTAAAGATGCTTATAAGAAGCTCCAAAGATGTTCTAAATAGATTTGAATATTTTATGAATAATATTTGAAGATGTTACAATTAGCTTTGAATATGATCCAAAGATGCTCTAGGCAGCTCTGAAGATGCTTCGAAGAAGCTCTGAAAAAGAGGTACTCCTAGTGTAATGGATGATCCAATGGTGGAAACAAAAGACTAGATTCATGACCCTACTCAATTTTCTTAGCCTTCTTGATTTCCTTCCCCATCCTCTTTTAGGCCTCTATAATTAGTTTTTTATGAGAGTATCCTTTCTAGGCAAAAATTAGTGTTTTGATTATCCTAGCTCAAAAACATCACCTACAGCCAACTCAAGTCCCAAGAGACATTAGATCATGAGGAAAACATTTGGGAACCATAAAGTGATGATTATTGGGAGAAGGTAAAATTATAAGTGTTTAAATCTTGGAATCCATGGGGAGAGGCATTTACCAATTTCACATATAACTAATACCCCAAATCTCCACCTACAGCCAAAGGAAGAACATCAACAGTGTTTTATTGAGAAAATAAAGGAAGGTAATGTAGGTAATAAGATATTATCAAGGGTAAAGTATGAAATTATATGTAAAACCAAAATGGAATTGGTTTTACATTGATAAAAATCATCTTTAAGTATGCAAAGAGAAATGACCACCTATTGTTGCATCTTATCTTGAACTAGCAAGTGAAGTGATGGGTGGACTTAGTTTCCATGATAGTGATAATGAAGGTAAGATGGAATAAAATAAGTGTAATTTGAGGTTTTTTCAAGATAAAAAAATATTTTACAAATGCATGTAGATGTATTGAATAGATCATACACATAATAGTGTTAAGAAGTTCATTAACCTAGTGTGCTCTCATAAGTATCATATGGAGATCTCCTTATGAAGGTTGTAGGGTTGTATAAATAGATAAATAGGTTAAAAACAATATCAAGAGTGATCTGATAACACTCCATATAACACTAATATGGTATTAAATCATGTCCAAGGTTGATCAAATGGTTTTAGAATGTACACATAGACATAAGCTCAAGGGCTAATTTGGAAAAGATTTGAAGAGTTAAAGATATTAGAGAAGTGATCTAACCTCTAAATTTGGTATATAGGGTAATTATTACCTAGGTTAAGTTATAATGAAATATATTTTTCCCATATAACAAGTTAATCATTTGTTTTTTTTAATATACCTCTTGTATTCATAAATAGTCTTTCCCTTAGGCATCAACTAACTAGTTTGGAGAAAAATGCATCTTGAGGCCTCTACAGGCATGATCCAACTATTAAAATTGGTAAAAGTGATGTTAATGAGTTTTTATAAGTTCCCATGACATTATTTATGTTTCATAAATATTTTAATCATTCATTTTTTTGTTATATACTTCTAACAGTCATAAACAGTCATTCCTTCAGGTATCCACTAGTTAGTTTTGATAAAAATGAGTTTTAAGGCCTCTATAGGAATAATCCAGATATGAAACTTGTTAGAGGTGGTGATAATGAGTGTTTATAACTTTACATGGTATTGTATATGTCACACTAAAATTGGAATAATCTACTTCATAGTCCTATGCTTGTCTATTAAAAGTCACCATTGAAGCTCAGAAGATTTTTTTTTAAAGTTAAGGTATGATAGATGGTTTGAACCTCATGTGAGAGTTTTTAATGAAATTTAAAATGATTTTAAAGATTCAAAAACCTATTTATAATTATCAAATTCATATTTTCAAGGCAAAATGTGAAGAAGTACAAATTTACAAAATTCAAGATTTTGGCATGCAAGTGAAGACAGTTAGAAAAGGCATTTTTAAGAGGTTTAAAGGGTTGGATGATTCATTTTAATAGTTTTGGTAGCTATTAAATGTCCTAATTAAAATATAATTAAGTCTTGGGACCACATAAAACTTTAGAACATATCAAAACTCAAAATTATACACGCACAAAAATTTGACAAAGCAAGTTAAGGTAACCCCAAAAGATGTATTTTTTGAGTTATAATGAATGAAATGACTTGATATTTGGAATGGAAGTATATTTTTGTGTCATTTAATTTAAATAATTTTTATCATTCCCATACTATACTTAAGAGAGGAAAACCAAGTTTTCATATCTCCATTAATAGAGTCCATGCTCAAAACTAGGTCTAAAGGAACCTTTCGCAGAGGTCAAAAGGAGGATTTATGTATGTAAAAGTGCTTATGAATTTTTATAAGAGCCAAAAAAAAATTTAATGATTTTAAAAATTCAATAAAGACTCCAAGTGGATCAGATTAGCAAAGACACCCCCTATACCTACCTAAGCCTAAGAGGTGGCAGATCTTACCAAACTAATTTAAAGAGTTTTTAAGTAAATCGCAGGTTGATAATGGTATAAAAATAAGGGTAGTACCCACAAAAATATTCATAAGTATAAAATAATCTTATTAAATATCTGAATCACCATGGAAAGGCCCAAAACTGTTATAAGCTACCAAAGTGTGTGTTTTGACCAATTTTGAGTTTTTGAGCTCATAAACCCATAAAATGACCTAGAATCACTTAGAAACCACCTAGAGCATATGGGAGACTCTCTAAATATTATTTTTTACCTATTATTAAGAATAAATTGGCATGTGTGGGTGATTAAGAGGCCCAAAATGGCCTAAAATTCCCATTTTTATAGGTCTTCAAAGCATGAAATTGAATAAATGCATAAAGGAAGCCTAATGGGACTTGAATCACCATTATATGGCACTAGGATCCCTTTTTAGGGGTTTTTAAGCTTAATTTTTAAGTTAAAATGCCAAAAACCTAAGTTTTCTAATGATTTGTTAATGGTTTTAGGTTTAATGGAGATTTCCACCATTGTTACAGGTCTTGAAGGTAGTACAAAACTTCATTTTATTCCTTTTATAAATGATATGGATGACTAAAAGCATTTTATAGGTCCAAGAGTGATTCTCATGGTGATAAAATGGTCTTGAAATTAGGTTCTAGGATAGTTAGTTGAAGATGGCTTGAGCTTGAAGACTTCCATTAATGGAGTCCAAAGGATTTGTAGGTTCCATGGTGTATTTTTTAGGTTGGAGGAGTAAATATGAGTGGGAACAAAGAAGAAAGAAAAAAAGTTAGCCCTAAAAGTCAGTGTAAGCTTCAAATATCAGAATGACTAACCATGTTTCCAAGTTGCCAACACAATCTAAGTGGATATGGGGCATATAAATCAAGTTAAGGATATTTGATGGAGCATTTAATAAAGCTTATAAATATTTAGATATTTTTCTCAAGCATCAATGGATCATTTAAGGAGGCTTCTATATCTTTGAAGACATTTTTCAAAGTTAGTGGAGTGTGACATCATCTTCCTCAAAGAATTTTTGTCCTCTAATGCCTTTTTATGCCAATGGGAGAGCTTGAAGACCTTTTTGACCTTGGAAGGTTAGTTAGCTAAGAGAGGATTAGTGATTAAGTAATTTGAATGTTGTTGAGACTCCATGGAAGGTGGTTGAGTTACATTTATTGAATTTTGAGAGCTTTCTTCTCCTCTCCCTTCCCTTTTCTCCTATATATCCATTTTCTTATCTATTTGAAAAGATATACTCTCATTTAAAAAGGAAAAAAACCTATCAAATTTTGGAAAAATAGCCTTTTCAAGTAATAAGACAACTTATTTTGCATATCTCTTACGTACATATGGTGCTCTAGTCAATTTGTGCATGATTATTTTGTGGAGAGGTGTTCTTTCATGGTAATTATCCTTCTTTTTTGCCTTTTTGTATGTATTCCACCATTGTTTTAGGTCTTAAATTGTGCTTTTTTTGCCATTAATGAAGGTATAGTGTGATTTGTATACTCCTCCATGCTTCATCTCTTGTCTAGTGGGCCTAGTTTTAGAAATATTGACGAAAAATGACCAATTTAAGAGATTGTGTGAGTGAGGGTTATCTTTAAGCTACCTTAATGTAAATTTCATATAAATTAGAGTGTATTTAATTTTTTTGAATCACCTTATTTGTGTTTTTATTCATCCTTTGCAACCCTTCTATCCCTTTTCCAATCAGAAACTAGTAGTTTAGGTGATCTACCAAGAGGAACCAACCTTATCTGGAGGTTCAACCTCACCAAAGTATACCCATAGCCTGGTGTTGATCCTATTTTGTGGCTAAGAGTGAGAGACCCTAAAGAACCCTCCACAAGGGTTAAATTATATGTTACCACAATTTATAGCATGCCCAATGGAATAACATTCTAAGAAGATTAATTGAGATTAATCTTGGTCTTGATCCATTTGTTTTAGTTATTGCATCCACACTCTCAGCATCTAGTAAATCCAACAAACACTTAGCCTTCTGGTGGAAAATTAGTACCTATTTTTCATGCTAAAGGTGACTACAAGATCATATTTTATAGGTATTCCTTTTCAATTTTTTAAATTACCTTTTAACTTAGAAAAAATATTGAGGTTTGCTAACACTCATCCCTACTTGGGAAACTTTCCTCCTAAACTAATTTCCATGTCTACCTCTACAAGAATATATAGCCCCTTTCACTACCATGGCTTCCCCTAGATATTTACCTTTTGTGGATTTTAATGGTTAAATTATTTTAAACCTCAATTATTATGACCCTATCTAGTATCATCCCTTAAGATTATGCCTTACTACAAAAGAGACAACTCTCAACTCCTAAACACATCAAAGATATAACCAGCTTTTGCAATATCCATGGCATCAATGAAGAAAATGTGGCTATCAGGTTTTTAACCATCTATTTCAAGGTAAAGGCCCTATATTGGTATAGTAACTTTACTTATAACTCCATCACAACATGGGACTAGTTAGGTGATGCTTTGTGCAAGAGGTTTGAAGATAAGAGTGACCACTTGTCACTAGAAGAATAGTTGACTACAATAAAGACGGATCCTCAAGAGGTTATGTAGGATTTCAATAACAAGTTTCAAAATACATGGGATAGGATATTGATCTATATCAATCCCAATATTTAATATGTTTTCCTATATTATCTAAGAGATCTCAATAGTGACATTGCAGTTATGATACAATCAATGGGGGGAAACACATTACCAAATTCTTAGGAATTGGAAATCAAAGTAGATAATAGCCTAATATAAGATGTAAATATCATACCTAGGCCACCTATACCCCTTTTTCCTAAGATTAAACCACCTCATATCATCATTTATCCCATTATTACCATTCCTCCTTTCCAACACTTTTTACCATACCCACACCAAAACAAGAAAAAGCTTCAACTAGTCAGTATATTAACTTTCAAAAAATCAAGAATATGTTTAAAAGATTTGGAAATGAATTTATAAATGTAAAAAGGAATAAAACTCAGTATAATATACCTTAGCATCCCCCATATCATCCTCAATAATCTTACCAAGCCAATAGGCCACCCTTTAAGGTAAATTTCCAAGGATAAGGATAGCCTAACTATGCTAGGAAAAACAATTACAATCCTAATGTTACAAGTGCTTCTAATACATTGGTCCCTATTCAAAACAACATTACACAAGAAGGTGAGGGTTCTATACCTTAAAATCAATCATTCAATCAATCTATTTTCCCAAACATAGAGTTCTTTAGAGTTTCAATGATCAGTGACTGTAGCGTGTTAGTTATGGGTTCAACCAAGCTCTCATGGCTTAGAATACATAAGTGACTATGATGACCAAACTAGATGAGTCTAAACAAGGCCAAATGGATAATGAGGAACAAAACAAGTTGGGTGATATGATGATCAACTATCAATAAGAAGAGCATTATTCTTTCAATCAATGGGCTAGTTCTAGCCAAGCAAACATCCCTGTGACAGCCAACACAAAGTTCAAGAGAAGGAACATAGAGGGAAGCCAAGAAGTAGTTAGAGAGTCTCATAATCTTACTCCATTACTATAAAAAGCTAATGATCCTTTTATTTCCCCCAAAATTTCCAATGACTCATAAAAATTAGAACCAAGAAAACACCTTTGCACCCCAAAACTCATAAGTTCAAAGCATAGTTGTGGTTCCCAAAGCACAAGTAAAGGTTGGTGGTTTGCATATAAAAATTGTTAAGAAAATAAAGAAGTCAAATGTGAGTGTTCCAATGTGGGAAATTCTTTCTATACCTAGTCAAGTGGATATCCTTTAAAAGGGTTTATCAAATATCAGTGTTTCAGATAAGCCACCAAGCAATGAGAGTGTAGTTTTCACTAATACAACCAAAGGAAATGAAGGACAGTCAAAAAAATTGGTCAAACCTCCTCCCTTATACATTTATATAATCATTAGAAACTCTTTGGTACATAATTGCATGGTAGATAGTGGATCAACTAATTTAATGATGCCAAAATAAATAGCAAATCAACTTGGTTTGAATTATGAACCCCAAGCTAAGGGGGTGTTGCAGCTTGATGGATCTTCTACCAAACCAGCTAGTATTATTAGAGATATAAACTTAACCCTCCGTGATTTTCCTATTGTTTTAGTGGCTCAATATGTGTTGGTTTTAGAGGTGCCTCCCCACTTTGATCTATGCTTATTTAGGGACTTCATAGCCAAAATTAGGGGTTACCTAAAAGCATATTGGTCCTACATAGATTTTAAGACAAGGTATGGGGCCAAGGTGTCTATCAAGGATAAATTTATTGCCCAATTTCACATTGAACCTTATGGGCCAAGTATCCAAAATATCAATTATACTATTCTAGATGCAAAAGACCACCTTGTTGGTCAATAACTAAACACTTATTTTGAGGGGATACCTGATGTATTCATAGAGGATTTATATGTGAGAATCAGCTACTTGATACATTGGGAGGTGTTGAAGAAATAGATATGGGATTTTATTGTCTGCATGAAGAGAATGAGTTCATGCCATCCCTTGCTAGGCCACAAGAAGATACTGGTGGATTATGCAAGATGTTATTTGATGGTTCAAGGAGAAAGCATAAAATAGGGGTAGGTTTAATGTTGATATCTCCCTCTAATGATAAATACTTTTCATCATATATGTTCCAAGTGAGTTGTTTTTGTAATATAGTCAAGTATGAGAGCCTCATCCATGGTATTTAGTGGGCCACTAAGAGGGGAATAAATAAATTACAAGTGCATGGGGATAGTGATCTAATATTACATTAGGTGAGAGGTTAAAACATAGTCAAGAACACCTTAATGAATTCATACAAACACAAGATGTGGGACCTACTTGAAGACTTTGAATCCTTCAATAGCTAAGTATTGACAAGAGAACAAAATCAGCATGTTGATAGGTTGGTAGTAGTAGGGTCTTAATTTGATATTCCAAATGATTTGAAGAGGCCTAAAATATAGCCACATGTCAAAGTGATAGTGAGACCATTAGTTCAAGATAATGAAGCTCATTGGTAAGTCTTTGATAGTGAAAAGCAAATTTTTTATTTCCTACAGCAAGAACCAAAATTCTCCTCAATAAACCAAAGTAGACTAAGTTAGTAGTATGAGGACCATATTATTCAATGAATGTTAGATAAACCTCATAAAGGGCTTGTTACCCTTGAGGGTATTTTTCATGAGGGAGATCACATGAGGAAGGATAAGGAAGTTATGTCTACTAATGAAAAAACTATGAGAGAGTCCTCATCTTCAAGGACAAGCTTCTCAAGCCTAGAAAGGTGAGCAATGAGGCAGAAAAACATGCATTTTTTGAGATTTATTAGGAATACTCTAATATCTTTGCTTAGGATTACAGTGATCTAAAAGGTTTTAATCCCAAGCTATCCCAACACACCATAGAGTTGGAGGCCAATGCCAAACCTATAAGGTAAAAACAAAGTCCAATCAACACAAAGATTGAAGAGCTGATGAGAAAAGAGTTAGCCAAGTTGGTTGAATCTAATATCATTTTTCTTATCAATCAATCCTCATGGTTGGCTAACTTGGTGCCTCTGAGAAAGAAAAATGGTGAGATCCAGTTATGTGTGGAGTTCATATACTTGAATAGGGTCTCTTTGAAAGACCATTACCCCTTGCCATCCATGGAGCAACTCCTTTAAATGGTTGCTAGTTTAGAACATTTCTCTCTATTAGATGGGTACTCAAGGTATAACCAAGTCATAGTCAGGGAAGAAGACCAATACAAGACTATCTTCACCACAAATTAGGTCACCTATGCTTATAATAAGATTCCTTTTGGCATATAAAATGATGGAGATACTTTTTAAAGATCCATGGACATGGCTTTCTAAGTTTTGCTCAATCAAATGGTGTTTGTGTACCTAGATAACATAATGATCTTTTCCAAGAAGGCTAGTGAACACTTGGACCACTTGAATTTGATCTTTGAAAGGTGTAGAGAGTATGGGATCTCATTAAATACCAAAAACTATGTATTTTATTTTCATGAGGACAAAATCTTGGGTCATATTGTCTCAAAGTAGCGACTAGCCATTGATCCTGATAGAATGAGTGCATTATTGGCCTTATCTTTACCCAAGCATGAGAATGGATTTCAAAATTTCCTTGGAAAGACAAACTTTATAAGAAGGTTCATACCTAGTTTTTCAATCTTGGTTAAACCTATCATTTTTATGTTGAATAAGACTCAGGTGTTCACTTAGATAAGAGAAAGCAAACTAGGATTTGAAGCTATGAAATAGGCCATTACTCAAGCACCTACCTCATTAATCCTAAATTATCAATATATTTCATCTTGTACTCCTTTTCCAACATTGATAGCATATTATCTATGTTGATACAAAATAATGGAGAAGGGCTTGAACAACCAATTGCATTTTTTAGCCAAGGGCTTGAAAAGTATGAAGAAAGATACACTTTCATAGAGAAACCAGTCCTTGAAATTATGAGAATTCTAAAAAAATTAAATATTATGCTATCCAAAATAAAAATATACCTTATGGTGTCTAATCCTAGATTGAGAGACTTCCCTCTCAATAAGAACTTGAACGAGAAGAGGGTTGGTTGGATTACAAGAGTCATGGAATATGACAGAAATCAAATTCACTAAGCTAGTAATAGGTAAAGGCTTATATGAACACATGTTTGATGATCTTAATAAAGAGAAAGAGGTTTTTTTGGTGACATAAGATAACCTACATACATTTTCACCTACACCTCACACTAGCTAGGTCCAAGACATGACAAAATTCTTGCTAACAGGTGAGTGTCTCCAAAGTATGGATAAGACATGCTAACTATTTTAACCATAAATCAAAATAGGTAAACATCCCTATAATCCAAAAATTCCATATGGGTATATTAGGGTCCTATATGGTGTATCATGGTGTTATTTTATGTCATTCAATGTGTCATCACCTTGGTCATAGTCATTTTCTTTCCCAAGTCATTTTATCTCACCTAAGGGGTCGTTTTAGAGACATAAATGAGAATGGTATGGTTTTATAACCAAAAAAAGTGTTATAAAGTCTTTATAAATGTGTATGTTTCAAATATATGTCAATAATTTTAGTCCCTAATTGAAACTTGCAGGTACTTTGTTGAAACAAGAAAAAAATTGGTAGTTTAGACAATTTTAGAAGTTGCATAGCCTCTAAAGGAAGGTGACACATGTGTGAAGCTTATCTAGTGTATTTTCAAATTCCATGGAATCATATTTATATTTTAATTACTTTTTAATTCTTTTAAATATTTGAAAATAATTTTGCTCTTTCATCGCTCCATTAGACATGCAAAACTAGTCAACAGGTTTCTCCTTAGTACGAATAATAAAATAGGTTTCAGATCAAATTAATTTTTGGGTTGATATTACACTAATTCCAATTTATTTTAATATTAATATTTCAAGGATTGGTCACTTGTGATATGTGAACCATCCTTTAGAATTTAATTGTTCATTTTTGCATGTTATTTCCCACACCCTATAGGTTTTCCTATTATATGAGCAGGTCCATATAATATAATTATTGAAAATGATTCCAAATGATGTGTACATGTTTCCCACATGGTTTTGATATTTTTTTTTATGATTGGTGTTGAATTGATAAGCATAAAATCTCAAATTTTAAGTTGGTCTTTCATGGAGTTGTAGATGGGTTTACATCATTTGTAGATGCTTCATATCCTTGTAGTCAATTAAAAGGAGGATTATAAGTTTTATTCCATGTCTATCATGTCATGACATTCATCTCCCTCTTTCCAAGTTTCAGCCTCAATCATTAACATTATTGGAGTTGCATTCAACCTCCAACACAATCAAGTTTCTTGTAAGTGTTCATTTACAATCATGTTCAATCACATGTATGAAGCTTGTATAGCATGATCATGGAGGTGTAGTGAATGTTTTAATGTTTTTAACATGTTTTTGTAAAATGAAAAATCAAAATGGACCTCTCTAAGTGATATATGACAGACTTTGATAACCTATACCTCTACACATGCATTCATACTCCATTAATATACACCCAGAAGTGCCATGGATAGATTTAATAATGTTGGAGAAAATAAAATGTCTAGTTTTGATTCTTTCATGATTGAAATGATTTTTTTTAAAGAGGTGATAATGTCCAAGATACATCATAAGGTCAGATCCCATGTACACTGTTCATATACACAGTCACTACTTGTACACAGAAGTGCCCACCTATAGGTGGCCCTAAAAAGATCTAGAAGCATTGTATGGTGGATGTTTAAACATGTTTGAGGGATTAATAAAGTTTTTATAAGGTGTAGATACCTTTAGAACCACATATAAGGCAACATTCTATACATAGTCCACATGCTACCTTCACTACCTTATATGTTACTGTGAGTGCATTTACAGGCCATCATAGAGACTTGAGAAGATTTCATGGAGGATTGATAACATGTTTTGAGAACTCCATGAGGTTTTGTAGTTTTAAAATGTCATTAAAACCTTTCTTAAGTCATTGTATTGGTAATCAATCTTGAGAGACACTTCAAGACAAGAAATCTGAGTTTTAGGGATAGTTTCCCTAAAAGCTCTAAAACAGAGGGCTAAGCACTTTTAGAAATGCTATATAGTAGTGTTGCAAAGAGTTTTAATGAACCCAAATGTTTCCATATTGTATCCCTATCTTAGGGGAATATCCTTGCAAAATGGAATAGATGTGTGACCATAATAGCATGGTGTTTGAAGGCTCCCAAATCATGAAATTGTTCACTGCTTTTCTTCAGTGATTTCTACAGTATTTCAAGTTCCAAATGACCTCTACACTTAAGGCTATAGTATAGAAGCATGAATTCATGATTAAATATTCTTGTTGAGTAATAAGGCATATCAATGAGCATAAATTTCATCAACCAAGGTTTAAATGTAGTGTTTTATCCTCCATCAACACCTCTAGGTGTCTTTTGCCCTGAGATAACTCAACTATAGTTGACTGTAAACTCTCATAGGTCCATGAGGTGAGATTAGACATAAAAACACAAACACCTACTAGTGGGATCTAACTCCAAAGACCTCAAAGGGACCTCAAACCATATTACATAGTTTTTAATTTGTATATTCACTAATAAGAACTCTATTACCTTAGCATTGGTCAACTACAGTTGATTGTGGTAAATAGTGAGCGAGAAATGTGGTGTTCTTGATGTTGGCATAATATGAATATGATGGGAATAGATCCAAATGACTATTATATTACCTTTAAGAATATAATAAGGTATTTATGAGTTGTTTTTAAGATCCAAAAAGTTAATAATGCACCTACGTGTGTCACCTTTTGATCAAGAAAGTAAGACAACATAGTCAGCACCTTAACCAGTCAAAATGAAGAGGTATGCAATAGAGGAATCTAGCTGATGCTTGAAGAGTGAACAAGTTTTGAGTACCTTGATAATAATAATGATCTTATCATCATGTTCATCATGTTTTAAACAAGGTAAGGGCCATTTTTATGTGTACCTATAGTCCACATTAGAAAAGCATGCATAGTTAGCCAATCTAAGAGTCTATTTGGAGATTTTAAGGAGTTGAAGGTGCTAGGAAGGTAGTTCAACCTCAAAATTCAACAAAAAATATCCTTATGGCTTTTAAAATCTCCTCAAACCATATTTTTTCCTAGGATAATAAGGGATATGCCCTCTATTCTATCTTAGATAGAAGGCACTCCCAGAATGTGAAACCCTACAAGTTCAACATGAAAAGATGAAAGGGTGTGCTTGAAGCTATGAAATCCTTTTAGGAGGGTGTATTAAGTTCAATAAGACATTAAAAAACATGAAAATCCATGAACATAAGTGAGAAACATGTTAGGGTGTTTTAAACCTACAAGGATGCAGATAGACCTATTAAGTCTAGTTTAGGCCTAAAGCCCAAGTGTGGGGTTAATATCATTTATAGCATTATAGGAACATTAAAATACATTGTAAAATGTTTTTATGGAGGCATAAGGTGTGTTTTAATATTTTTCATGTAATTTAAGTCACATAGAAACCATGTTTTGATCTAAACTAACTCAAGTTTGTGCAGAATGAGGAATAAAGCTCAAGACGCTAATTTGAAATGCTCACATATAATTGGAAGCTTTGAATGGGAGTATGATGAGTTGGGGGATATTGAATTAGGTCTTAAATAATCACTTTGTGAAATTTTTCGGAGAATTAGATGTTAGACATGTATAAAACATCCTTAAAGGTCAAAATTACTTTAAACCCTTTTAAATCCTTACCAAATACCTAATTAGGAAGATGAAGCATGTCATGTCCCCTTTTTTTAGTGGACATCATCAGAATTGATGGTTAGGCTATTATGCAACCCTCATAGGCTGATAGGATGAATAGAGGATCATGATGGAGATTGGCTTGGCTACGATTAGCAGAACTCCTATAGTTGGCTTTCGTTCGGGCTCTTTCGGACATGAATTAAGGGAGATATTAATATTTGATTGATTTAATCAAAATATTAATTATTTGGTCTAATTTTAATTAATTATTAATTATTAATTATTTGGTCTAATTTTAATTAATTAATAATTATTTGGTCTAATTTTAAGACCCTAATTCTAATTTAAGAAAATCTAATTTTGGAAACACACCTTTTTGGAGGGTATAAGGGTTTCTCATGGGAGAGAGTTTGAGAATATGATTGATTATTGATATTGATTCTTGTTAAGAATTCTTCTATGAAGACTGAGCCAAGGGTTCCAGGATTCCATTTGCATTGAAGAACGTCCACTCTTCATTGTGTGCGATTCAGAGGTTGTGAGAGATCAGTCGATCTATTGCCAATTTGAGAGATAGCTTCATACAAAAGTTATTACAGAGGTTTACAGGTTTGAGAGATAACTTCACATAGAAGTTATCATAGGTATTTACAGGGATTTATTTTATTAAGTTTTTGATTCAGGGTTTTGATTCAGATATTGCATAGATAAATATCTTATGTATTAGAGCCGTCCCAGATTTGCAAAAGATCAGGTTTTGAGATGATATTTGTATTCTTTTATATGCGTGCCAAAGATTCATTATTTTAATCATTCTGAAGAATAATAAGAGCACTAATTTTCTAGTTAAGATATTTACTATGGTTTATTTGTTTATTTGAATTTATCTTGCAAAATCGCATCTTTACTCATGCAAAATATCTAAAAAGCAAAATACAGAAAGATAGTCAGGAAAATATCCAGTTTCAGATTTGAGGGGAAATTGGGGACATTAAAAAGCAAGAGATGGATCCAAATTTAATAGAATGGCTTGGTATATTTGTTGATGTTTTAGAGGAATATATAGGTCTCATCCTCATCAACTTGAATACTACCCTACTTGTATAGATAGGTAAAAAAATGGATTTATTTGATATTCTTTGGTGTTTTGTAGGTTTAAAGAAGATTAAAAGGATGAAATTCAATTTTGGAGATATTTTGGGACTTTATAAAACCCTTAAATTCCATTTATTTTAGAAAAAGATTTCACAATTGTCTCTACAGGTGCCTTTATCTCAGCCAGTCAAAACTAGCATAATGGACAAGCTAGTGAGAGAGTGAAAACTTGAAGTGGAAGGATTTTTAAGGAATATAAGGTCATTATGGATCATAAAATGTGTCATTCACTAATTTTTATGGACTTTTTTATAAATTTTAAGATAAATTTGGTGCCAAGTGTGAATGGTGAGTGAAAGAGGAATTATTTGGACTACAGGTAGTGATAACTCATCTCCAGAAGAATCCTAGTGATTAGGGATGTAAAAAATGAATATTATATCATTTATAAAACCCCTTAACCTCAGTTAAATCATAACATACATCCATATTTTATAGTGTGACGTTCCAAGAAGGCCAAATGATGAAGGCATTTTTCTAAGTAAACAATGAGGAATCTTATGCCACATTTCAATAGTTTCATGTTTTAAGGGACATTTATCCAGGTATACCTTGCATGGTATATTATATATTACTATATCTTATATGTGTAACTCTTATTATCATCATTACACATGTTTAAGTGACTCTTGGACTTAATTTTTTTCTCATCTCTCGCTAATTCTATAAGTAGTAGCCATTTTGGCTCTTATAGACCAATACCACACCATGTATGGTAAATCCCTATTGGTTTTGATATTTTAATTTTCCTTATAAAAATGAATTTAATATGGTTTTATTTTATATCTCATCTTTTCAAATTGTGTGAATAAATGTATAGTGAATAGTTAAGAGATATTTATCTATCCTTGCTTTATGTCAATCCTTCAATGTTTGATGTAAGTGACTTCACTCTAGTAGGTCATATGAAGTGTTTTAAAGCGTATGGATATATTCTCAAGTTTAAAATTATTCTTAGTATATACAATGTATCTATGGTTTCACTTACCTTGTATATTCTTTATGCACTTCACCTTCATATTGAAATACTAAGGCTAGAGCATTCTAGGACTTTTAAACTAGTGTTGCAGGCCTTGTCTTTTTGTGAATTAAGTATGATAGTCTTGTGGAAGTCCTTCTATTGTATAAACCCCTTAGATTATTTTCATTTCATGAAAAATTCTATCCCTTTTTCCACAAGTAAATAGTTAGTTAGGTGATAACCACTTCAAGGTATATTCAGGGAGCTAACCCTTAAACCTAAAGGTTTAATTATACTATATATACACCCACATACCTATAAGTATTCCCATGTTGCCAAAATATGGAGGAGGCTTGAATACCCTCCTATAAGGTGTAATATTTGGTGACAATATGATAAAGAAAAGATATTGTATACTTCAATCCATACCTTGTGCTTTGATTGATGGGGTTCTTTTTAGAAAAGACCTCAATGGGGTGTTACTAAGATGCATAGAAGATGATCAAGTGACTAGACTCTTAGATAAATTTCATGATGGACCTATAAGAGGTCATTTTTACCCAATAAATATAGCTATAAAATTAATGATGGCTGGTTATTATTGGCCTAGTCTCTTCAAATATGCATATGCATGGGTGAGGAAGTGCCAAAAGTGTACTCTCTTTATAGGAAAGAAAAGGTTGGTATCCCTTCCTCTTAATCCCATTCAAGTAGAGAAACCCTTCATGTAGTGGGGCCTAGGATTTTTAGTAATGATCAATCCACCTTCTAGTAGAGGACACAAATGGGTACTCACTACCACTAATTACTTCACTAGGTGGGTAGAGGTAATTACTCTAGAAGAAGCCAATGAAATAGTTGTATTAGACTTTTACAATAGTATAGTGACAAGGTTTGGTGTACTATTAACTATAATTTTAGATAATTCCTTAAATTTTGTTAGCATGAATATGAGTGATTGGGCACTTTAGTTGGACATCTACCTTAGCACATCTTCTAATTACTACCCCCAAGGCAATGAACTTGTAGAGTCAATGATTAAGAACTTGATTAGAATAATCAAGAGGAATATGGGGGAAAATCAAAGAGTGGAATTAAAAGTTAAATAAATCCTTATGGGATAATAGAGTGACCCCTAAGGTTTCTATTGGAAACTCACCATTTGTCCTAGTATATGGGAGAGAAGCCAAGTTGCCCATCTCTCTTGTGTTACCTACCTTAGAGCTAACCCATCAGCTGAGTTGATGGAGAGTGAACCTATGAGTGTGAGGATGGAAGAGCTCATGGAGCTTGAAAAATTGAGGTATATTGCAATAAATACAATGGAATCACATCAAGCTGAAGTTAAGAAAGCCTTTGATAAGAAAGCCATAGTAAGAGACTTAGAAGAGGGTGATATATTCCTTAATTGGGATTCAAATAAGGCCAAGTCAAGTAACCATACTAAGTTTAACAACTTATAGAGTGGACCTTACTTGATACATGGATGAAAACAACATAATTCCTTTTAGCTTGCCAAGTTTGATGGAGAGGTATTACCCATCCCAGTCAATGAGATTTATTTAAAACCTTGTTAGTGAAAGAAAGTTGTAACCTTTTACATATTTAGTATGTTTTATCATTTTCCTCTAAGTTCCTTTTGCACATTTACATTTTGTTATGTGTTTCCCTTACCTACATGTTGTGAAAACATTATTCTTTTATTTTGGGTTATCTTTACTATTTTGAAAGTTTTGATCAAAAGATTTATAGCCTTGTGATCAATTGAAAATCAGTTGAAAAATACTTGTGTGACTCCATAAGCCCAATGGATAGACTCAAGTAACTAGTCTTTTACATAGATAGGCATGAAATCCTAGGAGGTCACCATAAATATTGACCAAAATTGGCCTACATAAGAAACTTTTGCCTAGATGGATCAGGCCACTCTCCTAGACCATTCAATGACCTCTTGTTTTCATGACTAGTCTCTTTCTAATCCTGACTCAATGATGTAGTGCAGTATATTGGAAGGTCTTGGTGTGGTGTTGGGAGATGTTGAGAGGCAACCTGATTTATCTTTTTTGAGAAATAATTTGAAGGCTTGAGAAGAAATCAATTGTTTTGGCAACACCTTTTTTACAATAATTTTGAAGACATTGAGCTTAGAAGATGTTGCAAGTAGCTCTAAAGATGCTCAAAATAAGCTTAAAATATGATCCAAGTAGATTAAAATATGATATAAATAATCTTTAAAATATTCTTTGGGAAGCTTTGAGTATGTGCTATGAAGATGCTCTAGGCAGCTTCAAAGATGCTCTAAATAAGAGGTGGTCTTAGTGCATTAGATGATCCAATGGTGGAAAGAGAAGACTAGATTTATGGCCCTACTCAGTTTTCTCATCATTTTTTAGTGTTTTCCCCATCCTCCTTTAGGCCTCTACAATCAAGTTTTGATGAGAATATCCTCTCTAGGAAAAAAATAGTGTTTTGGCTTTCTTAGCTCAAAAACATCACCTACAACCAACACAAGTCCCTTGAGAGCCAAGTCTGAGAGAAATTAGATCATGAAGAAAGTATTTGGGCACCATGAAAGTGATGATGATAGGGTTAAGTTACAATTATAATTTATGAAATCTTAGAAGATATGGGGAGATGCATTTACCAATTTCACCTACAACCAAAAGAAGAATATCAACATTGTTTTGTTGATAAAATAAAGTAATGTAATGTAGGTCATAAGATATTATCACGTATAAATTATTCCACTATATATAAAACCAATATGGAATTTGTTTTAAATTTATAACAAGAATATTCAAGTATGCAAATATAAATAACCACCTACAGCTGCATCTTGGCTTTGAACTAAAAAGTGAAGTGATGGGTGAACTTAGTTTCTATGATAGTGATAGTGAAGGTAATATGGAATACAATAATATTACTTTGAGTATTTTTAAAGATAAAATTTTTTTTTAAAATTAATGAAGATATCTTGAATATATCATACATATAATAGTGTTAAGAAGTTTATTGACCTAGTGTGCTCTCACAAGCATCATATGGAAATCTCCTTATAAAGGTTGTAGGATTGTATAACTAGATAACTATGTTTAATCCAATATAAAGAGTGATATAATAACACTCCACAAAATAATAATATGTTATTCAATAAAATCTAAGGTTTATCAAATGGTTTTAGATCGTACACATAGACATAAGCTTAAGGGCTAATTTGGAGAAGATTTGAAGAGTTGAAGATGCTAGAGAGGTTATCTAACCTCAAAATATGGTATAGAGGGTAATTATGATATATTTTAAGTATTAATTAAATATATTTTTCCAATATAACAAGTTAATCATTCATTATTTTATTACATACCTCCTACAGTCATAAACAGTCATTCCCTTGGGCATCCACTAACTAGTTTTGAGAAAAATGCATCTTGATGCCTCTATAAAAATGATCCAACTATGAAAATTGGTAAAAGTGATGTTAATGAGTGTTTATAAGTTCCATTACCTTATTTATGTCACATAAATAATGTAATCATATGTTTTTTTGTTATAAACCTCCTGTAGTCAGAAATAGTCATTCCACTGGGCATCCACTAACTAGTTTTGATAAAAATACGTTTTAAGTCCTCTATAGGAATAATCTAACTATTAAAATTATTATAGGTGGTTATAATGAGTGTTTATAAGTTTAAAATTTATTTTATAGGTCACACTAATAATTTAATTATCCACTTTATAGTCCTATGCTTGTCTGTTGACAGTCACCATTAGCGCTCGAAATGTTTTTTTTTTAAGAGTTAAGGTATGAGAGATGTTTTGAATATCATGTGAGATTTTTTAAGGAAATTTAAGGTGATTTTAAGTATTATAAAATTTATGGAGATTTATCACATTCATAATTTCAATTATAAATGTGAATAATTACAAATTTGCAAAATTTGGGATTTTGGTATGTAAGTGGAAATAGTCAGAAAAGGTATTCTTAAGAGTTTTAAAGAGTTGTATGATGCAATACAATGATTTTAATAATTTTGGGAGATATTATAGGTCATAATTAAAAATAATTAATTATTTTTTGTGTCCTTTAATTTCTCTAAGTGGTCTCATTCCACTACTATAATTCAGAGAGGAAAACCAAAATTTCATATCTCCATTAATGGAGTATGTGCTTACAACTAGGTTCAAATGAGCCTTTAGTAAAGGTAAAAAAAGAGTATTTATGTATGGAAAATTTATAAGGAGTTTTTATAAGAGACACCATCATGTTTTTAGTGATTTTTAAAATTCAATAAACACTCTACGTGGCTTAAATTAGCAAAGAGGCCCCTTAGGCCTACCTAAGCCTAAGAGGTGACAAACCTTCCCAAACTAATTTAAAGAGTTTCCAAGTGAATAAAAGGATGATAATGACATAAAAATAATTTTAGTCCCCACATATATATTCTTTAGTAAAAAATAATCTCATTAAATCTCCCAAGCACTATGGAAAGTCCAAAAACCAATGCAAGCTACCAAAGTGCCTGTTTTGACCAATTTTGAGTTTTTAAGCTCATAAACCCATGAAATGACATATAATCACTTTTAAACCACATTTATAATATATTTTAATATCTTAAGATAATTTTTTACCTATTTTTAATAATAAATTGGCGTGTGTGGGTGTTTAGGAGGCCCAAAATGGCCTAAAATACCCATTTTTATAGGTTTGAAAGGATGGAATTGAATAAATGCATGAAAGAAGCTTAATCAGACATAAATAACCATTATATTGCACTATGATCCATTGAAAAAGGTTTATAAGATGATTTTTTGAGATAGAATTCCAAAAACCTAATTTTTCAAATGATTTGTGAATGGTTGCAGGTTTAATGGAGATTTCCACCATTTTTGTAGGTCTTGAATGTAGCATAAAACTTAATTTTATTCCTTATAGTAATGATATGGATGCATTAAATAATTATATAGGTCCAAGAGTGGTTTTCATCATGATAAAATAGCCTTAAAATTAGGTTCTAGGATATTTAATTGAATATGGCTTGATCTTGAAGACTTCCATTAAAGGAGTCCAAAGGATTTGCAAGTTTCTTGATGTCTTTTTCAGGTTGGAGGAGAAAATATGAGTGGTAAAAAAAACTAAAACAAAAAAAAATTATT